>CM035229.1:31710799-32181493 GCA_020226215.1 Sindora glabra
GAAATCCTTGCATTTCAAATTCCTTGAATTGAACAAATACTCTACTTAAACATAACATCAGAATTGTTATACAAAAAATTATAAATATCAATATATTTAAATTAGGATAGCCCTTTTAAACTTGTAAAATATTTGTTTCTAATTTACTATAAAATTAAAGTTAACTTATGTAAAAACTATGATGGCTTTTCCTTTAGCTAAATAGATTAACATAACATAAATTGTAAATGTATAGGAATTTAATAAAATACTTCTAATAAAATATTCATTTTGATATTGAATAAAAAAGCATAAAATTTTAAAATTCAATTGAATATTAAAATAATAAAGATAAAAAGAAAATAATATTTATAAAAATAAAATAAGATAATAAATATAATTATATTTAATAAATACAATTCTATTTAATATTATATTTTTATTTATATATTTATTATAATTAATAAAATATATACAATACTTAAATATAATTCTATAATAAATCTCAATACTAAAACAAAGCCGATAGATTTTGTTGGTTTCGTTTCTCTCCTCGTCATATATGACGTGAAATTGAAATTAAAGCGCAAGTATGAGACATTTTAGTTGATGATTTAGAATCAAATTAAAAAATAACTTTAGCAACTCCAAGATCAATTAAAAGAATAAAAATTTCTTAAATATCAACAAAATTAAATTTAATAAAAAATATATGATCTCTTTTGTTTTATGTCCTCTTTTTAAAAAATGCTTTAAATTGGTGTAATATTTTACTAAAGCTCAGAGAGCTGTTTGGTTCAATTAAAAAAAATAAAAAAGAAATCAATAAAAAAAATAAAAGAAAAGGAAATGAACATTAAATGAATGCCTATTTTATTTAATTTAAATAAGGAAGGGAATCAAGCATTCTAATTCACATTACTTATAATTCTTTTACTAAAAAATAATTTGCTTCCAATAATTATTAAAAAAATTATTATAATTTTTATCCTACTGTTATTTATTTTATTTTTGTATTATTATTTTTCTAATTAATTTGAGGTTAAATATTTATACTTTATTAATATTATTTTGATTATTACTTTTGTTTTCTATTTATTTTATGATTAATATTTTTATTATTTAATTAATATCATTAATTAAATATTTTATTATAGTTATTTTTAATTTTTACTTTCATTGTTATATAACAAGTATTATTTTTAATAATCGATTGATATTTATAAATACTAATTTATAAATATTATTTCTTATTTCTATATTATTAAATGTTTTAAATTTATTAATATTATTATGTTCTAATTAATTACTACTAATTTTTAATATTTTATTAGTATTATTTCAATTATTACTTTTTACTAATATTTACTTATTTATTTCTTATTCTTAAAAATTATTATACTTATTTTATTATTATTATCTTTTCATTAATATTATTTAATAATATTTTATTGCTATTATTTCTATTTTTAAGTTTATTATTATTATATTTATATTTTTTTATTTTGATAAAAATATTATTATTTTTTAATATTATTAATTATTTCATATTATTATATATTTTATTGTCTATATTATAATGATTAATTTGATGATTATTTATTGTTATTGAATTGATATTATTTTTACTATTAATAATATTTTATATTTATTTTTATTATTATCATTATTAATTATTATAATTTAATAATTATTTTAGTTGAATTTCTCATTATTTTATAGTAATAATTTATTATTAATATTAATTATTGTTGTTGTTGTTGTTATTGAAGATAATGAATTCAAAACTCAAAATGGGAGGATTGAATTCTTTGAGAAATTGAGGGAATTGTCATTTCCTTATTTAGAATAATCCCACTAAGAAAAAATAGAGAAAGAGAATATTTTTTTTTAACTAAACACTTACAAAGAGAATGAAAATCCATAATTCTATTTTTATTTCTCAATTACCTCCTACCAGATAACCCCCAATTCTATATCATTCTATATTATTTATTATAAAACTATTCCTAATAATTAAATAAAATCCATAAAAGTGATACTTACGAAAATTATATCATAATTATGAAAATTCAACTTAATATATTCGAGATTGATCCATTCTTTTTGTTGCATCAAGATAAAAATTACTTCTGAGAAAAAGGACCTCCTATGGTTCAAATGCTATTTTTATTATATACAATACAAAAAACAATTTCAAATCATTAGATTGGTACCATAAGATCTACACAATTAGTTGAAGTAAACATATTGCTTCGTGTAAAATAAATGTGCTCTTATCCCCCATTGGATTGAGTATCCTACCACAAACACATTTCTCACAAGAACATAATATGAGGTCATTGCCAATTTTTTCTTATTTGTCGTTGCCCATAGCAAATCTAATAAATTTGTCAACACTCTTGGCATATTCAGGGATCAAACGATTAATAGAACGATTAATAGACATCTATTCATGATCCAATGACTACCTAGTCTAAAGCAATAATGCAATAAATATAAAAGAAATCCGTATACATATCAAAGAATACACACATAAATATGTGAACAAAATGAGAGTCTTAATGAAGTTACAAACATATATCAACACCCAGTTCGCCTAAAAACATAGGAAAAATATATGAGAGACATGAAATCCAAACAAAAATAGATCTACAAAATCACATTATATGGTTTTTCCTTAAGATTAGAAGAACAATAAGCATCAAATACGTGCCTTAACGTAGTAAAGAATACTTCAACAAGCTGGGAGATAAATGGTAAGTTAGATGCAACTTTTCTTGCACTTTGGTGGGAGTATCTTCTTAGAACAAAATGAATCTTGAGAGGAAGATTGGAGAACCCTACACTCTACTCTTTCGTGCTAAGTTAAAGATTACCATCTCTTTTAACTTCCACCCTCATTTTAGTAAATTATTTAAAAAGTAAAATGATGTTGTTGGATATTTCATAGGATGACATTTAATATCCATTGTTTCATGTAAAAATTTCGATGGTACATATAACACATTGGTTAACAAATAACCATCATCTTATATAATTCTATCCACATTGATTCATTTCAAAAACCCAACATAGTTTTATAGTTTTTTATTGCAAAAAAAAATTTTAAATATGTGAAATAAAGTTTAATATATCAATTTTTAAATAGAAACCATTGTGGTTTATATATTTTTTTACATCATAATGAAATATTTTGTTCTTAGCAAAATATGTTGTTCATCACACATCAATACACAAAATAAATCAATATATTGAAATGCCATGAAACTTATATCAAACATTTATTTTAAAATGTTTTAAAGAAAAAGAATAACATGTTTAGTCCATTAGGCATTCAAACATAGCAAACCATCCAAATGTGCTATTTACGTAAGATAATAAATGTATGAGAAAAGAGAAATATATATGAAATTGCAAATTTATTCATTTCCATGAACTCTTTTACACCATTACATCAACAAAATACAATAAACAATTATAAACTTCTTTAAATATATCAGATTATCTCAATTTATTATACAACTTGGTAAGCAAATGTACTAACTAATATAATATGCAACTTAGTTTGAGGGCCAATTTTCTTTAACTTGGTTCCTCACTACTAATTCTCTTTTATTGAGTATTCTTTATACTTGAATTTAAGGACTAGTTTATTATATAACTTAGTAATGCTGAGAAGAGAGCCTTCCACTATCATTGTGATAGCAAGAAATTCTCATCTCAATAGTAACAAATGCAAATATTCAATATTTTATCAATATATTTGCTTCCATTATCAATGCTAAAGTTTGAAATGAATTCAAGAATAACTTTCCCTCCCATCTTAAGAAGTTTGTTTGGAAAAAGTTGTAAATCTTATCAAAGGATATACACTACGAGACTTGAAATATCAATTAGGAGACAAGTCTTTCAACAAGATTTGGAACCTCCTTTAATTAAGCTTCCTAATATGGAAGAGAGAGCTATCTTTGAATAAGAATTAAAGTTTAAAATTAGATAATAAAAATTAAGGCATCACAAAAATGTTTCAAATGGAAATTAGAGTGTAATTTATAAGCAACATAATATAATATACATCGATTATTAACATATAATTGGTGTCTTAAAATCAAATTTTTTATGATTTGTCCAGTGGTATACCATTTAAATGTTAATTATTTTAACAATCAACATTGTAAGTATTTGTCTTGACAATATCATAGTGTGTTTTAAATAAACTAATCATTGAAATACAAATAAACTTTATTATTTCCAATAACATTATAAATATAAATATTGATTGATTTTATATAAACTTTAGACACCAGTTACTAAGTAAAATTGATGCCTAACACTTTACTATTTCCAATACATCATAAATAGAAACATTAATTGATTGTTGACATTATTTTAGATGGTAGTTTAGTGTACAATCAACATCTAATATTTCTCATTGTATTCATTTAAACAATAGTTGATTAAGAATTAATGTGGTAATTCATTTTCAATACTAGTTTAATATGAAACTATTGTCTTAAGTTTGTCTATGTTAGACCTATCATCTCCTTATTTTATAATATCAACTCATTAATATAACTAACAAGGTAAGTTTCAATTATTTACAAAAATATCCTCACATCATTATATGTGTTAATTTTTTATTTAACTAACATAAATATGGTGATGTTAAAGGAAAAATCTATTATAGTCTAAATATACAAAAATTGCAAAAATTATTAACAACTCAATATTTTTTTTATTTCTTAAAAAATTTCATAACTTCAATAATACCTAATGAAATCAAAGCCCTGGTCTTCTTTAAATTCTCTCGCTTTTCTTTCTATTTTTTAACCTTTCTGGTTATATATTTTGGCCAAAAGTGCTCATGACACTAGTGTGAAGGGAAAATATGGTAACTACTGTTGATGCAAGGTTAACTGAAAACTTCTGCATATCCAGTCTTTCGTGGTAGCCTTATAATTCTAAGTGAAACTTTAATTCTAAGGGATAATATGCTAATCTCACTTAATTTGATAACGAGCTCGTGGACCATCCATTGTTCAGTGGAGGGAGGAGAAAATTTTAATTCTACTGCACCACTTATAATATCAACCAATATATTAATTACACAGCCGCCTTAGCAATCAACTATATATTGATTGAAATTGAAAGCATTAGTACCTATACATGATAAGTCAAATACTTAGCACTAAAACTTAAGTGTTACTAGCTAAATATTTTGATGAACCATCTTTTTTACATCATCATTGAGTGATCAATGTGCATGATCATTTGGGATTTGAATAGTACAGTACAACTTGAAACTTTTTCCAAAGTACGACTCGATATCTTTAAGTTTCCGAGAATGGAATAAAATGGGCAATAGGTTTGCACACAAGAGGCTTGGCCAAAAAGAGAGGGATCCCCTCTTTCTCAGACAAGTCAATATCACTATTCTTTCCACCATTGTTGAGATTCCAATCAAAGCATTGAATCATGGTAGCTATCGTTGTCTGAATAACTAACAATGCAAATGAAATTGCAGGGCAGCCTCTTCTTCCACTCCCAAATGGCAACAATTGGAAATGTTGGCCCCTGACATCCAATTTCTTGGAAATTTGATCTTTGCTCATGAATCTTTCGGGGCAATACTCTAATGGGTTATCCCAGTAATTAGGATCTCTTCCGATGGCATATGCATTAACAACTATAGTTGCATTTGCAGGAATGTTGTAGCCCCCAATTTCGCAGCTTCTAATAGCTTCTCTTGGTATCAATTGGACTGGAGGATGTAGCCTCATAGTTTCCTTCACTAATGCTTGGATGAAGGGTAAATTTGGTATGTCGGACTCTTTAACCAATCTGTTCTTTCCAACGACTGAATCAATCTCCTCTCTTGCTTTTAGAAAAATGTGTGGATTCTTTATAAGCTCTGCTAGTGTCCATTCTATCACAGTTGATGATACATTAGTCCCAGCAAGAAACATCTCCTGCCAAACACAGTCACAAATGTCAACCAGGAAAATACTAAATGCACTTAATATTGTATAAAGTTATCATTAGTATGCACTAATAATCTGAATTTGTAGGTTCAATTCAAATTAGATCAGGAAATACATATATCTATAGTCAAGTGATAATTTGTGAGACAGTAAATATGCGTAATGTTAATCATGAATTATTGAAAGAAAAATCTACTTTCCAATTAAACTATCTCACTATGGGAGAAAGAATGGGCAAAACACCCAATTATAAGCCAATTTGATTATATTAGTAGCACAATTCACTTTATAACAACTGATAATTGTTACCGCAAATTTTGTTTCGATCAAAATATCACATTTTGATACAACCTTATACGTACTTGTATCCATCCCGCACCTAAACCATGGTTCTATACTTATATTACTTAGTGAGCAAAAACAAGAAAATTCTTTGTTTACATCGACATCATGAGAAAATCTGCATAGCTAGAAATTTAAAGAAATAATTAAGAATTTGCTCTCATATGGAAGACTATCACTTTGAATGATGCATGAACAATAACCGATGGGCCAAAGGTACATTACCAGAGCAAACGCCTTGACACTTTCTCTACTGAGCTTCATCTCTGAGTCTTCTGATTCCATTAACTCTATCAAAATGTCAAGAAGATCCATCTTCCTATCACCATGACCACCCATCTTCAACCTTGCCATTTCATGCTCTTTCATTACCTCCTCCATCATTGTATCCAATTTCCGATGCACTTCCTTCACCTTCCTCCCAAGACCTTGAAGATCCAAAGGCTTCAAAAGCCCACAAAAATCACCAAAATTTAATGTCCCCAAAATTTTTCCGACTTCCAAAACTACTTTCCTCATTTCCCCAACTTCATCATTAGTACTGCTATACTTCCTTCCCATTGTCATTCTTGAAACGACATTATTAGTTAGCTTTATGAGTTCTTCACGAACTTCCACAGGCTTATTAGTGTAAATTCTGCGTAAAATTGATCTCATCAATGACTCAATCTCTTCTTCGCGAATGGACACGAATTTTGAAAGAGTCTTTCCACTTAGAAGCTCTGTGGTGCAGATTTTTTTCATGAACCTCCAATAAGGTCCATAAGGAGTGAAAATGAAGTCTGCAGTACCATAAGTCAAGAGCTCGGTTGCGATCAACATGGGGCGACTCAGGAAGCATTCTTCGTTGGTCTTGAGGATTTCTTTGGCCATTTCGGGGGACGAGGCGATTATCACGTGTTTGGAGAAGAGCAAGATGTGCATTAAGGGTCCATGGCGGTTAGAAAGGTTAAAGAGTGCTTGGCGAAGGAGTTTGTTAAGGAGATGAATATGTCCGATAAATGGTAAGGCCATTGGGGGGCTTGGAGGTAGTTTGAGAGGGCTGTCAATTCTTTGGAAGAAAGATTTAATCAAAGAAACTGATATGAGCCAAACAAAGAATAACATGATGTAGTCTTTGATTTCTAGCATAGTTGAGGAAATGGGTGACGATTTAGAGAGGCTATGTCAAAGAACACAACGTGAGTTAAGGTGCTGGGTTTATGAGCCTAAGATTGTTCAGAAGAATTCTCTATCTGTAGAGAATGGAGGTCGCATAATTAATTTATACAGGACATAGTTGAAGTGAATATTACGTGAGAAATGAAAGAAATTGTTGCTATTATTTCATGCAATAATGGTCATGAGCTCAAGATTTTTCAGAAGAATTATCTATCTATAGAGAATGGAGCTGGGCCCCCAGCTCCAGCAATGACCATTTCTATATTTATCAAGTGTTTGTGATGTATTTGCACCACCTTTATTCGGGATATTTAGACTGGGCCTTTATTGAGGACTTAGAATTTCACTTTCAAAATATTTGTACAAATAGCTCAACTTTCGTATGAGATTTTTTTTAGTCAAAATTAATATAAATTTCATATTTCGTAGATAAATATTATCAAAAAAATTATTTTAAGGTTAATAGAATTTGTATATTTAAAAAATCATAATTAGATATAAAGATATATACATATTTAAATACACACATTATTTTCATTCTTTAAATCTTTAATAAAATTGTTCTATTTTATAAAAAAATTTAATGTAAGATACTAGAATTAGTAATCTAATAAAAAAATTAAAGTATGAGAAATCTGATACTCATTCCTATTAAACTTACATATTTCAAAATTAGTTCAAAAATTTAATCGTTACTCTTCTCACTAATAAACACATTGTGACATTGTGACTTATTATGATTTACAATAATAATTCTTTAAGAATATAAAATATATTTAAATAAAAATAATTATTTTACATTATGCAAATATTCTACCTAGAAATAATTTTAAATTTAATGTATTTGAAATATTAACTAATAAGAATATTTGTGAAATTATAAAATTAACAATTAAAAATCAATATCATTTAAAATGTAGTGAAAATTTTATTACAATAATTATTAAATTTAACTAACAACATGAAACTATATTATTATGAATAAAATATTTTAAAAATATATTTATAACATAAAAATTAAATAAATATTTATTATAAATTAAATTAATTCTAAAAAAATAGAGTGATAACAAATATAAAATATAAACTCATATAAGCATTATAATTATAATAATATTAGATAAATATATAAGAGCACTATAACAATTTACAAATAAGCATATACAAATAAATCATTAAGGTTATAAAATATATTTGAATAAAAATAAATAATTATGAATTTTGAAGATAAATATTAAATATGATTTATTAGTATATTGTAAAAATTTTTTCATTTATCTATAAGAGCACATAAAATTAAATAATTGCAATATGTTAAATTTAGAAAGAAACTAAATTAGTTTAATAAAATGTAAAAATGACAGACATTCTATTAAATATTCTTTAACATAAATCTTTTGGAGGTTATTTTCAGAGAATTTTTTTTTTGTTATTAGAGGAAAATTTGTAGGTGGGAAATAGTAGATAAATAAATATAGGTAAATAAATATAGGTAAATAAATACAAGTAGGTATAACAATGAAGAGCTATTGCTTCTAGATAATTATTAGCATTTAAGTAAGATTACACTATAAACCTCTTGCTAACCTCGTGGATTTTGATTATCTTCTTATACTTCTTCCTAATAAACATATGCATACCGGCTCCAAGTTCATCATGTCAAGAAATTTGTCTGCTAATTGCTTATGAGATTTTCTTTTTTCACCTAACAAGTAACTTTCACTGAGAAATAAAACTTCCAAAAAAAATAATTTGTCTTGTCAACCTTCTAAAAGTACATAAAATTTTTTAATCAACAATAGGTAAATTGACACTTCCGATGAATTATTTTTATGGGTTTTTTTGTTTAATTTTAAACTTTCATTATTTATTTTGTTTAACTTTGAATTTTATGGGAATTATTATTTACTATATCCTCTAGAACTATAATACAGAAAATTAAAATTATCAACAAATTTAAATTAAGATTTCTTTTTTAAGCTTTTAAAATATTAGTTTTTAGTTTTGCAGTAAAAAAATAATATATATATATAAGAACTAAGATGGCTTTCCTCTTAGCTAGACATGTTCACATAACATAAATTGTGAAAGCATAGGAATTCAATAAAGTACTTCTAATATTATATTGATATTGAATAAAAGGGCATCAAATTTTACAAAATTTTTAAATTTAATTGAATATTAAAATAATAAAGCTAAAAAGAATATAAAATTTAATAAAAATGAAATAAATATAATTATATATATATTAAATACAATAATATTTAAATTTAAAATTTTATTTATAAATTTATTATAATTAATAAAATATATGCAATAATAAATAAATACAATACTATAATATATCTTAGTAGTAAAAAAAGGTCGTTAGATTTTGTTGGCATCTTCTCTCCATCCTATATGTATGAAGTTTAGAAATCGAAATTAAAGTGCAAATATAAGTACAAAATATTACTTAAGTTGTAAAGAATAAATATTTCGTAAATATCAATAAAATTAAAAATAACAAATATATGATATCCTTTGTTGTATATATTAATGATTTACTTATAAGTATGATAAGAATTTTTTTAATTAAATTTCTTTTTAAAACACTTCAAATCCGTGTAATATCCTACTAATTAAGATGGTAATTCTACATTATTTATTTTAAAACACTATAATTAATTTATAAAATCTATAAAAATAATAATTACAAAAATTCCATTATAATTATGAAAATTCAAATTAATATAATCGAGATTGATCCATTTTTTCTGTCACGTCAAATTATGAAAAACGGTACTCTTTGTTGTATGATATTTATGTTACATAAAATAGTAAAAATAAATCTAAATCATTAGATTAATCCACAAGATTTATATAATTAGTTCAGCAAACATGCTGCTTGATGATCACCACAATGATTAATGTAGTGATATTAGATTATTACTTCATCTTAAAAGTTATAGATTCGACATAAAAAAGTATTAATTTAAATAGTAGTTATAATTTAAATTAAATATTCTGAAACAAAAGAATACCCTTTCTTTCCCCTTAAAAAGAAAAAAAAATCACCTTAAATTCGAAGAAACTTTTATCTGCCTTTGTTTTTATTGTGATGCGAATAAGGGAAGAACTAAAATGAGGGTGTTTGAATTGGGTATTGGAAATCCCTCAGTTCCTTCTTACGTTATGCAATCAATAAAGAAAAAGCATTCTGCCACAATCTTAAAATCACGATTAATATGACCGTTATTATTTAATCATAAAATTTTATGTAATTAATTTATAAACTTATATAACATATTTTATATTTTTTTTAATTTAAAATATTTTACGCAAAGGATAAATATATATTTAAAATTAAAAGTACATCCTACAAATTTTAAATTCTATATTTGTATAGTTTATCTTTTTCATTCTACTTATTTAAAATATTTTTAAATTTAAAAAAGTATTTAAAAATGTGAAAAATGGTTAGCGGGAAACTGATGCTTATTAAAAAAAACTGGGGACTAATATTGAATTAAGAAAATATTTTGTTGGAGGTGATAAATATTATAAAAAACCTACCTAAATGACAAGGGGTGAGTAACCCCATTCATCATCTCGTGGAAAAGTCATCTATCACATTTCTCCGTCAACCTCAAAAACCAAGCAATGCAATTACGATCGGAGAAGTCACACTCTACCGTATCAAACGGATCCCCGATGGGCCCTTCTCATCAAATCAACTATAATGAACTAACAACCCGACCTGCAAAATAAAGGTCACCCTTGTCAGAAGGACCACCCCTCTTTCCATCGCCGTATTTTTTGGCCGGTTAATAATAGGGAGGATGCTTGGTACCTCTCTTTTTATGGGATTTTATGGTATTCTTTTATATTAAAAATACATGTGTCATGCTATTTCATCCGAAAGTGAGAGCCAAAAACAAGTGACGAATTCAATTCAACCGTAAGATGTTTAATTACATATTGAGACCTAACTTTTGATTATAAAAATCAATGATAAATAGTATGTGCGCCAAAATTTGGAACCCAATTGGTGCAAGATTTTTTGGTAAGTTAGTATTTTTTTAATACGTATATAAATAGATAATAAATTGTTTAAATATATAAAATATTTAATTATACTAAAATATATGTTAAAATAATTAAAAATGATTATTTTAATAATATATGATTATATTAATAAAAATAAATTTAATATAATTCAATTAGGTTAGGCCAACTCAATTTATATTAACCTTGACTTGAGTCTTATTTGAATATTAATTGAGTCATGAGAAAAAAAAATTTTCATGTAGTACCTGAATCATAAAAAAAAATAAAAACCTTATATTTTTTGGTGAAACCATTCAATTCATAAACAAATCTATTCACACATAAACGTATCATTTACTTTTAAGGTCTTGGGTCTCTTTTTCTTAATAAAAAAATTAAAATAGGAATCTTATTTTAAATTATTAAATGTATGATGAAAAATATTCCATATATTTAATATAAAATATGAAGAATGTGATGGAAAATATCATCATTTTGCTTCAGGCTTACCAACTCCTTGCTACTTTCATGCTTAATTACTTCCAGTAAACTAATAATAGATAACCTTAACTAGCACAACTATTATTATTCAATCCATCCTCGAGCTTCTACTAAATGTCAAATTGGATGTTTTATTTATTTAAATTAAATATAAAAAGTATGGTAAAAAATTCTTTATTTCAAAGAGCAATACATATTTTAATATTTTATAATTATATTTCTACATAAAATGTTTCCAATTTAAAAAAAAGGAATCCAAAACCTCAAAAATAAAATGTTTCCAATTTAAAAAAAAGGAATCCAAAACCTCAAAAATAAATGATACATTTATGTGTAAATGGACTTGTTTTTGGGTTTGAACAATTATTCGGCCTTAAAAATATAAAGTTTGTACTTTTTTTTATGGCATGAATATGAAATGTCTTTTTTTTTATCATGGTCCAATTAATATTCAAATAGGGCTCAAATATGATTATATGAACTAGACTAACTTAGCCCAATTATATTAATTTATTTTCATTAATATAATCATATATTACAAAAAATAATTATATCTAGTTATTCTTAAAATAAAAATACTTAATTTGATGTAATTAAATTTTTTTGTATTTTAATGTCCTATTATCTATTTATATAATATAAAAGATTATCCTATAATACCATACAAAGGACCCAAAAAAGTTCTTAATAATAGTATTAGCAATGACAACAAGTTAGGTTTGGGTATGCCCAATCTAAACTTTATTAGATTTAAATTTGTTAAAGACCTAATATTTTAATCCTAATACGAATCCAAATCGATTAGGTGAAAGGAAAATTTGATTAAAAAAATTAAATATGTGCTACAGAATTTTAAAAACTTTTTCGGCAATCTAGATCATGTTGTTTCAAATTAATTCATAATTAATTGTATAAGAAAAATATATCTGAAATTAAAATTTAAGTTATACTCTCTTGCAAGTTATTTTTGGAATCCTTGGTCTTCAAATTTGAGTTTGATGTCCAACACTAAGGTGACATTTAGTTCGTGAAATCTTATATTTTCAAAAAAATATACATTTTTAGAAATATAATTTCTAAAAATTTAATTAATAGGAATATAATATTCTTATATTTGGTTCATTATAGATTTTCCTAAGAACATTTTGTTAGATTCCTATACATGTTATATTACTATATTTATTTCATATTTGATATTCTTAGAAAATTTGAAGTTATTTCAAAAATACCCTTATTAATTTTTTTTTACTGTAAAAGAGAACATAATAAATCATATTTCAATTAAAATTACATAAATAATTAAATTTTTTTAACATTTAATAAATTAAATTTTATATTTAACATCAAAAAATTTATTAAAATATATATAAAAACATTTTATGCTTTATTATACTTTAATTTTTAATGTATTATAAATAAAGAATATATTAATTATTAAAATAGAATACATTATTATTAGATCAATTTTAAAAATAAAGTAAGTATAATTTATTTAAGTTATTATTATAGTATTAAAAATACTTAACATTTTTCCTTTTACAAGATTATAAGTTTTCACTGCTAAATTATTTTTATAATTATATTTATACTAACACTATATTTTACATTGTAGTTTCTTCTCCAATATAAAAATATTATTATAATATATTTTTATATATAAATATGCCTTTTTTAAGCAATTTTAAGCGTATTATATTATTCTTCAAAGAAAAAAATCATATATATAAAAATATATCAAAATAATCTTTCAAACATTAAGAATAATAATAAAAAATAAATTACAATTAAAAAATTAATGTCATTGTATTTTTTAATAATAAAAATATTTTAAAAATAAAGTGATAATTATTTTATAATTTAAATTAAAAATTACTTGATAAAGTGATAAGAAAGAAAAATTAAATATAAGGATAATTTTATCCTTTTTGCTTTAGTATCAATATTTCTATCTCATGGAAATATGAGATACCCATCTCCCCTATAAGATATTTTGGGGAATCTTGGGTTAAAAATATTTTCGAGAATATGATATTCTGAAGCATTTTATTTTTAAATTTTGAATCAAATATGAGAATGTAATATTCCCTTAAAAGATTTATAAGAATGTTAAAAATATTTCGTGAATCAAATAACTCCTAATGGTAATCCTCCTGAACCAAATAGTCCATGCCTCCACTAAGATTCACAAAATAGATAAAATGTGAAATTTAACTCCCTCAACTAAAAATGTGCTAGCTTTTTTTGTGAATCACACATTCACTTGGTTAAGGTTAATGTTTGAATGTAAAGAAGAGAGAGAGATTACACTGGGAAAGAATTTTGGTGCACAACACATGTGCTAGGATTTCACACACTACTATCTTTTGGATGGCATCTCCTCTCATTTTATTGAAAAATATGGGGCACAGGTTAAGATTTTTTTTCATTATATACGTCATCTGATTTTCTAAAAGATTGAGCAATACAACTAGGGTAAAAAATCTAGGCTTGTCTACTTTCCTCTTAGCCCAAATGAGTCCACACTCATTTTATTATGTTACTGTGAGTCCAAACTCACTCTCTTATGTAATCATAAGATTAATTCTTTAATTGTTTTAACTTAATAATTAAAACAAATTTTCTTTTATGATTTCCTCCAAAGTTAATACAAATATTCTTATAGTGTTTAAATATTAATATTGTAAATTTGCTACTATTTAATAATTGTGATCTTGATTAGAATTAATAACTCATTGATTAATAAACATTTATAATCTTATTAGAATACTTAATTAATCATTTCAAAATTTTAAGATATTCACTAATTCAACACTTGAATTCAAAACATTTCACATTCTACTATTTCCTTTGACTTTGAATAAAAGATATTCTATTGTGTAACCCATTAGATTTCCATGCATGTTGCCAATAAATTTATTTATAAGCTTTTACAAGTTTAATTGAATGAAAACTCATTTTAATTCATTTGCAGTTTCCCTAAATTGTTCAAATAAATTCATAGATTATGATTGGTTTCTTACAAAGCATCATGACCACCCAAATGCAAGGAATAGATTTTTGGAAATCAGAACCTTCCATGACAAGGTATTATAATGTTTAATTCAATCCCTTCATCTTTTGATATTTAAATTAATCGTAAGGTATAGTTCAAATATCAACCCTAATTTAAATGTCCAGATATAATTTTTTATTTGATGAATATATGCTATCTCTTAATTGACTATACATAAAACTCTTTTGTATATCAATACATAGGCCACATAGGCCAGTTTAATTATAATACAAGTATCACAACATCTTTTAAATATATTTCCTTGTTATCAAGGAAGATGAATTCCTTCTTAATCAATTACTCTCTTAATGTATTTCATAATGCACCCAACTATTATTCTTACATATTCTTTAAGAATATGTAAGTCAAGAATAGTATTAAAGTGCAAAACTCCATACATAAATTACTATGTTGACATCAAGTCTAAGGGTCACTTACATTACTTTTCAAATGAAAAGTCCATTGACATATGGTAACATTTTATATGGCCTCTCGTGGCAATTCAATCTAGTTATATATTGCTCAAGATATACCCATATGTTTGTCAAGATATTAGCATAGTTACAATGTACAAGATCACTATATTTTTCTAGAAAATATGACATGACATATGTTAATTTATTAATGAATAATTAATATCTTGTTTTTAATAATAATTCACCAACTAGGATATTTAGAAATATAAGTATATGCATAAATTATCTCATAATTACAATCCCAATTATACTTAATTTATACACAATTATATTTCAAGGACTTTGTCTAATATAGTATACATATGTATAGGGACCTAACAAGACCCGATTAAATGATTTAAAATAGATTAATTTAGACCCACTAATAAAAATATAATTTTAAACTTTTTTAATAAATACATAAATTATCTCATAATTACAATTCCAATTGTAGTTAATTTATACACAATTATATTTCAAGGACTTTATCTAGTATAGTATACATATATCAAGTCTGTATGTGTGTCTATATATATAATATTTCTATGCCATTTAAAATGATTGTCCCCAGGACATCTATACTGACATCAGGAACCCAACAAGATCCAATTAAAAGGTTCAAAAGAGATTTATTTGAATTCCTTAATAAAAATATATTTTTAATTTTTAATAAAAATAAAAATTATTTTTATTAATAATAATTATATTTAACAATTATGAATCATATTCTTTTTTCTCATTCATGTCTATTTCTTTTTAATTCATCCATGCTGTTAGGTTGCATTATTATTAACTTTGTTAAATACAAGACATATGGCACCAACACATGAATAATTATTTATGTTTTAACAAGATCAATGCTTCTATAGTACAAACTAATATTATAAAACTAAAAAAATTATTTTGAAATATCTTTATAATTTAATGTATATTAAATATTTTTAGAATTATTTATTTTAAATAAACTATTATAATATCTTTATATATATTATTGATTTCTATATAATAATAGGTAAATTATAAAATATATTATAATGGGACACTCAAAATACATCCAATACTCATTCAATCTTTGCAAGAGATAGATTGGTCCCATTTTGGTTAATATGGTCAGAGTGTAGGTCACTTGGAGCTTTCAAGTTGTTCGCAGATCACCAGCATACTAGCAACAAATCATATAAATGGTCCTACATAATTATATCCCTGCCCAGATCTCAACAATAACTAATAAAATTGTATTGCGTTGTGGGACGATTGCCAGACGTTTTTGGTTGTCAGCCCCTTCTTGTATTTACTCCATGTGAGTTGAATCTTTGAGTATTGAGTGGCGATTGCCATACGCTTTTGGTTGTCGACCCCTTTTTGTATCGACTCCATATGAGTTGGATCTTTCATTATTAAGTGATGAAGCTGTGGAATAATAATAATAATAATAATAATAATAATAATAATAATAATAATAATTCTGAAAATTTTTAAAGTGTTTAAGTTCATTAATTTTTTAATCTTTCAATGTGTTCCAAGTTTTTATGTATGTTTAAATGTAATTACATGCATCCGTATTTAGTAGCTTTATTCATTTATGTACGAGTACATATGAGTCTCTTGTGAGTATTGACAGTTCCAATAATGCTCCGCCTGCTTGGTGGCCTACACCATTAACACAAGTCAGATGTACATCGCAGGGAAGAGCCCACCGACAACACATTGATGTCTAAATCAGAATTTAGAAAAGCGAAAGAGTACGGAAATTTTTCTTAGATTGTGATGGCGTACCTAAGGTCTTTTTATGAGTATGCTGAAGAACTAGTGGATTGAGACCTCTTTCAATAGGACTGATCTTTAAATATAATGGAAAACTTTTTGGCTATATGTGTACTAATGGTAGATAATCAGGCAAGATCTTTGTTTAATGGATCAAGTTGTGAGTCAGTACTAATTAGGCTAACTAAATTCGAGGTTTAAATGTGATCCCCTTATAATGACAATGTATGTTTTTGTGTAAATGGGGTTAGGATAACCTCTTTCGATCGAATTCAATTCGGTTGGACATTTTAATCGTTACCAAGTATTATATATACCACCTTTTACCTATCATTTTGAATAAAATAAATGGGTTTTCTCCTAGGATATTCTTCCTCCTCCCTGCCAAGAGAGGCTTTACATGAATTGCTTGGCTGTAAACTCATTACCTTTTCTTACCAAGAAGAGAGACTGATGAAAGTAAATGGGGTCGTTAGATTGTGGGCCCTGTTTCGAATTGGAAACAAAATTTATTATGTCTGACTACAACTTCACCTCTCTTTCACTCTATAAACAAAATTCAATACAGAATAAATGCTTATCAAGTTTTAAGTCTTACTGAGCCCCCCGTTATTGATTATTATATAGTGTTCTAAAATTTGAAAAAATATTGATTGGCATAATTGATTTAATTGTAAATCAGTTCTAATTTCAATTTGATAGTGGATTGGTTAATTTATTCAATAATTCTTTTTTATTTATTATATTAAGATCTAACGCTTTTTTCTGTGTGGTTGTATTTTTTTTTATCTAATATTTTATGTCCAGTCATGTAAATGATACGAGCAGCTTCCGAGCCTAACAAACCAAACACCTTTTAATTCAAATTTGGCTTTTTGTTCTTCATTTTGATTTCTAGATTGGTGGTTCGAATTTAAAAAAAAAATAGAAAAATAAAAATATATGGATAGGACAAAAGTACTTCACAGAATGATTAGTGGTCTCTTTGTTTGTTCTTTTTTATTTTTTAAAAATAAAAAACCCGTTTAGGAATCTGTTTTTAAAAAATTGTATTTCCAAATATGTGAGTTAAAAATAGAAAAACAAAAATAACTGGTAGATCTTTTCTAAACTTATTTTTTTTATTTTGTATGTCAGTTTTGTAATTAAATAAAATATTTTTCTTATTTACAACATTTATTATATTCTATTCATTGTTTTCTTTTAATTCAAAAATAGCTTTTGAACAAAAAAAATTAACAACAATTTTTTAGAAATTTTTTTGAAAATATAAAAATAAAAATATATCCACACATACTCCAATTCTCTCGAAAGGGTGAGGATTTTCACTTTTTTATATTCATTGATTTGTTTATTGTTAATATTTGAATTTAATGAACATATTTGAAATAAATGAAATTTTAAAAAATATAATCAATTTGAAAAGTTTGGTGAAGGATAGAAATTAACAAGTTATTGAAAATGTCTTTCCTATCAAGAAGAATAATTTGGTTGAGGGACACATGAAAGTCATTTATCAATGATTAGGGAAAAAAATTGAATATAATTTACATTTATTGGTGGATACATGGAACAGTAAGGGCCTATTTGTTTACTGATTATAAAAATAGTTTTTTATTTTTTTATCTTTAAAAACAAATTTCATTCTTGATAATTGTTTTTAAAAATTATAACTTAAAAACAAAAATAACTTTTAAATTAAGAATGACAAATATTCTAAATTTATAATGTCTTGTGGGGATGGCGCATTCTGGTGGAGCTTGGGGAGAGTATGATTTTTTTGCTCCACATCTGAAGACATAAGGCAAACTTTTACCCCCACCAAAATGGTGGGGATTAAGTAATAATACCTTTCTTATCTTATAAAACCCTACTATTATAAAATCATTAGATTTTTACCTTCTACCCTATACATATGAGCACAAATGAATAAGTTTTTAACCATTTTAATAATTTAATTATTTAAAAATTAAAAATAGATTAATATTTTATTTGAGATGATTAAGATAAAAATTAATAATAATATTTTATTGATTATATATCAACTTATTTTTTCTAATTTCAAAAATTTTAAATAATTATATGTAATTTTTATCTATATTAAAGCATTTTGTTAATTATGTATGATTTATAAGATTTAAATCTATATTTTTTTTTACTAATATTTGAGATTATTTAATAATTATATATAAATTTATAACTATTAATTTTAAGATTCATTGTTTCATTTTTTATTTTTTTTATTTCTTGTAAGTATTCATAGAGCTCTATTGTCCTATGAGACATGAGAATAAAATGAATTTTATCTCCGATCATGAAGAGTAGGACCGAGCAATATTTTATCCACAATCATAGAGTATGGGCAAGAGATGATTAATTTGCTTTTACCCACCCTATTACAATTCCTATTTTAGATTGATTTTTTTAACTTATTTTTTAATATCAATTTTATAATTATATAAAATTTTCCATTATTTACAAAATTAAACATCCTTTATTCTCTTCATTTTTTATTTTCCTTAAATTTAAGAATAGTTTTTAAAAAAGCTTTTTTGAAAATAATTTTTAAAAATAACACAATAAAAACATATTCAAATACACCTTCAACCACCATAGACTTTAATTTCATTCCTACAATTGCTTATGTTAAGTAACTAAAACATTATAATCTCATTATTTTGAAAAAAACAAATAGTTTGCAGAATGCCTAACAGTAAATCTCCTCACTAAGGGTGTTTGGCAATTAGATAATTCATAAGCTTTTAGCTAATTTAGGAGCTTTTAGCAAATTAATCAAATTAAATAATTATTTTAAGTATTTAATGAATAGGTGTTCTAATCAATTGATCATTGACTTCCAATTAGTCATTTTGAAAAATTGATAAATTTAATGTTTTTAATTATCCAATTCAAAAAAGTTAAATAAAAGGATAAAATCATTCTCAAATTATATAATTATATACATTTATTATTTTATTTAAAATATTATGAAGAGGAGTTAAAACCTGGACCATAAAGTGTGTAAGTAAGGATTCAACCGTTAAATATTAATACTAATTATTTTAAATTATATCGATATACACCAATTTAATGTATATTAGAATTAGAATATAATAGCTATTTGTAAATAATAAATAGTCATTTAATTTTTAATTAATTAAACTTACATAATAAAATTAATATTAATAAACAAAATAAATATTATCACATCATATGATTATTTAATGAATTTAAATTTTTTCATATTAAAAGTAAAAATTAATAATAATAATAATAATAATTTATATATATAATACATGCATACATACATAACAGCTTTTTTGTTTCATCATTTGGCCCAATTTTAAGCATCACTTAAATAAAATAAGAGATCATTCAATATATAAAATATTATAAAAAATTTATTTTTGATCAAGTTATGTTCTTCTTAAAAAAAAAACATCATAAAGAAGAAGATATATATAATTTGAAAATAGTATAACCATTATGTATAGATAGTATGTTGAAAACTTGATATAAAATAATATAAAAGTGATGATGAAATCTTAAATATATTTATTTTTATAAAAAAAATTAAATAATTATAATAAATTAGAATTATTTATTTCTTAAAGAAAATTTTAACAAATGTAATAAATTATAATAATTTATTTTTTAAAGATTAAATTAATAAATAAGTAAGTACAGTAATATATCTTTTTAAAAAATTAAATTTAATAGATAATATATAAAATTTAAAAATTATTAAAGTAAAAAAATATTCAAATAAATTATAAAATATATTCATATCCTTTTATGCCATTTTGTATATGAATAATTAATTTTATCAAATAACTTTACTTGAATAGCTAATATTATTAATTAATTAAATTAAATATATAAAATAATCCACTAATAACTATTCGTTAATTTGAAATAGTTAATTGCTAATGTAATCAGTGGATTATTAAGTCAGGATAAGTTAATTTACATGTGATATGAGAAGTTTTTTTCTTTCTCCCTTTTTCATTTGCTATTTAAAAAGAAAAATATTATCAACTATTAATAAAACCTATGCATTTTTTTTCCTCTTGCCTTTGTTGGACTTTTAAACTTGCCTTTCAGTGAAACTAGGATTTAAATGACTGGCGTATTGAGGAATTATCACCCTACTTACCATAACCTATGAGTGCCGAATAAAACCCGAAACATTATAAAAGGAAATTAAGCTATATATATTCGGTCATTGTGATAACGTTACTCAATGCCCAAAAAAAAAGAAAATTATAATTATAATTATAATAATAATAATAATAATAATAATAATAATAATAATAATAATAGTAAAAGCATTGTCCATACTTGATTAGGAACAAAGTTTCACACTATTTATCATTTTCTCCCGGTGAATATAGATGCAAAATATTGAAATCTAAGTACACCGTCAAATACAAGAAAAATATTTTTTGGAATTCAGAAAAAGAATTTTTTTAATTATTTTTATAAATAGAAATTATTCTTAAATTAAAATATGAATTTAAGAGAACATTTTTATCCTTTTTTATAATTTTTTGTAGCATACTGATAATACACATCACATGCATAAAGTAATTAAAAGAATAATTTAAATATACTTCAATCAACAAAAGTTCATTTCGTTAAAGTACAATAAATATTCAAAAGTTTCATAATCTAAATTATTAAAATTGAAATATACTTAATACATAGTATATAACTAGTATAATAAAAATAGTGTATTGAATATGCTTATATAAATTCAAATTTTCATTTAAATGAATTTTCAAAAATCACGTAACAAAACCTAAGTTATAAATATTGTCATGAAGTTAACTGAGTGTTTATTTAATAATTTAAATAAATGATACTTATCACATTTAAAACAATCATGAAAAATAATAAGTAATTTATTTTTATTCAAAATAGATAATATTAAAATTATGATTCATCTAAGACACATTAAATAACCAATATAATAAAAGATGTGCTTTAAATAAACTATATATCGGTAATACAGAGTCAAATTCAATAAAATTACAACATATATATTTTAATAGAATTTTAAAATATTATTTCATCATACAATAAATTAAATAATTATTAAATTATTGGAATAAATGTCATATCAAAGCATTTAAATATATAACTAATTTTTTTTTGTTATTTTAAAAATCAAAATCAATATTAATTCAAACATTATAAGAAAATCTATATTTAATAATGAAAATTAGCAATGGATTTAAAGATGGAATTTTCATTAGTAAATAGGGCTTCAGGAATTATTGTTTTATTATCAATTTAGTAACGGATCTTCTAATTTAAAGTTATATTCATCAATAATTCCATTGCTAATTTTTTTTAAAATTCCAGAAATTTTCAACTTGAAGTTCTATCCATTGCTAAAGCCATGAGTAAAATTTACTAATGAAGTTAGTAATAGAATAAAAAAATTTGTTTTCAAATTTTTTTGGCAATGAAGTAATTTCTTTAAAATTAGTGACGAATGTAACATAATTCGTTGCTAATTTCATTGTTAATTAAAATGCACAACTTCATTAAATATTAATTAGCAATGGATTAATTCATCATTAAAAAAATTATGTATTAGAACCCAATACCAAACCCCTCATTTACCCTTTTCCCTTTCTCTTTCCCACCTTCCTCCCTTCGACACCGCTACTATGGATTGGTACCTCCAGGTGTTACCATTACATTCTAATTGGTGAGTTTTCTCTATTTTATGCTATTTTAATATTTTTTTCAATTTTCTTATTTTTAGGATATAGTTTTGTGATTTGTGATTATTTCATGTCTTGTATTGTCAATTGTTGTATTATTGACTATTTGTGTTTAATTATTGTATTGTTGATTATTCTATTAAAAAATCACTTTGGGGAATTTTTCATTTAAAAAGTTGCAACTTTTTCCTACAACCTCATCCTACCCAAAACAAGTCTCCAACTTCTATAATAGGTATAATCATATAATTAAATTATTATAGCATTGATCAAGATCATTGTATAGATAAAAATTATCTTGAGCATTATCAAGTACCAACTCGACTATCAATCTTAAAATATTTAACCAACTATTTCTAGATAACTTAAATATTTATAAACTTAATTTACCCATAAATTAAGCTTGGAGGGAAAATATTATAAAATTGGAGGAAAATCTTTTACTTTTATATCCTTTTTTATTGAAAAAGAAGTATAATACTTCCTAGTTCATTCTAAAAAATGATAAATAATTAAGTTTACTTTAAAAAAATGAATCAGATGTACAAAAGAATAAAAAGAAAAAGTTCTTTTGGGATTTGGAAAAGATTACTATGAAGGAAAATAACAAAAGTTATCTTACTTAAAATTCACATTAAGATGAAAATTGTCAAAAAAAAATATATGAAAAGCAATAAAAATTAGATGTACTTGATTAATTTATATTTATAATCTAGTAATCTACCATATAAACTTAATTTTTCATTTTTATAAGCTAATTTCATTTGCATGCCAAGTTTTAAGGTAAAAAATTTGTGATGTTCGATGATATTCATGCATTGTCATGCTTTAAATTACTTGTTTTACTAAATGAGTTGACATTAAGGGTGCAAACAAGTCGAGTCGAGCTAAACATCTACATACTCAAGCTTTAACTCAATAATATTAAACGAGCTCGAGCTCGAGCTCGAGCTCAAACTCGAACCCGAACTCAAACTCATCAAGCTTGAAAAAGTCGAGTTCAAGTTCGAGCTCAATTCGAACACGAGCTTCATTGAACTTATTTGAGATTAAACAAAATTTAAATTCTTTACTCTAAATTTTTTATCAAACCCAAATATTTGAGCTCAAACTCAAGCTTAAGTTATATTTGAGCTTAAACGAACCTAAACAAACATATACAAGTCTAAAAAGGCCTAAAAGAGCTTAGTAATTTTTTTGTATTTACATTATATATAATATACGAGCCTAAATGGCCCTGAAAGAGTTTAGTGAGTTTTTTATATTTATATTATATATAATATAAAAAATAAAAATATATTTTATACTAAATTCATTTAGGCTCACGAACAATTTGAGTCGAACAATAAAAAGTCGAAGTTCAGCTCGTTTAATAAACAAGCTAAACGAGCCGAGCTCATTTTGACTTGACTCGTTAAAATTTGAGCTCAAACTAAGCTTTTTATGAATCAATCTCAAGTTGCTCACGAGTAGCTCAGCTCGTTTGCACCCCTAATTGACATATAACTTGTGAATGTTATCATGTATTTTCATGAACATGATAGCTTAGGCATCCTACTATTTGATTATATTCTTTTTCTTGTCTTAGTATCCATGATCTATGATTACAAGAACACAATTATCATTGGAACTTTGTTATGTTGTGGTTGATTTTGAACTACCTACCATTGTAGATTTCAAAATTTGTCTTCTATTTAGTTTTTATCAATGAAAAGCTTTCTTGCTTGATTAAATATATTTTGTTCTAGTAAATGCGGAAGATCCACATTGTTCGAGTTTATTGTAATTTAGCAAGTTCAATCTGTAAGGTAAGAAATATGAGAAATTCCCTATTAGCATTAAATTCTTATTCTTATTTGCATTTAATTTCCTTTTTAATTTATTTATGATTGCTTCTTTCACTCTCAACCTACTACGAGAAGAAGTCATCTAACCAAAAATTAATATTTTCATATTTGGCAATACAAGATCTTTTCAATTTGATACTTTTGAAGAGGAGGTTCCACCTCTAGCAATTTTAGTGACGGTAAGGATAAAAGCTACTTTAGGATCTTCTTTGCCCCACTTGTGAATTGCACTTAATTTTTAGTAATGTAAAGCCTATGTTGTTGGCTGCTAAGTGCGATCCTCAAGTAGATCAAAGAGGATCATTGGCTAGCTCTTCTCCCTACTACCAAAAAAATTGATAAAGGTGTAACATCCTTTTTAAGGAGAACCAAATAGAAAAGAACATGCATCACTAGATATGGAAATACTAAGTATTAATGAGATGACTTTTCCTAGCAATAAGTAAGGAGTAAAGGAAGTAATAATGAATGAATTAAAAATAAAATTAAATGCACTTATATTGTTAATTTTTAACATAGTTTGTATGATTTGTTGATACCTACAGAGCACCTAGCCATGTGTCAGAGACATTCACCAATATATCCCACGAGTTTAGACATAGTTAATGGTAAGGTTTAGGTTGCATTTGGAGGATGACTCATAAGTATTAATGTGGAATAATATATTAAAATTAAAAAAAGGAAGAAAATGAGTCATTCTTTGACATGGAACAACACATTTAATTTAAAAAAAAAGAAAGTGATGCTTTTATAGGTTAAAGTTTTTTTGCACTATATGTAAGTTATAAATGGCATATTTTTATTAGCTTAACAATTTTTTAAATTACTTCACTATGATTATTTAAGATTTTCTTAATTATAAAAGAAGAGCACACTTCTACATGCCTATAACATAAGTAACTAAGGAGCTTAATGTGGGTCTCATGATTTTGAAGAAAATGTGCTGACAACTGGGTATTCAAAGGTGACTACATAATAAAGGAAATGAACAGTGATGAAAATTGTCCTCATAGTATCATTAAAGCAATTACTTGCTTTCATGTCTATGATAACAACTTTTATCTTTAAAATTATTATCAGCGAACCCTCATAGAAATACTAGCTCTTTTTAGCTACTAGTAATCTCATATTTAGCTCATTAAATTAGCAATCTAGAAGTATACAATGGAATCTTTATCTATTTCAAAATAGTAACTTGACACATAAGTGACTGAGGAACAATAATGGCTCAGGAGCAATGCCTTATATATCAACAGTTAATGATCGAGCAGCATGAGCGCAACATCAACACTTTGTTCAAGAGCTGGCAATTTAATATTTTTATTTTCAGATGTACAAACCTTGGACATCAAATTTTTTAGGATATATTGGAATTTATTGATTTTATTATATTTTTTACTTAATTCATATAAAATATTTACATTCAATTTTGTTTTATAAATCAATTTTGTTTCATAAAATTTGATTTGAGTATTTGATTATTAATAGCATTTTGGCTCTATGGATTTTGATTAGGAAATGTGTTCACTATTCGAATTGTTACAAACATGAACAGTATCTTGACAAAGTACATAATATTAATGATGGAATTGGTAATGGCATTTTGAAGATAACACCACTAATTTTGCAATATTTTTTCAATTTAGTGACAGATTTACTAATGGTTTAAAATTAGTGAAGAACTCAATTTTGTGACAAAAATATTTGTTGCTAATTTGCATTTCATGGATGGAGATTCTATCAATGTTCATAATTTAGCAATATACAAATATATCACTAATTCCATCTTGTTGTGCATTTCTTTCGTCATCATCTTGCCAAATTGTGATGGATAACACTAATTTGTCATTGATTCAATCACTAAAATACTATTTAATGACATTTTATTTTCCATCACTAATTTTGTTAATAAAAAATTAAGTAATAGAATTTATCTAATTAATGATGAATTTTTCATCATTAATTAATTTTCTTTTACTAAAAACACTTGAAAAAATGTAGAAAATTATAGAGTTTTGGATAATATAATTTATTAAAATTGCTTTAAGAATCACTTTTTGAACCTATCGTGTATACGTGTGTATGTGTATTTTCCAAACATCACTAAAAAATTAAAAAAATTACAAAAACTGTGTAAAAGAAGGCCAAACATTACAATACCTTTAAGCATCATAATTTTTTCAATAAATGTATGCAAATGATATATCTCTCCTTTACTTTATAAAATCAAATGAAATTTTTCAATGAAAGATATCTTTCCCAATAGAAAGATTATACAAGAATGCGTTCTAAACTTCATGAATTTTGATTTATATTTTCTGATATTTTAAGAGACTAGTGCTACTTTCTTCTGGCTGCGTAAGTCAATTAATAAAAAATATGTCAATCAATAGCTAATGTAAGAATTAACGACGTTGTCCTTTTAATTTTATTTTGTAATGAGCAGGTGGTTTCCACGCAGACAGCAAAATAATCCATCCTCTATTGCTTGATACCAACTAATAAAATGAAGTTTTTTTTTTCCCATCTCGTTTTCTTGCCATCCAAACGTGGTCTTAAAGTTGTCCAATGTGTGGAATGCACCTCAATTTCATACTGTAATGTTTTTCCTAATTCCCCGTTCTCAAGTCTAATTCACATCTTCTGGCACTAATTATTATTAAACATGATTAGTTTTGGAAGAAACATGAAATTACTCATGTATGTATCACTGAACTTCATCAGACACAAACTTTTATGCATGGGGTCTTTAGTTGGAAAAGGCTTTATAGAAAATGAGTTAACTGTACTTGTCCTTAAAATAACTTATGCTAATGTTCTGTTTTTACATGGAATTCATGTACCTGAGAGGTGAGGGTGGTCAATTTAAAATGGATCTCACAATTTTCCAAGCATATGAATTCAATGTGAAGGCAAAATCGGAACGTTTCCAATAAGGCCTTTTCAAGTTAGAACACTTTCTATACAAGTACAGACAAGAATATTTGACCTCATTTTTTTATTACTATTAATTCCTTCATGCATATTTTAAGGAATGAGAAACAAAATGCAATTGTAGCTTAGAATTAGAAGGACGCATTTTGAAGAACGCTGTTGCTATTTTCTACTCTACTAGTTACTTTTTTCTCAAACATGCTAAAGACTATAATGCGAAAGGTTAAACTACAAACTAAAGCTGAAGAAGACTGGTTTGCTCTTTACCAAGCAGATTCTCCTATTTCACATCTGAAATTCACATCATTTTAAGCCATCGGTGTGCTATATGAGTGGAACATTTCAATAGTGGCAGCAAATAAGGAATAGAAGATTTTCTCTTTTTTTTTCTTTTCTTTTCTTTCTTTCCTTTTTTATTAATAGGAATGACTAATTCACTGGACTCATATATAAAAACCCAAGAACAAATATGATATGTAAAAAAAATAAATAAATAAAGACTTTTCAAACAATATTACATAACACCTGAATTAAAAGCTAATGGGTATAAATCATTTTCTTTATTAAGTATCACAGGTGAGAATCTTTCAAGGAAAAAAAGTGCATATTTATATATTTTACTTTCCATAAAAATATTAAGTGTCATAATTCATAAAAATTCCCTAAATTATTTCTAGTTTGTATTTTATTTATATTCTTAAGAAATTCCGTAACTTTAGTTATAGTTAATGAATTCAAAGCCCTAATGGTCTTCTTTATATTCTCTTTGTATTGCCTTTCTATTTTCTAACTCTTCTAGTTAATCTGCTCAAAAGTGCTCAAGACAATAATGTGGAAGGTTGAACGCAGTGTAAGGAGTACGTTAAGATTTTTGCATATCATTTCCTCCTTCTTTCCTGATGGCCTCGTAATTCTAAATGAAAAACTTATAGAATGTGGTTGTCTTACTCAAGTAGATACAAAATTACTTGTGGGCCACACAGCACGTACTTGCTAAGAGAGATTAAAAAAAACATCCATTATTGTGCAACATTAATTATACTATATCAGCTAAAATATTAATTATGCAAACTTAGCAATCGACAACATATTGATTGAAATCAGAAACTAGTAAAACTGAAAGCAACAATTCCTATATGGAACGCGGAAGCCAAATACCGTTGTACAACTGGAAACTTTTTTCAAAGTGCGACTTTGTGAATAAAAAATGAGTGGAATAATATTGTTTGAGATTTTACCGTTATTATCCTTTGATGTGTTAGGTTTCAAAGAATGGAGCAAAATGGGCAACAGGTTTGCACACCAGAGGCTTGGCCAAAAAGAGGTTCAACCCCTCCTTCTCAGACATGTCAATATCATTATTATTTCCACCATTATTGAGATTCCAATCAAAGCACTGAATCATACTAGCCAGCGTTGTTTGAATGACCAACAATGCAAGTGAAATTCCAGGGCAACCTCTTCTTCCACTCCCAAATGGCAGCAGCTGGAAATGTTGGCCCCTAACATCCAAGTTCTTAGAAATTCCATCTCTTCCCATGAATCTCTCGGGGCAGTACTCTAACGGGTTATCCCAGTAATTAGAATCTCTTCCAATGGCATATACGTTGACAACAACGGTTGCATCTTTTGGAATGTCACAGCCCCCGATTTTGCAACTTCTAGCAGCTTTTCTTGGTATCAATGGACCTGGTGGATGCAGCCTCATAGTTTCCTTCACTAGTGCTTGGATGAAGGGTAAATTTGGTATGTCAGACTCTCTGACCAATCTGTTCTTTCCAACAACGGAATCAATCTCGTCTCTTGCTTTCAGAAAGATGTGTGCGTTCTTTATGAGCTCTGCTAGTGTCCACTCTATCAGAGTTGCTGATGCGCTAGTCCCAGCAATAAACATCTCCTGTCAAACAAGGCCTCGGATGTTAATTAGGAAAACACTAAATGCACTTAATATTGCTCAAAAACATCACACTGAAGCCTTGAAATATGGGATCGGTTTAAATTAGAATGTGAAATGCAGATATATAGCCAAAGTGATAATTTATGGGGCAAATAAATATGTACTCAAGATCACCCAAGAATTATTAGAAGAAAAAGCTACTTACCACTTACCAATCAAACTATCTCACTACATCATTAAGAAAGGGCACCATGCACAGTTTTGAAGCCCATCCTCTAGAGTTCATGTTATAACAACAATCGTACGTGAGCCATTGTAGATTAAAAAAAAAAAAAATCTAAAGAAATTGTGTTTAAAAAACAAAAAAAAAAAGCGCACCCGTGTCCGCCGACGTATACCATGATTTTATACTTACATGTCCGAGAGAGTGAACAAAAACAAGGAAAATTCCTTTGTTTATTAACATCATGATTCATGAGAAAATCTTCATAGCCATAAATTAACGAATTAAGGAGTCGACAACTTTGTTTGTGTTCTCATATGGAACAAAAACCGATGAACCAAAAGTATGTTACCAGAGCAAAGGCCTTGACACTTTCTCTACTGAGCTTCATTTCTGAGTCTTCCGATTCCATTAACTCTATCAGAAGGTCCAGAAGATCCATCTTCCTATCACCATGACCACCCATCTTCAACCTTGCCATTTCATGCTCTTTCATTACCTCCTCCATCATTGTATCCAATTTCCGATGCACTTCCTTCACCTTCCTCCCAAGACCTTGAAGATCCAAAGGCTTCAAAAGCCCACAAAAATCACCCAAATTTAATGTCCCCAAAATTTTTCCGACTTCCAAAACTACTTTCCTCATTTCCCCCACTTCATCATTAGTACTACTACACTTCCTTCCAATTGTCATTCTTGAAATGACATTATTAGTTAGTTTTATGAGTTCTTCACGCACTTGCATAGGTTTACCAGTGTAAGTCCCGCATAGAATTGATCTCAGGAATGACTCAATCTCTTCTTCGCGAATGGACACAAACCGTGAAAGGGTCTTTCCACTTAGAAGCTCTGTGGTGCAGATTTTTTTCATGAACCTCCAATAAGGTCCGTAAGGAGTGAAAATGTAGTCTGCAGCACCATAAGTCAAGAGATCGTTCGCGATCAACATGGGGCGACTCAGGAAGCATTCCTCGTTGGTTTTGAGGATTTCTTTGGCCATTTCCGGGGAGGAGGCGATTATCACGTGTTTGGAGAAGAGCAAGATGTGCATTAAGGGTCCATAGCGGTTAGAAAGGTTAAAGAGTGCTTGGTGAAGGAGTTTGTTAAGGAGATGAATATGTCCAATGAATGGTAAGGCCATTGGGGGGCTTGGAGGTAGTTTGAGAGGGCTGTAAATTCTTTTCAAGAAAGATTTAATCAAAGAAACTGATATGAGCCAAACAAAGAGTAACATGATGTAGTCTTTGATTGCTAGCATAGTTGGGGAAATGGATGAAGATTTAAAGGCTATGTCAAAGAATACAACGTGAGTTAGAAGGTGCTGCGTTTATGTGCTTAAGATTATTCAGAAGAATTTTCTGCTTATAGAGAATGGAGAAAGAACAAGCATTATATATATATCTATATATATATATATATATATATATATATATATATATATGAGAGGAGATATATCTGAGTACTATTTGAGATATGGTTGCCATTATATCTTATATTAATAATGATAAAAATTAAAGTATAATTAAAAATTATATAATTATGAATTTATATTTTAATTCTATCACATCAATATAAGCAGGGTGAATTAAAAAATTTTAAGTAGTGGCAGTGATATATAAGAATTGAAATAATGTAAATATATACTTTTTATTATTTTAAATTTATTTATTCTTTAAATAAAAATTTTAAATTAAATATAGTCTTAATTATTTATATCAAAATCAATATTTTTTGTTTATTTAAAGATTAAGCAATAACATTTGGATTGAATCTTAAATTATTTTCATGAATCGATTAATTATTTTAATTTTTAAAAATATTATTTTCAAAAGTACAATAAGGGATATTACATTTAAAATTTTAAGTCTTGTTTAATGAAAACAATTATTTTTTGTAATAATTAATAGAAGTAGCAAATCACTCAATACAAACATACACATCATTTTTTATTAATAAATTTTTACTTAATAATCATGTACACTTAATTAATTATATGTATGTCGGTACACTTATTTTTACATGTGAGAGGATATAAATCTGTAAAAATCAACTAAGAAATGAGAATAATTTTAATTGCACTTTGCCAAATATATAATGAATAATGATTTATAAATTTTTAAAATAAATTGAAGAAAAATAATATTATATTTTTATATAAACGAGATTTATTTATTAAAAAATAAAAATCTTGTATGAAAATAATTGTTATAGGTGCAAATTTATTTATTTATTTTTTAGTTTGGGAAAAACTTTTAAAGTTGTGGGGGCAATTGCGCCCACAACTATACACTTAAATTCATCCTTGAATACAAGAGTTAATAATCACAATTTGCTCCTTTTATTTTTACGTAATAACAATTCCTTTACTTATTACATATACACATATACAGATATTGTTACATATACACATGCACATATATAAATAATTAAAAAAAACAGATATGTGGGCCTCACTTATGTATATATTTGAAGGATCAATGAATAAAGTTTCTATTTTTCTCTAAAACTCCTTTATCTACAAATTCTCTTTCAAAAAAAAAAAAAAACCATTTTCCTTCCAAAACAACTTTCAAAAAAATTCATGTTGGAGAGCATTTGATGCAATGTGTGCCATTTTTATATTTTATTGGACTACTTTACTTCTTTTCTAAATATAATATATTACAATTATCTAATTTTCTATCCTCTTTCAAACAAATGAAAATTTTTACAATCTATTAATAAATCATATTTAATATTTATCTTAAAAATTATGTAATTATTTATTTTTATTAAGATATTTTTACATTATTAATGAATTGTTTGTATATACTGCAAATCATTACAGTGCTCCTACATATTTATCTAATATTATTATAATTATAATGCTCATATGAGTATATAATATGAGTATATATTTTATATTTGTTACCACTTTATTTTACTAAAACTTGTTTAATTTATAGTGAAAGTATATTTAAATTTTATTTTATAGATATGTTTTTAAAATATCTTATTTAAAAAATATTATCCTTTCATACTATTAGTCATATTCAATAATTATTATAATAGATTTCTCATTACATTTTAAATTATATTGAACTTTAAATTATTAATTTTATAATTTTACTAATATTCTTATTAGTTAACTTTTCAAACACTTTGAATTCAAAGTCATTTCCAAGTAGAATATTTGTCTAATATAAAATAATTATTTTTTATTTAAATATATTTTATGTTCTTAAAGAATTATTTGTATATACTTATATTGTAAATTGTCATGGTTCTTATGTATAATATGTCACAATGTGTTTATTGGTTAAAAAAAGTAACTATTATACTTTTAAAATAATTTTGAATTATGTAGATTTAACAAGATTGAGCATCTAATTTCTCAAATTTTAATTTTTTATTTAATTATTGATTATGTTATCTTACATTAAAATTTTCATAAAATACAATATTTTTATAAAAAATTTAGAAAATAAAAGTGATGTGTGTATTTACATATGTATATAAAAAATTTTATATTTCTAATTGTGATATTTAACTATACAAATTATATTAATATTATAATAATTTTTTAATAAAACTTTTTTGTGAAACATAAAGCATATATATTAATTTAGATTAAAAAAATAACTTTGTCCATCGCATAAGAGCTGAATCAGAATTAGTATGAGCCTAGAGTTGAATTAGAATTAGTATGAGCCTAATTTATTATGGAAAAAACTGTATTTTACCCCTTTCAACTATGGGCTTATTGGATTTTACTCCCTTGAACTGTTGAAACTTGGATTTTACCTTCTTTAATTTTATAAAACTTGAATTTTACCACGCCATCATTATCAACTTAACGGAATCTATTAGAAAAATCGCTGCTATCATATTTCATTTAGCGATGGTTTTTAACTGTGTTATATTTACTAATTTTAAAAAAATATTTACTTACTAATAGTTATAAATCATTATTAAGAATGATAGCATCAGTTTCTAACTGTCACTAAGCGTTATAGAACCGCCACTAAATATTATGGCCATTAACTTGATAATATTGGGGGTAAAATCTAAGTTTTATAAGGGTGAAAGAGATAAAATTTAACTTTCAATAGTTCAAGGGGGTAAAATCCGATAACCCCATAATTAAATAAGGTAAAATGTAATTTTTCCTTTATTATATATATATATATATATATATATATATATATTAGCCTAATTATAGACAAGATTTGTTACATGTGCATTGAGGCTTTTTAACTTATATAATGCTATGGGAAAAACAATTTCTCAACGTGATGTTATTTTAAACTATTTCCATATGTAATGTTGTTTTTAAAAAATAAGTTTTATTGGGGTGGCATCACTTGAAGTAATGGCACCTCAATAAATTGATTTTCATAATAATTTCTAAAAATTTTATAAATAAAATTCTTGGAGTGGCATCATCTCGAGTAACGCCACCCCAAATATATTATTTTTATAATAAATTTTAATTATTTTATAAATAAAATTTTGATAATTTTTATAAATAAATTTTAATAAGTTTATTATTTGTAATCTTTAATGTTTTATTTTTATTTTAATATTTGTTATAATTATGTATTTAAAATTTATTTTTATTTATAATTAACTTCTTGCACCCATTAGAATAAATTAATAAAATTTGAAACCTTAACAATAAAATTATAAATTAAAATAAATTATAAAAGTTAAAACTTAATTTAACTTTTTTTAAGCTGTTGTTGTATTTTTATCTTAAAAAGGAGGAGTCATCTATTGCATATAAAAAGTAAGTTTCTATAGAAAATTAAATTTCTTAGAAAATAAATTTTGACCACTCATTTATTTGAATAGTAAATTATTTATTGTATTCATTTTGTTATATTTATGAAGCATTTTTTGTTATAATTGTGTATTTATAATTTTATATATTACTTATAATATTCTTGTGGATGAAGTATTTAACTAAGAATGATAATGAATTATTTTTCGATCATTGTAGACCATTTTGATAGAAGAAAGGTGATTGGATGTGTAAATATCAATGAAGAAATTAATTTTATGAAGTTAGTTATAATATATTAATTGTTAGTTGAAAAAATTTTAAATTAAAATTTATAATAGAAAGAAATAATATTTCTAATTGTAATTTTATACATGTGCAAATATGTAAATGTCATTCTAATAAAATTTATCTAACTTGTCAGGTTTATAAATGCATATTCATTTATACATATATTAAAAGAATATTTATATAATACATAATTTAGTTTTAAAATATAAAATTTATAAGAAGTTTAATTTATTTTGTAAGAAGGTTAATTTCCAACAAAATTTTATTTTTATGTGAATTAGATAATTCCTCCTTTTCAAGATGAAACTGCAGCAATGAATTTGAAAAATAGATTAAATCAATTTTGGTATTGTCATGGGTTTGCCTTGATATTGTGTTCAATGATCCTGGTCATTTAATTTTTATAATTTATTTTAATTCATAACTTTGTTGTTATAGTTTCAATTTTCATTAATTTATTTTAATAGGTGTAAGAAGTTAATTATAAATAAAAATAAATTTTAAATACATGATTATAAGAAATATGAAAATAAAAATTAAAAATTAAAAATTTTGAATAATAAAATAATTAAAATTTTATTTATAAAATAATTAAAATTTTATTTATAAAATAATTAAAATTTATTTTAAAAATAATATATTTGGGTTGGCGCTGCTTGAGGCAACGCCACACAAGAGTTTTATTTATAAAATTTTAAAATTTATTTTAAAAATTAATTTATTGGGGGTGGTGTTACTTCATGTACCAACACCTCAATAAAACTTATTTTTTAAAAATAATATTACATATAGGAATAATTTAAAAATAACATCACGTTAGGAGATTATTTTTGCCAAAGCAGTATAAAAGTTAAAGAACCATGCATTGAATAAAAGTTTCGTAAAAGAAAACTGAGCGAACATAATAATGAAGTAGCGGGCTTGCGTGTGACGTAGAGTTTGCATTAAAATATCAAACCGAAAGCTATTTATTATGGAGTTGTTTAGTTCACGTAGGAAATTACTTTTTATGAAAAATTTAATTTCTTAAAAAATAATTTTTTATATAAATTTTTTAGAAAATATTCAAAGATAGGAAATGACACTTCTCTATATTTTATTTAGTTCAATTTTGAATATTTTAAGAAATATTAATAAAAATGATTACTATATTTTTAATATTATTATAATATAAAATAATAAATTTTAATTATTATTAATTAAATTTAATAAGAATAATTTTATTACTATATCTATAAATATTATGAGAAATAGAATTTATTTAAGGAGAAGTGAGTAAGTAACTTTCCCATATTCGTAAGAAGTTTTATTTTCCTCAATTTATAAAATAATAGTTAACCAAATAACTTATTAATTTTTTACTTTCTGTGAAACAGAACTTCCAATATTGAGACAAACCAAATGATTTCCGGGACTTGTTAGAATTTCACTTTCAAATTATTTCGACTATATAATAATGAAGATCTTATCGGTTCTAGACAATCATTAATATTTAGATAAGATTACACCATAAACCTCTTGCTAACCGTATGCATACCAGCTGCAAGATCATCATGTCAAGGAACTTGTTGGCCAATTATTTGAATTTTTTTTTTGGTCACTTCAAAAGTAAGTTTTGGTGGCAGATAAAACATCTGAAAATGTAATTTGTTATGTAATTTGTTATATTTTATTTGATTTAATTCTAAATTTTTAAAGAGTACACTACAAGAAAAAGAAGCAACGATGACACTTTTAGCGGCGACAAAATTTCGGTCGTCGCTAAAGGTATTTCCGGCGACATTGTCGTCGGTAAAAGCGACATGACTTTTTAGAGGGAATCAGAAAGTTGGGCGGGAAGGAATTAAGCTTTTAGCGGCGACAAAAGTTGTCGCTAAAAGCCTAAAAAATTTTTGGCCGTAAAATTTGGCCTTCAGCGACGACAATTGTTGTCGCTGAAAGTTCAAGACTTTCAGCGATGACACTGTCGTCGCTAAAGGGGGGACCATTAGCGACGACAGTGTCGTCGCTGAAAGTCTTGGCCTTCAGTGGCGACAATTGTCGTTGTTGAAGATTCAAGACTTTCAGCGACAACAGTGTCGTCGCTGAAGGGGGGACCATTAGCGACAACAATGTCGTCGCTGAAAGTCTTGAATCTTCATATTGAAGGCCAAGACTTTTAGCGACGACATTGTCGTCGCTGGTGATCCCCCCTTCAGCGACGACAGTGTCACCACTGAAAGTCTTGAATTTTTTAGGCTTTCAGCGACGACAGTATCGCTGCTGAAGGCCAAATTTTACTGCCGAGGCCAAGACTTTCAGCGACGACACTATCGTCGCTGAAGGGGAGGCCATCAGCAACGATAGTGTCATCGCTGAAAGTCTTAAATCTTCAAACTGAAGGCTAAGACTTTCAGCGACGACACTGTCGTCGCTGATGGTCCCCCCTTCAGCGACAACACTGTCGTCGCTGAAAGTCTTGAATTTTTTAGGCTTTTAGCGACGACAGTGTCGCCGCTGAAGGCCAAATTTTACTGCCAAAAATTTTTTCGGCTTTTAGCGACACCTTTTGTCGCCGCTAAAAGCCTGATTCCAAATTCTGAGACAAGGATATAGCGACGACATTGTCATCGCTGAAAATCCCTCGGTCGTCGCTGAAGCCTTCACCGACGATCAAAATTTTTTGGTCGTCAGTGAAAGTTTTGGCTATTTATTCGCGGCGCCTCCTCCCTCCTCATTTGCGCATTTAAAATTTTTGGACCTAAAGTAAGTTTTTGAACTTTCTCTTTCTTTTAAATTTTTTATTTTAATATATTTATTTTTTATATATGTTGATATGTATTAATTTTGTATGTTGTATCTTTTAATTTGTTAGTTATTATTAGCACTTAACTTAGTTCATGGAGAGTATTCAAAGTTGATCAGTAGATTTTTATAATTGAGGTACGTAAATAAAAAGTTATAATATTTTTTTGTGTAATAATATATTTAATTTACTCAAATAATTTGCAATAAATTAATAGAATTGATAGTATGTTTAATTTAATATGAAATTTCATATTATTTAATTTTGTATGTTGTAAATTTTAAATTTATTTATTTAAATTTAACTTAGCATAAAATTTGTAAATATAATTTACAATTAGGAAGTCCGTATTATTTTTACCATTGCTTTATGATCATTAATTTTTTATGTTGAATCAAATTGTTAGACATTATTAATAATATTACTGATATATTATAATTGTATAATTTATATTAAATTAAATTTTAAAAAAATATTGAACAATTCAAGTTAATTAAAATAAAGAATATTTTAGATAATATATTATTTGAAATATACAATAATTTGAATTTAAATTTTTTAAAAAAAATTTAAAAAACCTTTAGCGGCAACACTTGTTGTCGCTATAGGCAAAATGTCGTCGCTAAAGATCAAACTTTCAGCGACAACTTCTTTCCCTATAGCGACAACAAGTGTCGCCGTTAAAAATCGAATTTCAAAATTTTTTGAATTTTAAAATTATTTTCTGCAACGACATTGTTGTTGCAAAAGATCGGACTTTTAGCGACGATAAATTGTCATCACTAATGACCTTTTTAGGGACGGACCTATACCGACGACATTTTTAGCGACGACTTTTTCTTTAACGACGACCGAATACTTTTTAGCGACGACAAATGTCGCCGCTAAAAGTCTTTTTTGCTGTAGTAGTATTTTCAAAATGATCATCATATCTTTTAAATTGTGTTGGGGTGGAATAATTTAAAGAGGGAATATAATTATAGTAGCTATTTAAATTACCACCTAACTTTCTTTTTTTTTTTTTTTTGGTTGGTTTTATTAGAATTTTCAAAATACATGTTATTTCAGTAGGGAATTTTAGAAGCGTCAATTAGGGAATTTAAAATATAGCCTATTTAGGTGAAATTTGAAATTCTAAATTAAAGCTATTAAAAGAAGCTAGTTTAATTCTATCAAGCTAATCCAATATAAAAAAAATTATACATAAGGTTAATTTCAAGTCAAACTATTTTTTACTAAGTTACAATAACACCAATCACAATCATAATTTCAATCCTAAGCTGATTTTTCCTGGACAATCTCGAATGGATTTTATAACTCATTATATTTTATTATTATTATATCACTTGTCTATTTATTATTAATTTCATATTATTAGTTACTTAAAATAAACTATTATTATCATCATCATCATTTAAAAATTATTATTATTATTATTATTATTATTATTATTATTATTATAAGAAAATAAATTAAAATATAATATTTTTATTGTAGAAAACTTCCAATTAGAAGAGTAGTTGAAAATCACATAACCTGACCTAAAAAAACTCAATATTAATTAAAATGAATAAAAATATTTTATTAATTAAATTTATAACATACATATGAAGATATCACTATTTTAGTATACTTATAATAATTTATTACTCTAATTAAAATATTTATTTAATTATAATAATTATTTTATGTATTTTTAATTATAATAATTAATTTATGTAATCATTTTTATTAATTATTAGATTTTCTGATGATAAATTGAATTTTACATATGATTTTTATTTTTTTAATTTTAATGTGTTCATTTATTTTAAAAATTTTATGGAATACATATTGATAATATTAAATATATAAACTCATTAATTTTAGTATTTTTTTTAAATTTGAATATAATTATTTAATTTAATAAACTTATATAGTATATATTGATAATATTAAATATATAAATTTATTAATTTTAATATTAGAAATTATTTAATATTTTTATGTATAATTTTAATATTATATATTAAAAAATAATTTTAATATATATAAATATAAAATAATAAATTAATTATTTATTATTTATTAGTCTACTAGACTAATCTAATAATTTAATAATTTAATACTTACCAATTTTATTTATTTATTAAATCAGCTCATTATTAACATTTTTCATACTAATTATAAATTAGATAAAATTATACTAATCCCACCTCGCAAACGCTTCTTGGACCCCTTCCTGTCAGAACTGCTTTGGCTGCTCGATGTTAAAAGGTTACTAGATACTGTGCTCGGACAGCACTCTGGGGCAGTCGATGCCTCTGCTTTCGTTGATATAAAATTAAGGTTTAAAAAAAAGTTAATAGCATAAAAATAAAATACAAAAATTGAACAAAAAAATTAAAATAAATTTTCAATTGACAAAGTATTAAAATAATAATAAAATAAAAGATTTACTTGAAAGGAAGATTTAATATTGTAATTCTATTATTATTTTAATCATTCATTAATTTATCAAAATAAATGTTTAGGAATACTTAAACATATAAAGATTAGCCAAATAAATTATTTTAAAAAAATTAAAATTAAAATTATTTGAAATGCCTGCATTTCAAATTTCTTGAATTGAACAAATACTCTATCTAAATATAACATTAGAATTATAATAAAAAATTAGAAATATTATTATATTTAAATTAGGATAGCTTTTTTAAATTTGTAAAATATTAGTTTTTAATTTACTGTAAAATTAAACTAAGCTAATATAAAAACTAAGATGGCTTTCCTCTTAGCTAAACAGATTAACATGACATAAATTGTAAATGTATAAGAATTTAATAAAATACTTCTAATAAGCTATTTATTATGATATTGAATAAAAAATCATAAAATTTTATAGAATTTTATAATTCATTTGAATATTAAAATAATAAGGATAAAAAGGAAAGAATATTTAATAAAAAATAATATAATATAATAAATATAGTTATAGTTAATAAATATAATTCTATTTAAAATTTTATTTTTATATATATATTTATTATAATTAATAAAATATATACAATACTTAAATATAATTCTATAATAAATCTCAATACTAAAACAAAGTCGTTGGATTTTGTTGGCTCCTTCTCTCTCCCCATCATATATGACGAGAAATTGAAATTAAAATGCAAATATAAGTATGAGAGTTTTAAAAAAATATATAAGTATGAGATATTTTAGTTGATGATTTAGAATCAAATTAAAAAATAACTTTAGAAACTCCAAAATCTATTAGAAGAATAAAAAATTTCTTAAATATCAATAAAATAAAATTAAAATATATACAATCTATTTTGTTTTATGTACTAATGACTTACTTATAAGTATGATAAGAATTTTATTTTCCAAGAAAATGTCCTCCATTAAAAATAATTTAATTAGTGTGATATTCGACTAAAACTCTAAGGGCTATTTAGTTCAATTGAAAAAAGGAAAAGGATTTAATAAAAAAAAAATAAGGAGGAGGGGAATGAATATATCATGATTATTTATTTTATATAGTTCAAATAAGGAACGGAATTAAATAATTTAATTCACATTACTTTATTGTTATACTAAAAAATAATTTATTTTCAAGAATTATTAAAATAATTATTATAAATTTTATCATAACAATATTTATTTTTTTTACTATTATAATTTTTATAATTCACTGGTATTAAATATTTATATTTTATTAATATTATTTTTATTATTTTTATTACTATTTATTTAAGAATAATCTTATTTATTTCATAATATTTTTATTGTTTGATTAATATTATTAATTATATATTTTTATTGTTATTACTTCATTTTTAATTTTATTATATAATAATTATTATCTTTATTATCTTTATTTCTTATTTTTATAGTATTAAATGTTTTGAATTTATTAATAATATTTTTTATTATTTAGTGTTAATTTTTAATATTTTATTAGTATTATTTCAATTATTACTTTCACTCATATTAATTTATTTATTTGTTATTTTTTAATAATTATTACCTTTATTATTTTACTTCTATTTTATCATTGTTATTATTTATTAATTTTTTATTACTATTATTTTATTTTATTTTATTTTTTACGTTTATTGTTTTTATAATTATGTATTTATCATTATTTTTACTAAGATGTTAGTATTTATGAATAATATTAATTCTTTTCATATTATTATATATTTTGTTGTCTATATTATTATAGCCATTTGATGATCATTTATCATTACTTAAATAATTATATTTTTACCATTAATAATATTTTATCTTTATTTCTTATTATTGCTATTATTTATTATAATTTAATAATTATTTTAAGTGTTTATTATTATTATTATTATTATTATTATTATTATTATTATTATTATTATTATTATTATTATTATTAAAATTAAAGATAATAAAGTCAAAACTCAAGATGAGTGAATTAGATTCCCTAAGAAATTAAGGAGAATTATCATTTCCTTATTTAAAGTAATTTCATTATAGAAGAACAAAGAAAAAGAATGAATTTTTTTTAACCAAACATATATAAAGAGAATGAAAATTTCTAATTCTCTTTCCTTTTCCTAATTACATCCAAGCAAATGGCTCCTAATTTTATATTATTTTATATTAATTATTATAAAACTATTCCTAATAATTAAATAAAATCCATAAAAGTAATACTTGCAAAAATTATATCATCCATTCTTTTTGTTGCATCAATTCTAAGAAAAAAGACCTTTTGTGGTACAAATGCTATTTTTATTATATACAATCCAAAAAATAAATCTAAATCATTATATTGGTATCACAAGATCTACACAATTAGCTGATGTGAAAATTTTGCTTGATGTAAAATAGATGTACTTTTATCCATGCTAAATTGAGTATCCTATCATAGACACAATCCTCACAAAAACATAATATGAGCTCATTATCAATTTTTTCCTATTTGTCTTTATCTATAACAAACCTAATAATTTCATTAACACCCTTGACATATTCAGGGGTCGAACAATTAATAAACATCCATAAATGACTCATGACTATCCAATCTAAAGCAAAAAAGCAATAAATACAAAAGAAATCCATGTACACATCAAAGAATACACATACAAATATGTAAACAAAATGAGAGTTTTAATGAAGTTACAAAATATATATATCAATACCCAGTCCACCTAAAAATATAGAAAAAGATATAAGAGACATGAAATCCAAACAAAAATAGCGCTATATAATTATATTATATGGTTTTTCCTTGTGATTAGAAAAACAATGAGCATTGCAAACACACTTTAACATAACGAAGAAAACTTTAGCAAGTTAGGAGGAAATTGATATGTTAAATTCGACTTTTTTTGCACTTTGCTAAAAGTATCTCCTTAGAATAGAATGGCTCTCAAGAGAAATATCGAAGAACTCTACACTTTACTCTTTTGCATTGAGTTAGAGATTATCATATATTTCAATTTCCACCCTTATTTTAGTAATTATTTGAAAAGAAAAATAACATCATTGAATATTCCATGTTAGTTGTATATTAAAAATGACATTTAATATCCAACATTTAATGTAAAAAATTTTAATAGTGTATTTAACACATTAGTTAACAAACAACTATCATCTTATATAATTCTTTCCACATTGTTTCACTTCAAAAACCCAACATAGTTTCATAAGTTTTTATTGCAAAATAAATTCCTAAATATGTGAAATATAGTTTAATACATCAATTTTTAGAAAGAAAACATTGTGGTTTATTTATTTTTTCATATCATAATGAAAAATTTTGTTTTTAGAAAAAATGTTCTATTTTTCACACACTAATACCTGAAATAAATTAATATATTGAAATGCTGTGAAACTTATATTCAACTTTTATTTTAAAATGCTTTAAAGAGAAAGAGTAACATGTTTAACCCATTATGCATTCAAACATAGCAAGTCATTCAAATGTAGAAATTCTATTTACATAAGGTAAGAAATGTATGAGAAAAGAGAAATATATATGAAATTGTAATTTTATTCATTTTTATGAATTTCTTTACACCATTGCATTAACAAAATATAATAAACAGCTATAAACTTATATATATATATATATATATATATATATATATATATTAAATCATCCTAATTTATTATACAAATTGGTAAGCAAATATACTTACTAATACAATATACAACTTAGTCTGAAGGCAAACAAGCAACTCAATACAATATACATTGGTTATTAGTATATAATCAACGTCTTAAAATTGAATTTTTCATGATTTGTCCATTTGTATATCTTTTAGACATCAATAATTTTAACAATCAACATTATAAGTGTTCACCTGTAAATATCATAATGTATTTTAAATGAACTGATTGTTCCAGTAACACCATAAATATGAACATTAATTGCCTTTATATAGCCTTTAGACACCAATTATCAAGTAAAATTGACATCTAAAACTTCACTATTTGCAATCATCAAAATAATTGTTGACATTATTTTAGGTAATAGTTAACATCTAATATTTCTCATTATATTCATTTAGATGATATTTGATTAAGAATTAATGTGATAACCCATTTTCAATGTCAGTTTAATATAAAACCATCATTTTAAGTTTGTTTACATCAGATCCCTCATCTCCTTTCAAAAAATAAAACTTTATTAAATTAGCTCACTAATATAACTAACATAGTAAGTTTCAATTATTTCCAAAAATGTCATTGCATTATTATATATGTCAATTTTTTATTTAACTGATACAAATGTAGTGATATTAAAAGCAAAATCAATAGTAATATTAAATCTACAAAAATTGCAAAAATTATTGAGAAACTCATAGTATTTTTTTAATTTCTTAAAAAAATTCATATCTACAATAACACTTAATGAAAACCAAAGCCCTGGTCTTCTTTAAATTCTCTCTATTTTCTAACCTTCTTGATTATATATTTTGGCCAAAAGTGCTTATAACACTAGTGTGAAAGGATAACATGGGAAGTGATTATTGACACAAGGTTAACTTAAGACTTTTGCATATCCTATCTTTCATGGTATTTTTATAATTCTAAGTGGAACTTTAGGATAATGCTAATCTCACTCAATTTGATAGGGAACTTATGAGCCCCCCATTGTTTGTTTAGTTAATGGAGGAAAAAGCTTTAATTCTACTACACCACTTAAAATATCAACCATTATATTAATTACACAACCTTAACAATCCACTATATATTGATTGCAACTGAAAATTATAGTACCTATACTTTACATGATAAGTCAAATACTTAGTACTAAAACTTCAATATTATTAGCTAAATATTTTGATGAACCATCCTTTTTACATCATCATTGAATGATAAATGAGCCTAATCATTAGGAATTTGAATAGCATAGTACAACTAGTGACTTTTTCCAAAGTGTGACTAGATATCTTTACGTTTTAGAGAATGGAATAAAATGGGCAATAGGTTTGCACACAAGAGACTTTGCCAAAAAAAAAAGGAATCCCCTCTTTCTCAAATAAGTCAAATATCACAATTAGTTCCACCATTGTTAAGATTGTAAGCCTTGGCAACCTACACCTAAGAGGGGATGAATTAGGTGTTATTAAAACTTTCACCATTTTTAAAATTTTCTTTGAAAAGCTTTCTATTTTAGGAAGTTATGAGGATAATTTTAATTTAAACAATTCCAAGAAAGTTTTATAAAGATGTTTGCACTTAAGATATGACAATTCAAAGAATTATTGAAAATTAATTTATTCAACTATCTATAAATAAATTATCAAAAAATAAATTTAAGATAATTCAATTAAGAGGTTTGCATACAATATATAATAATTCAATGCATTTGTGCAAAATAACTCATTTAACTATGCATAAATAAAGAATCAAGAAGCTAATGCATAGATGGATTTCTTTTCTAACCATTCAATCATTCAAGCATCAAAATCAATATTAAAGCATAACATATTCAACAATTTCACCAACTATGCATAGACAAGTCATCAAAAAGCACATGCATAGGTATACTTCTCTTTTAAGCATTTAATCATCAAAGCATCAATATAAGCATTGAAACATAATATATTTGGCACTTAACAACTGCAAAAATAGACCATTTAATTAAGAAAAACAGAGGATGTGAAGCAATAAAAACAAAGTATAATATAGAGAAATAAAGAGACAGGATAAAGAGATCAAAACATAAGAATTTATAATGGTTCCCCCTTTAAATATCCTCTCAAAGGTGTACATTTACTCTGCAAAATTTTCAAGCTTATGTTTCAATCCATTGTCTCTTTAAGTTTAAATCAAATACTTGAAGAAGATTTTTTACAAATCCTTATTCTTCCTTAAGCAAAATCTCTTTTCACAAGGGATACTTCACCCTCTCTAAGATTTTCTAAGGAATACCTCACCTTTTACAATTATAAAATGATAACAGATGAATATTAACTCAAACAAACTCTCTTACAAAGTAAATGAAACAAATAAAATTCCTAGAATAAAGAAATTTCAAATAGAGAGCCCAATTCATAATTTGGTTGAAAGAAAGAATAAAATGATGTTGAGAGATGAAGTTTAGGTCTTTTCTTAATTGTATTTGATATTTCTTAGCTTATATATGAAGCTCATGAAGTATTATAGCCATTTAGGGCAATTAGGAATAAAAACTAGCTGTTCATAGTTATTATATGTGCACCAGAATAGTTAGAATCAATTAATTGATTGATTTTGATAAATATTTTCATCTTTACTTATCTAAAATTAATTGGTTAACCGATTCATGAAGACAAAATTATAGAGTCAAGTTTAAAAAGCTATAACTTTTTCATTTTTAATCCATTTTGAGCAAATGACCTATCACTAGAAACCTATTTGATTCTATTTTCAAATAAAACTAATTTCATTCTCATATTTAATGTAATTTTTATATATGTTTAGGATAATGAACAAAGGTTAGAAAGAGTGGATTGTGATGTAATATCCTAAAAAATATCTAAAATTTTATTATTTTAAATGCTCTGATATAATTATTTTAATCAATGATGATAGATAAATTATGTTTATTTAGCCATGGTTTGTTTTGAAGTTTTACTAAATATTCAAACGAGTGGCTCTCACATAAAGTTAAGAGAAAGAAATTTTGAAATGTATGTATTAGTTTCAAAAGATAAATTTCATATATAAATTTGTCAAATTTATGAAGATATAACTTTTTAAAATCCAAGATGAGAGGAATTTATACATAAATGAGTGAATATATGGATATTTATAATTGAATAAATTATTTTTATACTTAAAGAAAAATGAACTAATTAAGTTGGAATTTTAAATTTTAATTGGAAAAAAGGAGTTTTATAAAATATAAAGCTTCAAAAAAAATAAAAGGTTGCAATTAATCTGAATAGAAATGAGAAAGTGAGATTAAAAAAAGGACTTGAGCTTATAGTGTGTGAGAAGTATTGAATTGGAGCCCATGGCCCTTTTTTCATTTTTTTCCCCCACCTAATACGAATTTTTCTCTCTTTCTCTCTCTTTTTTATTTTTCTAGACAATTTCTCTCTTTTCTCCTCTCCCTTCTTTACTCTTCCTTCTTCCTCTCTCTAGTGGCTCTTATCTATTCTCCATTTTTTTAGCTAAGGAGTTACTACTATTGTGTTGCTATGAGCTGCTACATGCCAATGAAGAAAAGTTACAAATTGCAATATGAAAGGAAGCTATGTGGAGCTCATCAGTCTCGCACAATTTTCAACCATTTTATTCTATCAAAGCTCTATTGAACTTCCTCCCAGCTACAACAAGCTTGAGGAATGGTGGTGGATGCCAATTTGCACCTCAAGACAATAGCTGCAAGTGTTATTCTTCTTTATCCCACTAGAGTTTCAATAATATTTTCACCACAAATAGACTTCCAATAATTGCTTTAAGAGAAGGTGAGCACACTACACTATTAAACTCCAATGTTTTAATGTTGTGATGGTTAACCTAAGAAAAACCTATTTATGCATGCTTTAAGATATATAGTAATGGCTTTAAAAATATAAAAACAATTATGCTATAGGATTATCAAATAAGATTATTAATTTTAGATGATCTAGACTTAAACCAATAAAGATACATTTTTATTCCTATTTTGAGAAACTTCATAATGATTTGAAAATATAAGAATGTTATGCTATGGAATATTAGAATAACACCTTTGGAACATGCCTAGATTATGAAGTTTTAATAATTATACTTATACATGCATGATCTAGAAAACCCACTTATCAGTATTTTAAGTATACGATAATACTCATGAAATTAGAAATTTCATACTATAAAATGATTGAATGAGATAATCAAAGTCCTTTGATTTCACATTTTAAGTGTTTAAAATTGATTTTGAAAGTACATTTTATATAAGCTTAGAATATAAAATGATATATGGAGAAAGTATGATTTTCTTATAGAAAAGAAGGTAATAATAAGATAACTAGAGTGTTTATGAAATATTACATCGTAGTAATTGGACAAATCCAAGTTTAATTCAAGAAATCTATTAAAAAATGTAAGAAATATGATTTGATGATTTACTTGAAATAAAGCTAAAAATATTAAGAACTCAGTGTATGATTTTATAAAATGATATGATTGTGGCATTCTTATAGCCCTAAAGTTTCAATATTTTGACAATATAATGCCTAATTCAAGTGAATTCTTAAATTGTGACATCTTGGTTACATGAGCTCATATTAGGAAACGTAAGAAGTCGATGATCTTGAGCATCACAATAGTTATGAAATAAATCTAGAATGATAATGTTCAAAAGAAGAGTGAGTAGTTACTCTATATTTATAAGTTATCCTTGTAAATTATGAAATAGGAAGAATTAGAAAGTGAAAGCAAAATAGTTAGGAATCCTCAAAGTAGTTAGGTGATTTTAAGTAAGTATATATTTGATCACAAAGCTTATATACATTATTTATCTTGATTAAAAGGTATATTTTATCATTTCATGATTAAACATGTGAATTCTACATATGTTCATACATGGGATTGAATTTAATTATAATTAGAAATTTTAAATTCTTAATAATTATGATGGTTGACTAAATGATACATAGTTCATCATCATGTAAATATGCATTTATTTAATCTTCTAATAAGAGGTGGTTTTTTGTTATCTTGAAAGCTTGAGGTGATAATAACATACCATTGTTGTTTAATATTACTAAATAGTATTTATGATTGATGGGAATTACTATGATAAGTGATATTTGTATTATGATTGGATCTATATTGTTACTTGCTAATACTTAATAGAATATTAGATTATGAAAGTGTAAAATATTAAGTGAATATGGATTGATTATTTTGATGCAAAAGGGATGGTGATCCTATTATGTGTATATATATATTGTTATGTGCTTAATTTGCCCCATATTGATGAATAGTTGATTTATGTTGAAATTATATTAAAATTGTGATTTATGGAGCCAAACTCTACTATGCATATTATAATGTGAAATATGCCATAAATGGCATTTGAAATGAGACATATGATACGTGAAAGCCAGATGGAAAATTTCTAGTAATAATATAGGGAGGGTATAAGGTTAATCTTGGAAGGATAAGAATGAAAAGACGGGTAAGGTATAAAGTGGACCCCAAGAGTTAAAAAATAAATGCATGTATATTTATTATAAATGGTTATGTAATGTGATATGATATTGAAAATCTGTTTATGATTAGATATTACAATTTGATATGATTGTAAAAACTTGATATGATTGTGATTAAGCCTTGTTAACTATTTGTGAATGTGATAACCACCTGGAATAGGTTATGTATGATATGATAATAATATTGTACACCAATGAATAGTTAATATTATTATGACTTATGATGTGTAATATGAAATCTAAGTTGTGTGTAGGTGAATACTTAGTCCAAGGCTTGATTTTGTATATTTTAGAAACTTAAATAGCTTAGATTATATTTACTTCTTTAATCAAATAGCTAATAACATGTAACTATTGAATATAATTGAATTGAGATTTAGTAGTGATAGATATATGATCACTGAGTTCTATAACTTATTCTATTTTATTTCAATGTTTTCATGTTAGAGTTTATTTGAGTTTCACCTCAAGCATGGAAAATCAAAGACTGCATGGTTGGAAGATTTAACAATTGGGGTTTTCTTAAGAATAAGATTAGGATTAGAAATAAAGTTACTTGCATTTGTATAAATACTATGTGTATTAACGGCTTCTAAACCTTGTGTGTATTTTGAATTACTATTGGATCTGTAATAAAAATAAGTTACAGGATTTAGGGTGTGTGACCCTCAAAAAATGTCAAAAAATAGGAGAAACTCTATTTGTTTCTTTATAGAATTTAAAATAAATTTTGAGTCATTACGAAAATAAAGAGATATATGTTAAGTGGAATCATAGTAAATAATGTTGAGACTAGTGGCAACTAAATGATGGGATCCACACTAGTCACAATTGAGTTTAGGTCGTGACATGTGAAAATTTGATTTTGTGAGTTAAATTGTAAAATTCATAACTCTTTCTTATTTCAATCATTTTAAACAAATGAATAAGCCCATGGAAACTTCTTTAAGTCTATCTTCAATAAAAATAATTCAATGCTTATATCATTTTTAGTTTTTGAGATATAACTAAAACAATGAGCAATGATCAGAAAGGATTGAAATGTAGAAAACTAATTTCTAGACTCATCTTGAAAAAGTCATAACTCTTTCATCTATTGGTCATTTTAAGAAAATGATATGTCCATGGAAAGCTATTTGAGTCTATTTTCATATGAAATAAGTTTAACAATCAAATAAAAAGTATTTTGTGAGATATGATCAAAAGAGTGACTAAAGATTAGAATTGAAAGGACCAAAACTTTACATCTCATTAGTTTTTAAAGTGTCCCAGAGGCTATTTTGTAAAAACATAATTATAGGTTATATTTTTAGAAGTTTTTGTTAAACTAAGATTTTTTTAAAAAAATATTATTAAGCTCTATATCATGAAAAAATATATTTTCTAAGAAAGTCTAAGCCTACAATAAAAAACTATACCAATAAAGTCCTTAGGCTTTTCTTGATACTTCTAATGTTTTAAAAACTTTAATTTTCTCATCCTTCAATACTTGGATTACATCTTCCTTCTTTCTTTTTCTTCCTTATTCTTGAGTTAAGCATAATATGATTTTTTATTTCTTTACTTCAATGATAACTCTCATTTTCCTTTTGAACTTTCCTATATAATAGACACAAACTCTGCAAATCATTTTATTAGTCTAATCTAATATATCAAGATATTGATATCCATGATTCATATATAAAATATATAATAAATTATCAGAAGAACATGCATAATCTTCATATTATATATTTTGATTAATCATATCATTGATGATATTTGTATAAAATATAACTTTTTTAACACATAATCAAGTATTACTACTGCAATCATAATGTAGCATATCTATTAAATATATATAACACTTTGGTATAAAGATATGTAATGCTATTATAATATTCATTTGTCATTATCAAAACTCATTATATATAACCTTAAGGATAACATTCTTCCCCTTTTTGATAATAACAAATCACCAAAGAAAAATATATTTGAAATAAGGATTTAATATAGTAAGAATACGATGATATTAAATATTAAGCATTTATTATATTTTTCTATCTATTTTATTCTCCCCTTATTTGATAACAACAAAAAAGATAAGTAATAATATTGAAATAATTGATGTCATTATATTCTCCTCTCTTTTTCATTATCATCTTTTTCTTTTCTTTTTCTCTATAAAAGGATGAAGGCAGCTTAAAAGATAAATATAATTGAAAGCTACACTGTTCATCTTTTGTAAGCAAATGCATATTCATGTCATATGATCTCAACAAGATTATTAAGGATTATATATCACGATCATATGAAAAAATATTCATCAATTAAATGAGTTAAAGAATATAGCACTTTACCTTCCTCTTTTAGGTAAGCATGAGAAGACATGTAAAATATTTAAGTATTGAGAGGCCTTCAGGTCAAAAGATATATGAGTCAAAGTATAGATTAAATATAAGTAAAGCTACCCCTCAAATGATGCTATCCATTTTACATAAATTTCCCCTCAATAAAATAACATTGATTTTCTCATTTTTAAAAAAAATATGCTCTCTTTTCCAAAAAGTACAAAATGGATTAAAAATATAAAGAGCATAAAGGATCATGGTATATGTGTTTACCAAAGTATATAACCATTTAAAAATATGACAAACATAAGCCTTTCTCAATTTAACAAAAAAGCATTTGAATTGTCCCCTTTCAAAATACTTTGTTGAAACCAAATCTTCCAAATATGGTCATTTAAAAACAATATATCAAGATGATAAAAAAATTTAAGCAATCCAATATCAATGACTTTTTTGTTTTCAAACTAATAAAAAGAAATCATTTGAATTAATTAAATATATGTGTATCTCTTTAATAAGTTTCCTTTATGAAAGAGGAAGATTAGCACAAGTTTTAAGCAATTAAAAGACTTAACTCAAGCACATTATGAAAGAATATGCAATAAGGATAAAAGAGATAAAAGGACTATTAACCTTTGCCTATAATGATGACAATGATCATGTAACAATAATAATTAAGTACTTTTTCATCACAACCAAGCATATTTTTTGTAATCATATCCTGATCAATCAAAAGCAAGTAGATTAAAAGTACAATGCAATCCAAACATTTATAATACATGAGAAAAGAATAAGCATGGAGATACTCATTTATTGCAACAATATGTGGTGCTCCATGGTTATAATTACACTTCCTTCTCATCACTTGTAAGGTGAATATCATTGATCTTAATGAAAGATTAGCTTTTCTTGTTATGTTTGATTTTGGAGGAGGACTTGAAGCCATTACTTGATTAAATGGAGACATATTCATGTTATCACTTGTTGTTCCAACTTCATCAATACTCCATACTCTTGAGGTTAATCTTTTAAGTTATCTCACAAAAAATCTTGCAAACTTTTATGCGTAAACTCAAGATAAAACACTAGGACATACTAAATAAATTCTAAACATTCTCTAATGAATGGTTACCTATAAGTATCATTCTAGCACTTCTTGGAACATGTACATGATTAATGAAAAATATTTAGCAAGTATTATATCACCAACCATGTAACTTTGAACCTTTAAGGAGACAAGGGACATCCAAATGAAATCTTTTTCAAACTAATGAAGATGTTTGAAAAACTCAAGAAGTAATTTATGATTTTAGAAAATACATGAAATTATCAAAACTCATAAAACCATTTTAAAGGAACAAGTACATAAGAGCAAATAATATGACCAACCATTAAAAATATATATAATCACTAATAACAAGCTATTTTAATGAAATAAGATCCTTTTAAACTTTTACAAGTAAAACCATCAGAAAACATAGAGCTAGTTATCTTTTAAAATTTTGAAACATAAGCATCAAGTTATATTAGTGACATATTTGCCTTGATAGAATAAATAGCCTTCATTTAGCACAAAGAGCACACATCATTTCGAAAAATAAAGCCAATCATAATAATAATATGTGTATTCTTTAACTATCTATAAAAAAGATATAAAGCATATTAAGTATAAACATATGATAGAATATACCAATATTTTTAGTCTCATTCCTCTTTATAGAAGTTAACCTTGTTTTGAAGGTTAAGTTGATCTAGCCTCAAGTTGAACTTGTCTTCCATTTTCATACTATGCTTCAGGTAGTATCATACTTCCTTCTTACATGAAACTCTAAACAACTTCTTTGGTACCTAGCCAAGACTTGGATCCATACGGTTTAGACAAATATTAAACTAATATGCTCATGAAAGATTAATCAAATTCAAACAAGTGAGCATAATGATCATATTCTTGAAAATTATTTTCAAAGTATTTGTATATCTTCCTTATTAAACAATTGACAAAGAAACTCAATGGAAAATATACTAAGCATTGCATACCCTTATATTAAGTTATATCATCAAGAGGTTATAAGTATATGAAGATAACATAAATTATGCATTTCAATTTCAATGAAACTAGGGCATGCAAATGAGGGACCTCAAGTTGTCTAGCATTTTTATAAGTGCCCCTCAAAATCGATTAATCACTCAATTCTAACCTTCTTAAAAAATTATGAATTCAACACTTCCAATTCAAATTGATTTTTAACAAATACTTTTAAGCTTGTAATCATGAAAGAATAACTTATATGTATATATGATTTTGATCAAGATGAATCACAATCTTCAAGCAATGCTTATGCTTTGAAATAAACAATCTCTTTTCAATTAAAATTAAATAAAGTAACATAAGAGGTTTGAAGAGTTAATACCTTATCCTTTGTAATGAAAGGATTACTTTTTCTTACCCATTACTTCTTTGTAAAAGTTTTGAGCTTTGAAGTAGCACCATTGTGTATTTGAGAAGCTTTAGCTGTGCAAAACTTTCTTTTTCTATCCATTAGCTTTTAAGAGGCTCTTATTGAAGACTTCTTTTTTTCTTGACCAAATTGTATCCTTTTATAAGAAATTTTCTGCATAATTAAATCACTAGAAGGACATTTTAGTACCCACTTCATTTTCAATCCTTGAATGTTAGTATCTAGGCATTTAGACACCTTAGGAACCCAAATTTCCTTCTTTCTCACACAAGATTTCCTCCTAATTGGACACAAGTGAGAAATATGGCCTTAATGACCACAATAATTGGAAATAATAAAATTCTTATCAGAATTTGATTTTTCATGAAAGATACATTTAGAAAACTTTGGCCTTTTATAGAAATTCCACTTTAATTCAAACTTACCAAGAGGTTTTCTTGACTTTACAAGAGTAAAATCTATATCTTCACTCAAAGAATTGAAAAGTGTATAAGTTAAGTATTCAACTTCCTTTTTGAATAAATTATTCTTAATTTCATAGTCACAAGAAGTTGAACAATTAAGTTTCACAGAAATTCTATCATCATGCAATTCATTAAGAGTATATAAGTCATTATGATAAAGACTAGTATTAATATTAGAATCATATACCTTTAAGTCCTTTTAAATCATAAAGCATAAATCTTCCATTTAAAGCTCAATTTTCTCATCATTAGAACTATCATTCCTTTTATTTTTGAATTCTTCATTAAAAGATGTTAAACATATCTCACACTCTCACAAATCCCTTTGAAAATGTTCCTTTTCTTGCTTATCATAAATACTCTTATCAATAGAAATATTATTATCAAGATAATAAGTACTACGAGTGTCTTAAATTTGCTTAGTCTAGAGCATTTAGACACTTTAGCATATGCATCATCATTCAAACTACAATGTAAAATTTTCATAACTTTGATGTTTAAAGCAAACTTCCCTTTGTAATTATCATTCCATTCACTTCTTAGTTTTAGAGTAAAATCATCCTCAATGATATGCCATGAATTAAAATTAAAGGCTTATATATAACATTCCATTTTTCGTTTCCACACTTTAAAATATGAACCATCAAAGAATGGAGATTTAGAAATACCAACATATTCAAACATTGGAGTATTTAAAGTATCAAAATTTTCTTTTAAAGAATTGTCTTCAAAGGTTACCATGGATTCTTTTGAGATAGTTAAATCCTTTAAACAATAACTCATAGCTCCGATACCAATTGTAAGTCTTGGCAACTCACATATAAAAAGGGGTGAATCAAGTATTGTTAAAACTTTCATCATTTTTGAAACTTTCTTTGAAAGGCTTTTTATTTTGGAAAATTATAAGGATAATTTTAATTTAAATAATTTCAAGAGAACTTTATAAAAATGTTTACACTTAAGATATGATAATTTAAAGAATTAATCCAAATTAATTCATTCAACTATCTATAAACAAATTATCAAGAAGTAAATTTAAGATAATTTAATGAAAAGGTTTGCACATAATATATAACAATTCAATATACTTGAACAAAACAACTCATTCAACTATGCATAGATATAGAATCAAGAAACTAATGCATAGATGGATTTCTTTTTTAACCATTCAAGTATCAAGATTAATATTGAAGCACAATATATTCATTAATTTCATCAACTATACATAGAAAAATCATCAAGAAGCACATGCGTAGGTATACATCCTTTTTAAGCATTTAATCATTAAAACATCAACATAAGCATTGAAATATAATATATTTAATAATTAACAACAGCAAAAATAGATCATTTAATTAAGAAAAATAAAGCATGTAAAGAAACAAAAATAGAGTATAATGTAGAGAAATAAAGAGATAGGGTAGAGAGATTAAATACAAGAATTTATAATAGTTACCTCTTTGAATATCCTCTCCAAGGTGTATATCCACCTCTAAGCTTTCCAAGCTTATGTTTCAATTCATTATCCTTTTAAGTTTAAATCAAGCACTTGAAAAAATCTCTTTAAAAATCTTTACTCTTCCTTAAGCAAAATCTATCTTTACAAGTGATATCTCACCCACTCAAAGAATTTCTAATGGATACTCCACCCTTTTAAGATTTTTCAAAGGATACCTCACTTTTTACAATAAGAAAGTGATGAAAGATGAATATCGCTTTAACTAAACTCTCTTATAGTATGGATGAAATAAATGAAGCTTCTAAAATAGTGAAATTTCAAATAAAGAGCTCAATTCATAATTTGATTGAAAGAAAGATTAAAATAATGTTAAAAGATAAAATCCAGGCCCTTTTTTAATTGTATTTGATATTTCTTAACTTATATAGGAAGCCTATGGAGTATCATAGTCATTTGGGGTAGTTAAAGGTGAAATTAACTGTTTATAACTGTTATATATGCAACTGAACAGTCAAAATTGATTGGTTAATTGATTCTGACAAAAATTTTTGTCAAAATCGATTAGTCATTCAATTTACGAAGATAGAATTATTAACTCAACTTTAAAAAGTCATAAATTTTTAATTTTAAGTTTATTTTGAACAAATGACCTATCTTTCAACAGTAATTTGAGTTTATTTTCGACTTCATGCTCATATCTAATATAATTTTTGAGATATGTTTAAAACAACAAGCAAAGATCAAAAAGAGTGGATTGTGAAAATTTGATTTTGTAAGTCAAATTGTAAAATTCATAACTCATTCATATCTCAATCATTTTAAGCAAATGACCTATCCATGGAAAGCTCTTTGAGTCTTTTTTCACATAAAAATAATTTCATGCTTATACCATTTGTAGTTTTTAAGATATAATTTAAAAAATGAGCAAAGATCAAAAAGGACTAGAATGTAAAAAATTGATATCTAGACTCAATTTGAAAAAGTCATAACTCTCTTATATATTAACCATTTTAAGCAAATGATATGTCTATGAAAAATTATTTAAGTTTATTTTCATATGGAAGGAGTTTGACAATCAAATCACTAGTATTTTGTAAGATGTGATTAAAAGAGTTACTAATGGTCAAAATTGAAAGGACCAAAACCTCATCTCATTAGTTTTTTAAGTATCCCATAAGCTATTTTATAAAAACATGATTATAGACTATCTTTTTAAAAGTTCTTATTAAGCTAAGATTTTTTTTAAAAATATGATTGAGCTCTATTTCATGAAAAACTTAATTTTGTAAGAAAGTCTAAGCCTAAAATGAAACACTATACTAATCAAGTCCTTAAACTTTTCTTAATACTTTCAAGCTTTCAAAAGCTTTAAGTTTCTTATCCTTCAATACTTGGATCACATGTTCTTTCTTGCCTTGCTTTCTTGTTCTTGAGTTGAGCATAATATGATTTTCCATTTCTTTGCTTCAATGCTAACTCTCATTTTCCTTTCAAACTTTCATATATAATAGGCATAAACTCTACAAGCCATTTGATTAGTCTAATCTAATATATCAAGATATTGTTATCCATGATTCATATATAAAATATATAACAAATTAACAAAAGAACATGCATAATCATCATATCATATATTCTAATCAATCATATCCTTAATGATGCTTGTATAAAATATAACTTTTTTATTATATAATCAAGCATTACTATTACAATCATAATGTAGCATGTCCAACACTTTAATATAAAGACATGTAATACTATTGTAACATTTATTTGTCATCATCAAAACTCATTATATATAACATGGGAGTTAATAAAAATTTCAATCAAAGCATTGAATCATGGTAGCTAGTGTTATTTAAATAACTAGCAATGCAAATGAAATCATAAGGCAATGATCTTCTTCTATTCCCAAATGGCAACAATTGGAAATATTGGCCCTCAACGTCCAATTTCTTAGAAATTTCATCTTTACCCATGAATCTTTCACAACAATACTCTAATGGTTTATCTTAGTAATTAGGATCACTTCAAATGGCATATGCATTAATAACTATGGTTGTATTTGCAGGAATGTTATAGCCCCTATTTTTACAGCTTCTAATAGCTTCTCTTGGTAGTTGGTCTCAATCGAATAGGTCAATGTAGCCTTATAGTTTCCTTCATTAATACTTGGATGAAGGGTAAATTTGGTATGTCAGACTGTTTGACCAATCTATTCTTTCCAACAACAAAATTAATCTCCTCTTTAGGTTTTTAGAGAGATGTATAGATTCTTTATAAGCTCCACTAGTGTCCATTCTAGCATAATTGATGATACAATAATCCTAGAAAGAAACATTTTTTGTCAAACATAGTCATAAATGTCAATTAGGAAAATACTAAATACACTTAATATTGTATAAAGTCACCATTAGTATGCACTAATAATCTGAATTTATAGGTTCAATTTAAATTAGATTGTGAAATGCATATATACAGTCAAGTGATAATTTGTGAGATAGTAAATATACTTGATGTTATTCATAAATTATTAAAAGAATGATGCATGAACAATAACCAATAAGTTAAAAGTATGTTATCAGAGCAAAGGCCTTGACACTTTCTTTATTGATTAAGCTTCATTTCTGAGTTTTTTTATTCCATTAACTCTATCAAAATTCAAGAAGATTCGTCTTCCTATCATCATGATCATCTATCTTTAACCTTGCCATTTCATGCTCTTTCATTACCTCCTCCATAAATTATTTTAGATTAAATATTAAACCCTGGATCTTAGGCTTTCAATTATAACATGAATACAATCAAGGAATAATTAATTATGTAAATTAATATGATAAATACCTAGATTAATTGGTGATTGATCTTGAATCCTGCATTCCTTTTACCATTTGTACCAGTATCTGTAACATAGGAAAATATAAAACTATAATTACAAAAGTCTCACTACCTCTATAGTAACCTTTCTTTTTCTCCTTCTCTCTTTCACTTTGATAAAAAGATTAGTTCTGCATTTTGATGGGACAAATCCAAACTAAAGTTGATTATTAGAGGTACAGAACCTTTAAACAAATCAGGTTAGGTCATGGATCCTACCTATTATAGGATCCATGCCCAATTAACCTACATTTAGGTTATAATACCAAATAGAGCTTGATCCAAATTGCCACTTTTATTTAAAGCTTACATAACAAATTTTAACATTAATTATCATTTATTAAATTAATGTGAAGCCTATATAATATTTTTAATAATCTCCCACTTTAACCCATATTAATTTATAAATGATAACCACTTAGAAAGAATTAATATTAAAATGATATTATTTTACTCATAAGTCTAATTAAGATCATAACTATCCAATAACACTAAATATTATACCTGAAAAGATATCAATATTACATATGTTGAATGCTCATACCTCGCTAACCCAAATAATTAAATATAATGTGCATAATAAAATTTATATTATCTTAATATGGCTGAATGTAAATTCCCTATACAATGGTCTCAGCATCCATTCAACATGCCTTATGAGAATCAATATTCTTAACATATAATGAGACAAGGTCTAAATTCCTCTATTCACAATTATGAGATTGGATCTAAATGTCTTTATTCTCATGTCATAACCCAAGTGTGCACAATATATGATAAAGATATAAATATCTCAATATGAGTATTTCGCTTAAACATACATAGGATATTAATGAACTCATGTCAACAAAACTCCCACTAACCCAAAACACTAGAAAGGCTTAGGAAAATTCACTTTATTCACATGACCATACGTTATATTTACCCTTAGTTAGTGGATTTGCTAGCATATTGTCCATGGAAATTAAGTAACATACTTGTGTATTTTCTCTTTTTCAAATAGGTACCTCAATTTAAAGTCCTTCATACAAGCAAATTTATTATTGTTGAGAGAAAATCCATAATAGCAATTTTTTCACAACATAAATCAAGTTAAAGTCAGAAAACCCTTAACTTATTAACTTAATAAGGAATTATTACATATGACATGCCCTGCCCTTTAATAGAGGTTGTTGTAATTAACTACATAATAATTACATGATGTAGCACCTTATAACACATGTCTAGTCACAGTTTTATGATCACTGGAAAACTTATAAAATAAGTCTGAGTAATCTATGCATACGAGATCTCCCAAACTTTTTAAGGTCCATGTATAAACAATTGTACCACATTGATGTAAAATCGTTTGCAATCTAAAACCATAAACCTAAATCAATAACAAGCTACTTACAACCAATCCATATGGTACAACCATTATCACTTAGAAAAATATTTAGGCCTGATAAATTTAATCCTTTTAAATTAATAACATGAGAGCACATTGACATGCTGGACTTTCTTAGTACTAAAATGAGATAAGTCAAATACCATTGGGATCATGGGCTTAACATAAATAACTTTAGGCTTATAAACCTACTATATATATGCTATTGTGGGCCTACCACACTTTACTCCTAAGCCACTTTTAACTAAGTTTGATTCAATTGTTTTGTCTCAACCAACAAGTCCTAACCATGACCAATATGATCATATAGATCCAAAACTACAAAAAAAAATGCCTAAATTCATTATATATTGATCTACATTGCTCTCCAAGAGAAAATTACAATGTCACTAAAATGAGATATAACTATGTAAATAGACATTATTTTTACTTTTCAAAAAAAGTTATCCAACTATTAGGTCAGTAAGAAGGTTACTCTCTTCTCCGACTAACATAACTCCCACTAAAATAAGCTACCTTAAACCATAAGCTAGTTTAAATGTCAAAAGAAGAGAGTCCTTGATGAATTATACCTTTTTCCTAAAATAGTTATTAACTACTAACTAACCTGATCTTGAACTCATAAATACAGTTGAGCATCCCTTAAACATAAAATTATATTTATTTTTTACTCCCACTTTTTACAAAATTTGATAGTCTCCCACTATCTCAAGACATTCTTAAATGGATCAATCCTATTAAGCACTTGAGATGACATTAGGGTTGACCTTTGAAATTTTGAATTTTGTAAAATCCTAAACAACCTTTTCAAAATATATACCCTAAAACACCTCAAAATTAAGTTTTATTTATTAAAACTTTTCAGCTGATCAAGACAATTTTTCATTGTTAAGATTCAATAAAAGATTATGTTTTTTTAGTACAACATGAACAAAACCCATCTCGAGTTGTAAAATATTTTTCAAAAAGTCAACAAAATTTGGTGGAAAACATTTAGTACAAACCAAGTCAAAAAGACCAAAATTTTATATTTTCATTAAATTAAAACAAGATAATTAATGAACTTCATAATGGGCTAATTTCACACATTTTCCTTATTTAAAAATAGGTTAGATATTTACTATATCAAGGGATGTTCTATTTGATGGTACGATCTAAAATGACTACCAAATTAACTCAATTTCAGTAAAAACATCTTTTATATTCCAATTTTGCCTTATACTCATATTTAAACTCACAGTAGGTTCTACACTTAAAATCACTAAATATATCATTTAGAACTAGGCCCTATCAAACACAGCATGTCCTATTCAACATCTTAAAATTTTATTGCAAAGACATTTAAATTTAGGAAATATGAAAGACATCTAATGCATGTCCAAAAAAAAAACTTAATTATGCTAAATCTTTTCTCATAGAATTACATTAAGCAATATCAATCAATATCATATTGTAAAAACTAATACCAAAAAGCATTTAAGTCCTTATAATATAATACAAAATTCAAATATCATATTCCTAAAGCCTAACACCAAAGGGTGTTTAAAATCTTAGGAATACAATATCTAACTCTACACTCATATCATAACTAACTTATCATATTAATTATATAACACCAAAATGTATTTAATATTATCAATATAGCATCTCACCTATATATTTTCAAACAAGTTTTTCTTTTTAAAATTTTATACAAAATTCTATGTAACTAATCTCACAAAGGTGAGTACACAATTACATAAAATTTTTATGACATAATATGAGTATATAGTAATTCCTGATTAATGTAATAATCCTCTAAAAAATTATTATACTACACAAATAGTTTTGAAAATTACTACAAAAATTACAGTTTGTAGCTTATAGCATTGGAATTATCCAGGAAAAATTTTAGCTCATAGTTATTTCAATTAGATATTCAAATAGATTAGGAAATAAGTACTATAAAATATTTTTATTCCAAAAAAATATAGAAAAATTCCCATGAAATAGTGCTTGAAGAGTGGAGCATGATAATACAAAGACTGCCATAAGTCGCCTCGGCATGATGGTGCGTGGCCACTACACACTTATTGTGTGACTAGACTCGACATGTAACACACCAGCAACCATCTTCCTCGTCTAGATTGCAGTCCACTAGTTTGACTCGACCCATCTCAAACCCGACTACAACCCGGTGTGATTCTTGCCCAATTTCTTCATGATTCAATCGAAATTTCACCTAAATTTATATATTCAACCTCCCTTAACATAATTTAGTCATTTTCATCCTAAAAAATTGATAGTTTTCTAATTTCAATTTTTTTAGAAAATTAAAGCTAATGGTTATGGAGGTTTTATCTTTGTAAGGGGTCTTCACACACGTTTTGCACTTTTTTTCATCACCATCATCCCCTTAATGCCTAAATTTCCACTATCCACATTACTCTCATGGTTTGATGCATCATGGAAGCTCTTTAATGGCTTTTGAAAATTATTAATGGCTTTTAAGTCATCCTTTTAGTTTCTATTTTTTTAAAACAATGTAATATATATACACAAGCATAAAAGGAAAAAAGTTTCCTAATCCCCAAAGAAGAACCAAACAACACCACACTATTTCATGCATATATGTTTTTCTAATTTTCACAAATGCAAAACCCAAGTAATTGCTCCTATAGCCACATACAAGAAATTGGTTTCTAGTTCATGAGTGGCATATCATTAATCCAATTTAGTTAGCAAAATGCCAATATGTATATAGTAATACATGTGAAACATGCATACGAGATTTTGGACAAACACATAAGGAGTCTAAACAACTAAATTAGAGCAATAGATGTTTATATTTAGGGAAAAACATGCATACTCAAAAATTATGTATTGTCATATTACCCAGAAAGCCAATTTCCACGAAAACATAGTTCTAGATTTCTAGAAACCAAAAACAAATAATTCATTTTCAGATTTACAAAGGCATGAGTATGCAATTTATTAAATGGCACTAAAAATTATCCTAAACACCTATAATTCAAAGCCTGAACTAGACTCTAATACCAATTGCTAGGATTATTTTAGATTAAACATGAAAACCCTGGATCTTAGGCTTTCAATTATGGTATGAATACAATTAAGGAATAATTGATTATGTAAATTAATACAATAAATACCTAGATCAATTGCTGATTGATCTTAAATTACACATTCCTTTGATCACTTGTACATATATTTGTAATATAGAAAGATAAAAAATTATTATTACAAAGGTCTTACTACCTTTATGGTAACCTCCCCTCCCTCTCTCTCTCTCTCTCTCTCTCTCTCTCTCTCTCACTTTGATAAGAAGATCAAATATGCATTCTAATGGGACAAATCTACCAAGGTTGGTTACTAGGGAACCTCTTAAATAAATTAGGTTAGATTATGGATCCTACCTATTATAGGATCCATGCCCTATTAACCCACATTTGGGTTATAATATCTAATATGGCCTAATCCAAATTGTCACTTTTATTTGAAACTCACATAATAAATTTTAACATTAATTTTTATTTATTAAATTAATGTAAGACTTATATAATATTTTTATCACCGAAGGCTATGAAAGCCCACAAAAATCACCAAAATTTAATGTCCTCAAAATTTTTTCGACTTCCAAAACTACTTTCCTCATTCCCTAACTTCGTCATTAGTACTACTACACTTCCTTCTCATTGTCATTCTTGAAACGACATTATTAGTTAGTTTTATGAGTTCTTCACGAACTTCCACAGGCTTATCGGTGTAAATTCTGCGTAGAATTGATCTCATGAATGACTCAATATCTTCTTCGCGAATGGACTCGAATTTTGAAAGAGTCTTCTCACTTAGAAGCTCTGTGATGCAGATTTTTTTTCATAAACCTCCAGTAAGGCCCATAAGGAGTGAAAAAGTAGTCTGGTAAGTCAAGTGCTCGCGGGCAGTCAACAAGGGGCGACGTGTGCAGCATTCTTCGTTGGTTTTGAGGATTTCTTTGGCCATTTCGGGGGATGATGCGATTATCACGTGTTTGAAGAAGAGCAAGGTGTGCAATAAGGGTCCATGACGGTTGGAAAGATTAAAGAGTGCTTGGTGAAGGAGTTTTTTAAGGAGATGAATACGTTCAATGAATGGTAAGGCCATTGGGGGGCTTGGCGGTTGTTTGAGAGGGCTGCAAATTCTTTTGAAGAAAGATTTGATCAAGGAAACTGATATGAGCCAAACAAAGAATAACATGGTGTACTCTTTGATTTCTAGCATGGTTGAGGAAATGGATGAAGATTTAAAGGCTGTGACGACCAAGAACACAATGTGAGTTGAAGTGCTGGGTTTTGTGTTTAAGATTGTTCAGAAAAATTTTCTGTTTATGGATAGTAGAGTAATATATGCAAACATATATAGGATGCTGGCATGTCCACTTCTGCACATAAAGCATGTGGACCACAAATGCAGCATAGTGATGGAGACACTCTTAGATTCCATTGCTTTTATTAGAAAATATTTTTCATAAAAAATATTATTTACATATATGTAATTCATAAAGATATAATATATCACTTATATCTATAGTTAAAAAATATTTTCTATAAAAAAAATTGTTTGATTCCTACCACATGACATCTTATGGTAGTTAGTCCATACCATATCATGTTATATGATGAAATATTTTTCACACTTCTTTAATTATGAAATATTAAAATAAATAAATAAACATTAAGATCATCTAGAGTCAAACTCATAACTTCTAAAACATGATCATAAAATAATATCATTAGACCAATTATTTTGATGGTTGTTTTATTATCTATGGCTAACATTTTCTACTATCTAAAATGTAGTTTAATAATATTTTATTATAAAAAATAATATGTATTTATTATTAAATTTAAATAGATATATATTTTGTAGACAAATGTTATAATTGTAAATTAATATTAACAAATACTAATTTTAATTTTCAATCTTACTTGATAAAAATTCAATCACAATTTTATTTTAATAAATAAATGTAAAATAAAATAACATAGTTAGTTTTAAGTGATTTATATAGAATTCTTTTAATCAAAGAGAAATATTTGATCATTTTCACTTTCACATGAAAGTCATTTATTAAAATATATAATGTAAATATTAATAAATATAATTGAAATTTGTTAGTTAATGATTAAAATTATAGTTAATATTTGATCTACTAGAAATGTACTACTTTTTATGCTATTAATGAATGAAAAGATAACATAATGGTACTAAGATTTTGACATTGCCTGTGAATAAAATTTAAATCTTATAGGGTTGTTAGTAAATATAGTAGTACAAATTTATAAAATTTATATTTGTTCCATAAAATTTGTATATTTTTATAATGATTGATAATGCATAATAAAAAATCAATCATTATAAAAATAATAAAAAGGTAATAATATCATATTACTTTTGGTTATAATATGAGAAATTAATTAAGGAATAAAACTAATGTGATTGAATTCAATTACAATAAATAATTATCCATGTGTAAATGTGGATATCAAAAATAAAAAAAAATAGGAACCTTGTTTATAATAGTAAATGCACATTCCAAAAAAGAACTAATGCATTTGACCAAAAGGTACTTAATGGTATATATCTCTTAAATTTACATAAATATACATATATTGTTATTAACAAGGGAAAACATGGATTTGTTGCACCAATTACTGAATCACAACGTTAATTTGTATAATTTTGTATTAATTGTAATTTTAAATTGAGAATTAATAAACCAATTCAATACACAAAATAATTAAAGAAAAGTAAGTAATGTGGTGAGGTATATAAACTGGTCAATTGTTATTATGATTGTTCATTGGAATTTGTATTCATATTTTATGTTTAGCTTAAGGTTTTTATAATTCATTCTAACAAAAAATAAAAAGATATTGCTTTTAAAAAAAATTATTTTTCCAGTCCAAATATCTCAATTGACAGGTCTAAAAAAATAAAAAAATATATTTCTCAAATTTTTATTTTTTTTTAGTTTATTCATATCTTTACCTTTTTTTTTTTAAAGTTTCTATGATAGCTGCTAAATGGATGTTGGCTTGATTTTATTTTCACAATCATTATTAATAATCATAATATATAAACTCTATTCATACTCAATTTTTATATTGAATTAAATATAAGCCCACACATAATTTGAGCTCACTCAAACAAATAAAATATTTCTCTCATTTTAATATTTTATAATTATATTTTATGAAAATTATTTTTCATCAAAATGAACAAGACCTTAACATCAGCCCTTCTCACAAGAAGTGGGTTTTTTTTAAAAAAAATTAAAAAAAAAAAGCAGTTACTTTATATAAGAGGGAGTATCTTGTCCGGTAAAAAATGACTTAATCATTTTTCATTGCAGCATGCACAGTCGAAATTAATGTGGATTGAAACTTTGTAATATATATATATATAATGTATTCATGCAGATATTTGACGGAATATGAATATGTATATTTTTCATTGTAGCATGCACAGTCGAAATATATATATATATATATATAATGTATTCATGCAGATATTTGACGGAATATGAATATGTAAATTGTAAAGTCAATGAATCATCGAGGTCAGTTAGAGATAGATTCTATTTGTGTGCTAAACGTAAGTATTGTTAAAGTAAAAAGGGAGTGAATGTAGCATGGTCAGTAACAATTTTCCTATATTTTTTTCCTATGTAAATTGGGGGTCGTGCGAATCGTATTTGCATTACAATATTGATGAACCATGATATATCAGGACTTATTCGAATTTCTCTTTCAAAATATTCGGGCATTATAATATTGAACAGATTATTAGTTCTGGGTAAATAAAAGATTATACTGTTAACCTCTCGTTTACCAAATGGACTTTGATCCTCTTTTCTGGTACTTATTCCTACTAAACAACAGGCATGCCAGCTGCACTACTATCCAAAGAAACTTGCGTTATTTTCTAATTACTCTTTCTTTTGGAACCATCATTTTGAGTAATTAATCAGTTATGAAGTAAGTAGGACAACCTGTTCCAACCTATCCTGAAAACATCAAAAAAGGACAAGATGAAAGCAGTCAATAAGACAACCAATTCCAACCTATCATGAAAGCATAAAAAAGGATAGTCTCTACTAGTTTCTGACCTTCGAATTTATAATATGTTATGAGAACTATGTTGATAAAATTTAAGGAAAGTATAATTTTTTTACTCCACAAAATAATGTATGGGACAAGTTTTACCTCAAACAAAATGATATGGATGAATAATAATAACTTATCTTACTCTGTAGAATCTTGCTATTATTAAATTACTATATTTTTACCTTATACACTAATTTATTTCAATACATACACATATATATGTATTATTTTTTTAATCATTCTAATAATTTAATTATTTAAAAATAAAAATATATTAAGAATTCATTTGAGATGATAAAAGTAAAAAAATAATAAGTTGTTGGTTATGTATCAATTTTCATAGAATTTCAAATTATTTAAATTAATTATACATGATTTTATATATTATAGTATGAGTAAAGTACCAAATCAATCTATAAAAAAATACAGGTTACATCAAATTTTGCCCACAAAATTTATTGTACACCAACTAATTATAATTTTGAGGGAAATCCAATGTAATATCTATCTTTCAAAGATGAATTTGATGTAAAAAATTAAATATTTGTGTACTTATATGATGAAAAATAAACTTTTAGGAGAAATCTGATTTCAATGACCAATTCAATTATTTACTTCATTATATGTGATTTGTAATAATTAAATCTAAATTTTTTTAATTTCTTCCTTATTTACTAATATTTGAGATTATTTAGCAAATACATATAAATTTGTAACCTTAATTTTAAGATTTTATATATTTCAATTTCTTTTAATTTTATCATTCCCCACAATAAGTCCTAATAAATACTCCCATTAGTCTAAACCATTTGGATAGAGCACTAGGCTTGAATGAGCCAAGACCAAAAAAATAATATGTGTTGTCAAATCAAGAGACCTGTCCACAATTAATCATAACTTACTTAGCAAAAAAGGATAATTAAAGTTCAACAAAGATAGTTATAACAACTAAAATGTGCAAGGCAATTACGTGGCTTACTATTAACATTGCCTTATAGCCCAAACATTATAGAAATAACCACAAACGTATGGATACTAACCTTGAAAATAGATAGAATCTAATTTCTTACTTTTTCACTGTTGTAATTTTGAATATTCTAATTTCAAAGACTAACTTTGATATTAAAGAGCTAAAATAGGTGTCAACCCCCTGTTGTTGTAGGTGCTCATCTCCACTTCTAGCAATGCTTTCTAACCTTATTGCTCTCATTACTTTGGTAAGGAATAATTCATCAAGTCCCATGGAGCTATATGAGAATAAGGTGAATTTTATTTTCAATCTTAAATCATGATATAAAGTAATATTTTATTACCTATAATAGAGCATGGGGTAAGAGAAAACTAATCCACTAATATCTTCCCCAATGGCCATCCCCGTTCCTAACATTGAGGAAGATTTAGATATACTCAATGTAATAAGTAAATTTAGAGATACACATATGATGACACGTTAAAAACATATCCCCTCGTTGCAAACATGGCATATAGTATATGAAATTATTTAAAATAATTTTTTAAAATATTAAATCATTTATAAATTTTTATATTGCACTCTAGTAATTATAATAGATACATCTTCCTGTTAAAAAAGAGTATGTCTCCTACATTTTTATGAATTCAACATTAATCAAAGGTAAAAAAAGGATTTGTGATAGATTAAGATTAATGCAAGATCTATAAAAATATAAGAGCTTACTCAATTGCCATTTATTTGACACATTAAAAAATTAGAATTCATTTCATTCTGAAATGAATTCTACTAAAGAATCTTGTTTGGATTTAAATTTTATCAGATTTCATTTCACTTTCAAATCTTATTTTATTTATATTATTATCATTTTAAAATCCCATCAAAATAGTTAGGATTTGTTGAGATTTCATTTCATTAGGTATGTAAAATTTTTATTGGATAGTTTTATCCTAAACCTTTTAATTTATTTATAGCCCTACCCTTTTGTCTTCTACAAGACTACAATGGATCTAACCCGATTGCATGTCTGTGCTTCTGCTTCCTTGCCAATCGTTCTTGTCTGAGAAGTTGTTCGATACCTATAATTTTTATCTTTGAGAGATTTTCATCGCTATCAAAGAGAAAGATAATGTCAATTTTGATCTAGATTTATATTTTTAGGGTCATTTTATTGATATCCTTGTTCATTTAATTTTTTCTTTTTTCCTTAACAGATTCATTTTACCTATTGTTACTATCAATATCAAAGAGAAAGTTAAGATTACATCTGGGTTTTTTTTTAGGATCATTATATCAATACCCATTATTTTGTTTTTATGTTTTCCTTGTATTTATGTTTGTTTTCTTAGCTCTTTCTTATGTTCGATGTTTTGTTTTTAGTAGGTATTCTTACTCATGGTTGTCAAAATCACATTTTAAACCGTAAAATCGTGCGATTTTACATCTCAGACATAGCCATGCGAGTTCGATTACATAGAAAAATCGTAGATATTGGGATCGCAATTTTCACCATAAAATCGCTTGAATCGTGCGTGCCCAACAATCCCAACAAAGGGTAGAAATTGCTTCTGATGTCCCCCAAAACGACAGCATTTTTATTAATGAAGTTAAAAAAAAATAACATTTAGTCCATGTTGTCAACCATTCCCAAAATCCCTAAATCCCTAATCACAAATACAACTTACTTCAATTCGGGAGCTGCGTTGGAGCTGGAAGGCAGAATTGCTTGGAGCTGCTAGACGCCCATCTGTCATCGAAGAAGAGAATATCGCCGAAGAAGATATAGCTCAGAGACACAAAAGCTAAAGTTTGAACATGGGAAAATAGAAGACGTTCTGCAGCTTCTGCTAGGGAGGTAAATGTAGTGACTAGATGCTCCAAAAGGACCAGAACTTGCTTTTCAGCCTTCACATTTCTATGTATTATAAATTTACAATATTAATATATATATTTATATATTTATTTTGGATTTTATGTATATCTAATAAAAAAATAAGAACATATTTCATATATTTAATTCAAATTTTATATTAATATCTCTTAACTGATTGATGAAATTCTTTATTTTATATAATATATTAATTTTTGTTAAATGATTGTTAATTTTTGAAGCTAAAAAATGGCTTCATCTGATGGTGCAAGTGCAAGTGGCAGTACGGGTGCAAATAAAAAGGTTGTTAGAAAAAATGCACTAGAAAATAGAAGTGATATAGTGTGGCAATATGGTTATGAAGTTGAAAATGATGCTAGAAAAATTAAGTGCAAATATTATGAGAAGATTTTAACAGGAGGTGTATACCGCTTAAAGCATCATTTGGCTTGCACAAAAAAGGATATTGGTGCTTGCAATTCTATTCCTGATGATGTAAGGAAGCTTATGTTGCAGATTTTGGTTAATATGGAGGAAAAATCAAGCTCCAAAAAAAGGCATGGGTTTGATGGAGGAGAGGATAGCATGGAGGATACTGATAAAGGAAGAGTTGGGGAAAGAGGAAAGGAGAAGGATATGGCATTGACATCTATATTCAAGAGAAGAAGTACAAGTCAAAGCACACAATCAACCATTAATCAGATGTACAAGAAGGATTTAAGGGAAGAAGCATGTCAACAAGTTGTTAAATTTTTCTACACAAATGCCATACCTTTCAATTGTATAAAGAATCCTAAATTTGAGAAAATGTGCTACTTGATTGGAAAATATGCAGTTGGATTCAAGCCACCATCACATCATGAGATTAGAGAAAAGTACTTGAAGTAGGAGATGACTCGTACAGAAGAGTTACTAGCAGAGCATAAAGCTAAATGGAAGAAAACATGATACACAATTATGACAGATGGATGGACTGATAAAAAGAGAATATCTATTTGTAATTTTCTAGTCAATAGTCCTAAAGGGATGGTGTTTCTAAAATCTGTAGATGCTTCAGATATATACAAAATTACAGATAAAATTTTCAAAATGATAGATGAAGTTGTAGAAGAAGTTGGTGAAGAAAATATTGTCCAAGTTGTCACAGACAATACTGCAAATTATAAAGCAGCTAGGCAAATGTTAATGGAGAAAAGGAAGAAACTGTATTGGATTCCTTATCCAGCACATTGTATTGATTTGATGTTAGAGGATTTTGAGAAAAAAAAATCAAGGTTCACAATGAGACAATAAAAAAGAGAAGAAAAATCATAACTTTCATTTATTCAAGGGCTTTATTGATTTCCATACTAAAGACCTTCATTAAAGGTAAAGATTTAATTAGGCCAACTGTTACTCAATTTGCCACTGCTTATTTGACTTTGGGTTATCTTTTGGATAATAAAAGAGCATTGACAGTGATGTTTGGGTCTACACAATGGAGTTCTAGCCGTTTTGCAAAAATAAAGATGGAAATATGGTTGAGAATTATGTTTCAGATGGTAGGTTTTGAAAAAATATTATGACATGCTTGAAAGCTGCCTATCCTCTTATCAAAGTTCTTCGTATGGTGGATTCAGATGAAAGACCAGCCATGGGATTTACTTATGAGGAGATGGACCGTGCTAAAGAGAAACTACAAGAAAATTTCAAAAATATTAAAAAAAGATAAATATAAGTTATTTTTTAGTTTATTTATATATTCAATAATCTAATTATTTTCTTACACATATAAATAAAATTTGATTTGATTTATATAATTTTTTTAGCTACTAACCATTGTGGGATATTATTAATGAAAGATGGGATGCTTAACTCCATAGACCTTTGCACGCTGTAGTCTATTACTTGAATCCTCACTTCCATTATAGTAATGATTTCAAAGCAAATAGAGAAGTTAAGCGAGGATTGTATCAATGTATGGAGAGAATGGTACCTGATGATGAGGAGTTCAATAAAATTGATACATAACTTGAAGATTTCAAACATGCAAGACGATTTTTTGATAATAAAGCAGCAAAAAATATGAGGACTCAAAAAGTACCTACTGAACAGTGGAATTCATATGGGTATGAGCATCCAGAATTGCAAAATTTTGCAATAAGGATATTGACTGACTTGCAGTTCTTCTGGATGTGAAAGAAATTGAAGTGCCTTTGAGATGGTAAAATTTTATAGATTATGAGTTTATGCATATTTGTTTTTGCAAATAAATCTCATTTCTTTTTGTCCCTATTTAGGTTCACATAAAGAGAAAGAATCGTCTACACCAAAAGAAAATAAATGGTCATGTTTTTGTCATGTACAACTCCAAATTAATGGAAAGGAAACATATTGACAAAGATATGAATTATGATATAGGTTGTGTTTCTTCTGATGATGAGTGGATTGTGGAGGATGATGAAAATTTATCTACTAATGAAGGGTTGGAATTGGATGGTGATAATGGTGCACATGACCTAAAGGTGGCAAATGAAAATAATGAAGTTAAGGATGTTGGTAGCAATATAGATGGTGCATCTAAAGATTATTTGGATTTATACCTTCAGGATGATGATGATGATGAAATAGAAAAAGAGGAAAACATTGACAATGATGATGAAGATCGCATGGAAGATGAAATCATGGATGTTTTTAATGTTAATGAATTACTTATATGATAAACCTCTAGAATTTTGTTTTATGTATGGTTGTTAACTTGCTATGTTTGAATTTTGACATTGCTCATGTTGTTTGTGATTTACAACATGTTAAAGAACTTTTGCTCATTGTATAACACCTTTATTTTATCTAAATTATAAATGTTTGAAATTATTTTGCCTATATTTAATATTTTAGGAAGTATATATATATAAATTTATGTATTTTTACAGTATAAAATAGAATCTTACGATCTCACGAATTACGATCTTAATCCCCTCATCCGATCCTAAGTAAGATCTATTATTTTAACAATCTTTCTCTTACTCATTATGAAGTGAATCACTAAGTCTAATCCATTTATTTATTTTTCTTGTTTTTGCTTATTGTATTGGAGTTCTGTTCTAGTAAAAATTCAATTCTTCAAGTTTTTTCTTGAATGTTCACAATTCTTTTTGTTTGTCACGAGAAAAGGTTAAATTGCTATTATAATTCATATACTTTTTTATACAACTTCAAATTAAATTTGTGTTTGTGAAAATTATTATCATGGTTAGTCATTCTACTAATAAGTCTCATTGAAATTCAAAATTTGATCTATGTATAAAATATTTCGCAACATTCTGCAGCGCATCTTATTTTTCAATCTACCATGTTCTTAGTGTTCACTCTAGTTGAATATAAATATAGAAATTAGAAGTTACAGATTGAAGTTATAAAGTTAAGTATGAATGTCAATGGCATTACTAAAAGGTAAGTACCACCCTCAAGTCTGGAATCACCCAAAAATATTAAGCCAAAAATATTAAGCTTGCTAATATTCTACTTTTTTTTTTTTTTGTTTGCTTATAGTCTGAGATAATCTTATGCTTCTAAATTCTAAAGATTGGTATGTTATTGTCTTGTTGGTTTGGGCATGGTTATCAGAATCGTGATGCCACTGGGGGAATCCCACGATTCTGCGTTTCTACCTTTGCATTTTGTGCTGAAATGCATACTAAATCGTTGGACAGTAGGATCTCCGATTGCCGTGACAGATCGGTAAACTCGGTGGGATCGTGCAATCCCAATAAGTTGGCCGATCTGGTATTTTTACTGCAATGGATTGGGCTCATACAATTGGGTTTAAAATTTTTCTAAAAAATTCGATAACCCATTTACCCAAAATGAAAAAATCAGAACCTAGAAGAGTAGAACTTCATCAGAATCCAACTTTGCTGCTGCTGCTGAACAATTGAAACTTTGAAAGGTAAAGAAGTGATCCGTTGCACACCATTTTGCCTCCCGTTCTGGCTGTCGTTCTAGCCGCCGTCCACCGTGCGCCTCCAGTTCTGCCCGTTGTTCACCTCCAATCCTGCGTGCACCAATCGTTGCTGTTTCGTCACCCTTCGCACACCTTTGCACCACTCACTAGGAGCACCGATTTTGGCTTGCTGTTGTTGGAACTTGGAGCAAAGACCAAAGACAGAGATCAGACGAAGCAGAGGGGGACCAGACAAAGCCGAGTGAAATGAAAATCCCAAAAAGTAAAGCAGAAAGAGACGAGACTTCTAGAAGGTCAGCTAGGTTCTTTGATTGACTTTACTTAAATAATTTATTTATATTAATTTCATTTAGTAAAATGCTGGCCAATTGTTTTGTTTCATTAAATAGTGAGTTTAGGCAGACATTTGACCTCATTTGGGGGAAATTTGTAGTGAATTATTTATATTAATTACTTTATGTTTGATAGAAATTTGAAGTAAATTTAGGCAATTAATTTAACTTTATTTTATAGGTTTAACTAATTAGTTTTGGAGTGTTTGTTAACTTGGTAAAAATAACTTCTTCTAATTCAAGGTTTAATGTGAAAAGAAAAAAATTTCTTAGAAATAGAAGTGATGTGAGTTAGGAACATGGTTTGAAATGGATGGGAATATTAGAAAAGTAAGATGTAAATATTGTTATAAAACAATGAGTGGAAGTGTTTATAGATTAAAACATCATTTAGTCAGTAGTCACTTAGATATAGGTGCTTGCCCAAAGGTACCTAATGATATTAAAAATAAAATGATTGGAAATGTTTCAAAAGTAATGAAAATTTCATCTAAGGAAAAATAAGGGTTTTTTGGAACTGATACCAATGATATTGATGTGGATGCTTCATTTGGTGGAGGAAGCAATAAAAGCATTCAACTTCAAAGAGGATCTTTAGAATTAATATTGAAGAAACCCACATCAAGTGTGGAAAAACTCGAACCATAATCAATCAAATGTTCAAAAAAGATTTAAAGGAGGAAGTTTGTCAACAAATATCTAATTTTTTTTATACTAATGCAATTCCATTCAATTGTGTGAAGAATCTTGAACTTGTAAAGATGTTTCAATTAATTAGAAAATATGAAATTGGATTGAAGCCTCCTTCTTACTAGGAGATAAGAGAAATATTTGAATCAAGAATTCACCTCAACAAGAAATTGCTTGAGGAGCATAAGGAGCAATGGAAGAAAACAAGTTGCACTATTATATCAGATGGTTAGACAAATAAAAAAAGGTGATCTATTTGCAATTTTCTTGTAATAGCCTAAAGGGTACAATCTTTTTATCATCAATTGATACATTTGAGTTTTCAAAGACAACTGAAAAGGTGTTTGAGATGCTAGATGACATAATTGAACAAATGGGTAAAGAAAATGTTGAATAGATGATTACTGATAATGCTACAAATTACAAGGCTATAGGAGAAACATTAATAGAGAAAAGGAAAACTCTTTTTTGGACACCTTATGCTGCTCATTGTACTGACTTGATATTGGAGAATTTTAGGAAAAAATTGAATATCCATCGCTTGACAATTGCTAAAGTTAAGAAGATCACAACATATATTTATGGGAGGACCATAGTTATTGGGATATTGAGGCACTTTATAAAGGGCAAGGATTTAGTTAACCCAGCTACCACTCACTTTCTACATCGTATTTGACCTGAGGATGCCTTAACAATAATAAAGGTGTATTAATAAACATGTTTAATTCAAAAATATGGAGATTAAGTAAATTTGCAACTACAAAAGATGGACAACTTGTGCAATTATTAGCAATAGATAGTAGATTTTGGAATAATGTTGCAACTTGCCTTAAAACTGTATATCCTCTTATCAAAGTCCTTTGATTAGTTAATTCTGATGAAAAACTAGCTATAGATTTCATTTATGAAGAAATGGATTATGCAAAAGAAAAGATTCAAGCTAATTTCAACAATATTAAGAAAAGGTTAGTAATATAAATTTTAATATTTATTATATATTTTGATTGTTATTCATCCTTTTTGTTATGAATTATGATGTATATTTATTATTATTTGTTCTCTTTGTAATTATGAGCCTATTTAGGAAATTATTGATAAAAGGTGGCAGTCTTAACTTTACAAGCCCTTACATGCAACAGCATATTATTTGAACCCTCAATTCTATTATAGTCCTGCTTTTAAAGGTGATTTTGAAGTCACCAAAGGACTATTTGAGTGCTTTGAAAGAATGATACCCGATAAACATGGAAGGGATAAGATTTATATGCAACTTAATGAGTTTAAAGTTAAAAATGGATTATTTGACACTGAAATTGCTCTGATGACAAAGGATATGAAAGTTTCAACTATGTGGTGGGATTCTTATGGAGCAAAATTTCCTAAATTGCAATGTTTTACGATTCAAATATTGAGCTTGACTTATAGTTCTTCGAGGTGTGAACGTAGTTGGAGTGCTTTTGATATGGTAAAATTATTTTCTTATCGATATAATCAATTATTTAAATGTTGCCTTCTTTGTTTTCATTATGTTTCAATCACTCATAAGTCATAATATTTTTGGAAAACATAGGTCCATATAAAGTGGAGAAATCATTTGCATCAAAAGAAGATGAATAACTTAGTTTTTGTGATGTACAACCTAAAGTTAAAAGATAAACAAGTTAGAAAATCCATTGAGTTAGATAGCTTTGATGATTTACCTTCTGATGATGAATGGATAACTAGTGAAGGGGAAAATACAATAAAGATACACGTGATGGAAGAGATGATGATGATGAAGGTGGTGATTTTGTGCTTGAAGATGAAAATAAGGGCATTGATGGAGAAGATAAGGATAAAGATAATGTGGAAGACATGCACTTGGATGAAGTGCAATTCCATAAGGATGAAGATGAATTGGAAGATGTTCAACATATTGAAGATCATGAATTTTATTAAATTGTATTGACATCTTATCTTTTCAGTGTTGTTTGTTTGAAATTTACAACTTGAGAACTTATTGTTCCTTCTTAATTTATAATAATATGTGTAGCCTTTAATTTTATATAAATATTTAATTACTTTAAACTTTATTTTTTTCTTATAAAAAATTTATAAGTAGGTATATAAAATGTATATTAAAACTTAAGGTAGGATCTTACGATCTCATTACGATCCTATGATTTACGATCCTACCCCCTCCCTTCCAATCCTAAGTAGAATCTCGATACTAACAACCTTGGGTTTGGTCTAGCTTGGTTGAATTCTCCAAAAGCCCCAGAGAAGAGCTTATTGTCCCAAACCAAACTTGAAAAGCCTTGTCTTCTAAAGGATGTTATTCAAGACATTTGAAGCTTAATCATATTTGTTTATTGTTGCTCGTCTATCTCTTTGATATGGTTTGAGTCTAACTTCTTAAAGCATCCTTTTTATAGTTCTATGATGTTGGGCTTTTGATTTTGTTAATACCTATTATTTCCTATTGGTTAGTATACCTTCTATATTTTATACAAAGATACAAATATTATAGAATATAAGGAAGAAGATCACTCGAGGAAGGAATCTATCAAATTACAAAGTTTGGTTAGTTTTCCCAATTAGTTAAGTTTTGGAGAGATCATTATTATCTCAAACTCTGACTTAGTTAGAATATAAAAACAAGTGTTAAAAAAATTGGGGTCAAAACTATAATTGGGAACAAGCTTTGTTACTATATATGTGGATGGAGCACTAATCCATTGAATTATACATAAACTCATGTACTAGTGCTGCAAAATTAAGAGAAGGGCATTTATAAGCATTTTTTTATGATGGTTGTTAGGTCTCAGTTTTACTTGAAGGGCAAGTTGAAGATCCAAAGTTTGATACTGTAATTCTGGTTGCTAATGGCAGTTCTGAGTTATATGTTGCCTTGTCTTCAATGGTTTTGATCTTGGCAATAAGTTGTACAAGTTTACCATGACAATCCTCTTCCTTAAGGAAGGATCAATTTTTTCCCCTCTCATATCAAGCCTTGCTTTTTATAAAACTTCACTTTTATTAAATTGTACTATGCAACTTCTATATATTGTATTGTTATTGGCACCTACCCTTGAAGTTGGTGATTGATATATGCTATCCTATGAAAAGTAATGAATAAAAATTTGTAGCCTTGTTCAAAAATGAGATGTGTTCATGTCTTTATTTATTTGATCAAAGCCTTTTTTTCCTTTTCATTAATGGGAACATAAGACCAAATGAGAGGTGTAAGCATGATACTTCAACTTTCAGCAAAATGCAAATGCATTAAAGAGAGAAGAGTTGGTTATACATGTGTGTGTGCATGCGCATATAGAATAAGGGGGACATAAGACCAAATGGGAGGCACTTGCTTCTCTCAAAATTTTCTATTTGAGTCTTGTTCTAAGTGCATTAGACTATTTTATTAAATTAGGGATAATATAGTAAATATAATTATTTAAAATGAATTTTACATGTTTTAACTAAAGTTTCAAACAAAAGAATTTATTTTAAATTGAATTGAATAACATTTTATATAATTTACTCCAAATAAAAAAATTCATTTACAAATGAAATGAAATAAATTTTAGAAAATGTGTAGCCAAACCAACCCTTAAACTGCTAAATGTACTGTTTATAACTATTATTATCACATTGAATCAAAATTCATAGATGATTCAATATTTAAAATATTGTTTTAAATAATTGCATGTTCTTCTTGTCGTGTAAATAAAAATTTTTGGAGCAAATGGGGCTCACGCTAAAAAATAATGTGCAACCTTCTCTCCTGTAATGTAACTCTATCATTGGTGCAATGTATTTAAGCTATGTTTATCAAATAAACCCCAAAAAAAAATTCCAACATTAAAAACGGAGAGTTATTGCGTTAATGTGCAATAAAAAATTGTGCATCCATTTTTATATTGGCTCAGTGCACATGAGATAAAACTCTATTTTGGGCGGAAAATATTTTTTTAAATATAATTATAAATTATTAAAATGTAGATTATAATTAATATGTTGAATGTTAAATATAATAAAATTAGTACAAAACAGCTTCTACTTAAAAAAAAAGTTATTTTCTTCTATTATCATGATTTTATAAATTATTTTTTTAATTACAAAATATAAAGAAACATAATATTTTTTATTTATATACAAGGAGATGAGATTTTTTTTCACAAATATTATCTTCTGAAGAATAAATGAAAGCTAAATGCACTGTGGTCTTTCTGCTTGCGAAGAGAAGTTGTTGTTTTAACCGCTTAATTAGTTGAGTCATGTTATTCTTATGGTGGTATTTCTACGTCTTGTTCACATCTCTCTCAAAATCAATTATTAATCGCAAGTGAGCAGCGCAATAAGATATAAAGTTGGCATGAGATAACCCCACACAAAAATACACCTGTGAGTATACTTGTTTGAAAGAGGGAAAAAATGAGAATGCTTAGTAAGAACCTGTCAGGAGGAGGGATCTTGAATGGGATCTTTAATAATATGTTTTTGTTATAATAAATGTGAGGCAAGAAGGTGCAGAACTCACCTTGCCTATGCGTCTTTCTATCTCTTTATTCATTGTCACTATATGAACGAAATAGTCTTCTTCATCATTACAACATCTCGTCTTGTTCAATGGAAATTATCCTGAATCCAGATAAACTTCATCTATTATTAAAGCCCTATTTATTTGCATATGTATTAATAAAGGAATGATATATCATTTACAATAATGATTAAAAAAATGATACATAAAAATTTAAAAATGAAGGAAAGTATTTTTTTTTTTAAATGAGAAGGAAAATTGCTATTACCAACTCTTCATTTTTAATATTAAATAAGTAAAATATTTTTTTTTATTTTAATATTTTATAACTATATTTTGTAAAAAAAAAATTCAGTTCTATTTATTTCATTGAAAATTATTTCTTATAAAATATAGTAATAAAATATTAAATTAAAAAAAATATTTTACTTATTTAATATTATAAAGAATTTAGAGATAGCAACCTCTCATGTTTCAAAAAGGAATTTACTTTCTTCCATTTCTAAACGTTTAGATATCATTTTTTTTTTTTTTGTTATTAATATGAATAGCATATCATCCCTTCATATATATATATATATATATATGATATTTTTTCACAAAAAATACTTTTTAGCAAAATAAATAGAGTCTAAACAAGAATTCGAATTCAGAAGACATTCTTATTAAAAGCGGAGAAACCCTTTAATAATTTATTCTTTCAAATAATAACTCCACTTGTATGTTTTAATTTACCAAAATAAATTTTTAAAAAATAAGTAGAGGTTTCTGTAGCTAAAAATGACGTATGTATATCCATCTAAACCAATTCATTGGGTTGGATATCATCACTTCTGCAGTGAGGTTGATTTTCAATATCTGATACAAATGCAAAATCACTGGTAACTTACAGCTACCAAAGTTTTTGCCCATAAAACCATGCTTCGATTATTATCCCTCCCTTTTTATTTTTTTTCTGGTGTTAGAGCCTCTTGTGGCAGAACAAATCTACCCAATTAGCCTTTTTCTTCCCGCCTTGTAGGACACCCTTCTAGAGGTGTCGTGCTCTTCACGTTACTAGCTAAGATAAAAACTTACGAGCTTGGGGCATACTAGCATAATAGCATACACAGATGGAATTGGTCAAAGCATATTCATCGAGCTTCCCTCGCAACTAATAAAAATAAAGGCTTAATAACAACTTGGTTTCCAAAATATAATATTTTATTTCGATACTTTAATATATAAATTAGATTACATGTGATTTATAAAAATAATTCTAGTCAAATTGAAAATTAAAATTCTTAATTCACATACAGAATTAACTATAAGTTGATAATTGCTAGGAACAAAATTAGTTGGTTATGTAACACTAATAATCAAATCAAGATATTTTCTCCTTTTATATAAATCACAATTTATTATTTTCTAACAAAATGAGTTTCAGTAATTTTCTCCCTAATGATTGACAATATATAATCTTATTGAAAATTTATTTACCAACTCTAATTAATATCTTAAAGTTAATATAAGTTATTAACTTCAACCTAATCTAATACAATTTATATGTACATAAAGGTCACTAAAATATAATATTTTACGTAAAGTTGGGGGAACTAAAATTGTAATAAAGTCAAATAAAATATGATATAAGAAGAAAATAGATCACTTAAAATGATAAATACTACATTTTTATTATTTTCATATTTTACTTCTTACATTTTTCTTACTTTCACCTTGCCTTTCTCACAAAATAACCACAGATCATGTCTGAGGAAGTAGAAAAAATACATCCAAAAGGATATGGGGTGAAATATTAATCTAATTATTAAAGTGTAATGCCTGTCAAAAAATTCAATAGCTAAAAGTAAATAAAGTTAAGTCAGATAATGTTTGAAAGTAGTCAGACAGCAAAAATATGCAGCTTTGATATTAAAATAATTATTAAAAATATTAAATGGAAGGTTTAGTTGGAATTATTTGGAAAAATATTTTCAAAAATTAGAAGAAATTATTGAAAATCAGTGAAAATTAAATAAAAACTATGAGAATTGGGAATTTAATTTTGGTGATAGAATTATGAGATGTTATTTTGGAATACTTAGAGTAATTTTATGAATCATGCAAAATTGATAGAATTTAGGATTAAATTAAGGTTATTAACTAGATTAATTTGCAAAAAAAAAATTGTGAAAAACTGCAAAATTGGAAAAAAATTGAGCACAAAACTAACCCAAATTAGCAAACAATTATGTATGGCCCAAATGGTCTAGAACGATTAGTTGGACGCATACAATTATGTATGCCCCAAATGGTCTAGGAAGAGAGGTAGTTGGACCCAATGACCTATTGAGAATTAATAAGAGAATTAAGATAGCATTTTTGTTAATTAATTATTAATTTAAAAAAAAAAAGCAAAATGGCCTAATTTGGCCCATAAGAACGACACGGCTATATGCCTTAATTGGCGATAAAAGTTGAGGCTAAACGGTTCGCTTGTGGTTAATTCAGCATTTTTGGGAAATTTGTTGATTGCTTACTTGATCTCCAAGATTATGATAAGTATGAATATTAATATTCTAAAGAATATTCTTCAAGTTTCTCAAGTATAAAAAGGGCTACCATTTCTTGCATTTCTTGCAAGAAAGTCATGGCCAAGGTGAGAGGGAAAGAGAGAAAAAAAAAGAGGGCTGGTGCACATACTTCTCCTACCACAATATATTACCCATGAGAATTAGTATCATAAATCCTCCCCCTACACCAATTTGTGATACATGTTAAGCAATGTGTGAAGAAAGGAGAGATGGATTTTTTTGTTATTTTTCATTGCCTTAGAGCGAGAGAAGGAGATGTTCTTTTAGAGACCTAACAAAAATTTAACTTTAAAGTTCATTCAAGATAAGGTACAACTCCCTAAATTATGGAAAATTTTATTTATCTTCTACTAATTTTTTGAGTTTTCTACTAATTTTGTGTCATTTTTTATCATGTATTTTGGATAGTGAGTTGAGAACAAAGACTCTATCAATATGTCAGTTTGTAGGTCTACTGATTTCTTGATTTCCAATTTCTAAGTAAATAATGAATATTCTAATATTTTTTATGTTTTCCAACTACTTCTATATTTTTAGATTATTATATTCATTATTCATTAATTTATTATAATTTATCCATATTTTACTTCTTTATATATGGTAGAACTTTAGGTAATCTTGGAACAAGTATTTTGAAGATATTCTTTTAAGCTATGGTTATAAGAAATATAGTTAAAATGATGATACAATGATCCAAATGGTTTATGATGGTTTATTTGAGTGGTTTTATTAAAAACTAGCTCAACATTGCACAGGATTCTTTTTTTTGGTCAAAATTAATACACACACGCACATATACATGTTTCATATTTCATAAATTAACATTATCAAAAAAATTATTATAAGGTTAATATAATTTATAGAGTTAAAAATCATAATTAGAAATAAAAAAAATATGCACATATTTAAGTACACACATTACTCTCCTCTAAATTTTTTTATAAAAATATTTTATTTTATGAAAAATTTAATATAAGATATTGAAATCAGTAATCAAATAAAAAAATTAAAGTTTAGGAGACCAAATGCTCAATCTCAACAAACTTACATATTTTAAAATTAGTTTAAAAATATAATAATCACTCTTTTTACCAATAAATATATTGTAGCTTATTATACCTAAACACAATAATGATTTACAATATGAGCATATACAAATAATTAATTAAGAATATAAAATATATTTAAATAAAATTTTTACATTACACAAATATTCTATCTAAAAATGATTTTAAATTTGGTGTGTTTAAAATATTAACTAATAAGAATATTAGTGAAACTATAAAATTAACAATTTAAATGTCAATATAATTTAAAAGATAGTGAGAAATATATTGTAATAATTATTACATTCAACTAATAGTATGAAAGGATAGCATTATAAATAAAATATTTAAAAGTATATTTACACTATAAAATTTACTTATATATTTATTGTGAATTAAATTAATTGTAATAAAATAAACTGGTAACAAATATAAAATATGTGCTCATATGAGCATTATAATTTTATAATTATAATAATATTAGGTAAATATGAAAAATTATTATAACAATTTACAACATAGGCATATTCAAATAATTCTTTAAAAATGTGAAATATATTTGAACAAAAAGTAAATAATTACAAGATTTTTAAGATAAATATTAATTAAAATATATTAGTAGATTGTAAATTTATTTATTTATTTAAAAGAGGATATAAAATTAAATAATTGTAATATATTAAATTTAAAAAAAAATAAATTAGTCTAATAAAATATGAAAATGGTAGGCACTCTATTAAATGCTCCTTAATATGATTTCTTTTTTACAGTGTTTTGGGAGAAAATTTTGCTAGTGTAACAGTTTTAAAAGAAGTTATAGATATAGAATAAAATATAGAATATAGATAAAATTAATTTAAAAATAATTATAACAATTTTGAGATAAATATTAAATATGCTATATTAGTATATTGGGAAATTTTTTTCATTTGATACTCTTTGACATAAATTTGTTAGGTTATTTTGGGACGAAAATTTTTTTTTCTTTTGAAAAGAAAATTTGCAAGTGAAAAAGTTTTTTAAAAAATATAGAAATAGAATGGAATATAGATTAAAATTAGTTTGAAAATGACATAAGTATTTTAAAATAAATATTAAATATGGATTATTAATAAATTAGAAATTTATTTATTTATTTAAAATAAGATAGAAAATAAAATGATTGTAACTTATTAAATTTAAAAAAGAAAATAAATTAGTTTAATAAAATATGAAAATGGTAGATATTCCATTAAATATTCTTTGATATAAATTTTTTTAGGTTATTTTGAGAGGGCAATTTTTTTGTTTTGTGAGAAAAATTCACAGGTGAACAAGTTTTATAGGAAGATATACATATAGATGAAATGTTTATGGAATACATTTGTTTGAATATACTAAAAGGCCATGATTTTGCAAAAATGATAAAATGGTTTTGAATTAAGGAATATGAAACGAATGATATGTTCGGAAATAAGATATAAAATGGTATAATGACCGCAAGGTTAGAAACCTTGATAAGTTGTTTTTGGATGGTTCATAAATGAAATTTATATGGATTATATATGAATAAAATTTCTATGACTTTAAAATATATTTTAATTATAGATAAGTTATTTGCAACTATTTATCAAAAGATTTTTTTTGTAAAATAGTTTTCTATGATTATTTTTTCTATTGTCAAATAAATTGGTTTCATAAACCTGCTTTGGAATAAGACTAGTTGGAAAACTATAACTAGTAATAGTAATGATGTTAGCCTTAATATATGTTGGTTAGAATCTCAATTAACAAGGGCATTGCTAACCCCATGTGTTAGTTGACACACATGGAATGAAACCTAGTAACTTAATGGAGTATGATTAATTGAGCTAAGAGCTCTATAAGTCATATTAAGTTAAGATATGGCAAGTTGGTTAATTTACGCTATGGGTTATATGCTCAATGAACTAGAAACTTCCCACTTAAATATTATTTTAACATCAATTGGTTTAAGTATTATGTTTTGAATTCATATTTATGTTGAACTTTCATATTTATTTGTATCATTATGATTTAAGTACTTATATTTTTCTTTATATTGTCTTACTCCTTAAATTCATGTTTATCTTAAATTGATAACTATGATATTTCTATTGTAACTTATTACAAATTCTCTAATTAGAAATTTTAAAATTTCTATGAAAAGTTTGTACTTTAGCTTGTCCTATTTCCATTGAAGTATATATTATCTGCTAGCTGATTCAATGATTTACTATTGTATTTTCTATATTTTTCTTATAAGAGTAAAGTTATGGCTCCATTGTTCTTAGCATTATAAATAAAGGAGTATCATATAAATGGAGGATTATCATGTAATGGTAAGTTATACACACTATTTTTATAAATAAAAGGGTTGAAGATATTACTTTATACTAAAACTTATGTTTGAACTCTTAGAATTACTCTATTACTTATGGATAAAATCTAATTTTCATTATGTCATAACTTGTTCAAATTATAAAAAGGCATGTTTATATAAATATTATTTACCATTAAAATGTTTTAATGATGGCCAAATAATGAAAGTTCATGATAAGACTATTGACTATACTAATATTGTGAACATAATATTGATAGTAGAAAGTTTGATGCCATACTAGGATTATTAGATATATGAATAAATATATATGTGCAATAGCCACCAAACTACAGATTTCCCAAGTGTTAAAAAAAATTCATGGATTGATTTGTGTATGTTTCCTTCGGATTCATGCACCAATCACAACCCTTAATTTGGATCATGACATAAGGATATATAGGGATATTTTTCATACTATGAAAACTAGCTAACTAGATATATTGTAATTAATCTTTAAATTTGGAATGTTTGACAAGCTCTCAAAATTTTCTTGAAAATATATATTTGACTTATTTTCAAATAAAACTAATTCAAACAAATCTTATCCAAATCTAATTTTCACAAGTTTTTGTTTGAACTAAATTTTTTTTTATTACTCTCTTATTCTCTCCCATTATCTTGTCTAAAATTTGAAAGAAAATTATTGAAATTTTTTTTCTTTATAATTATACAAGTGGTAATCCACTTAAAACACATAAAATCGAACATTCAAACCCATGAAATAAGAAAAATAAAACTCTTAAAATAACATTTGATGCCACTACACTACTAGAAGTGCCAATAAATTTATTGAGATTTACTAAATTGTATTTAAGACCAAAACTAGTTTTAGACCAAAGATAAAATAGATTAAATACAATTCAAAACAATTTACAATTTGAAGGTTTTTACGGTAAAAATGACAAAATGTTGCATCTCATATAATATGGTAAAATACTTTAAGGCCATTAGGTTCAATTAAAGAAAGGAAAAGGAATCGATGAAGGAAAATAAAAAGAAGGAAATAAATACCTTATTATTACCTACTTTGTTTAATTTAAATAGGAAAGGGAATTAAATTCTTTTTATTCACTTTGTTAAGAATTAGTATAAAGAAAAAATTAACTTATTGTTATTATTATTAAAATAATTATTATAATTATTTTGTTAATCTTTATTGTTATTTTAATAATATTATATTATTATTAAATTTTATTTTTATTCTGTATAATTATATTTATTTTTATTTACTATTATTATTCATTTTAATATGAATTGATATTATTATTTTTATAAATATTTATTATTTTAATGTTGTTAATTGTCAATATTTTATTATTATTTATAATTTCATTATTTATTTATTATAATGTTATAATTATTATTATTATTATTTAGTATTTTATTTTATTAACATTATTAATTATTGTATTATTTACTATTTTATTATCTTTATTAGTATAATTATTATTTTTATTGCTTATCATTATTTTCTAATTAATATTATTGCTATTAATTCTACTAATTATTTATTATTATTTTATTGTTATTATTATTTATTTTGGTTATATTGTTAATATTGCTGATTATTTTATTATATTTGTCATTATAATTACTATTTTATTGTTTATTATTATTTTCTTATTAATATTATTATTGTTATCCTTAATATTTTTATTTTATTATTTTATTAATATTATCACTTTTATTATCATTATTATTACTTTTTTATTATTTTATATTTGTTATTATTATTGTTGTTGTTGTTATTAACTTTGGGGATAATAAATCTAAAATTCATTATAAGAGATTCCGATTCTGGATGAATCATCATTATCTCATTTGGAATAATTCTATTGAAGAAAATGGAGAAAAAATAAAATTTTCCTAAGCTAAAAGAGATTAAAAACTCTTAATTCTCCTTTTCCTGATCATCGCGGTTAGCACTCCGACGTGGGTTCTCTCTTTAAATTAAAAAACATACATTTAAGTGGGTGGCGGTTTAGTGAATGTAAAAAACTTGCAAACAGATCTGAGTCAGTTAAAATAAAAATGAAATACATTGTGTTTGCAACTCAAATAATAATACCAATTATTGTTTCCCTTCTTTTCCTACCCTACTGCATTCTTTTTTATTTTTTCTTTTCTCATGTTCACCTTTATTTACAAATCAATTATTAATATCACTAAATAATATAAATATAACACTATATTTTATTATTATAAAAATATTTTAAATAAGTTAAAAATATAATTTAATTATACATGCTATTTTTAACTCTCATATATTCCTTCAAAACTCCATTGCATTTTTTTTCCATTTTTCATGTTCCATCCTATTGTTTGCAAAATTACACTTCGGTTTCTAATTTCACTAAATAATATAAAGATAATATAATGTATTTTATTTTTATTATAAAAATATTTTAAATAAATTAATATCTTAATATTAAAATTTAATTTAATTAATTAATTGCATATTATATTATCGTGTTAGATATTAATTAATGGTATCAATATATGGGTTATAAACAATAAGTGTGTACATGAGAAAAGAACAAATGGAAGAAATGCAGCGGAAAAAATAAAAAAAAATGGGAAGCAGTGCATGAACAATAATATATGTAAAAGGAGTTAGAAATAAAATGTATAATCAATTAAATTAAATTAAAATTTTAATTTATTTAAAATCATTTAATAATATTTTTATGTTAATTTTATATTTAAACTATCTAGTAATATTAGCATTTGAGTTATAATACAACAATTTCTTCTCCAATTTTACCTATGACAATTTTTTTACCTTCATTAGGGCCCCATTTAGTTTAGCAAAAATAAATTTCAATAAGAATATAATTACAAAATAATAAAATATATATGTTAAAAATTAATTATAAAAAAATTAATCAAAGACAATTTCCCAAAAAGTTCTTTTCTTCTGGTGCAATATATCGGATTTATCATTTTTTTACATTACAAAATATATAAGTATGTCAATTCTTCATTTTTATACAAATAAATAAAATTTTTCTACTAAAAATATCTATAATGTTTGTTCTTTTATATTAAAGGAGGAACTAAGGGTGTAAATAGGGTGAGCTAAACTGGACTTTACCCTAAATACAATAAGCTGAACTGGATTTTACTCTAAATAAGTTAAGCTTGCTTTCCAAATTATTAACCTAAACTTTGCCTATTAGCCTATACAAGGCCAAAACTTAAGCTTAGTTTGATCTCTTAAAAAGTTTAAGTAAACTTGTTAACCTATTTAAATTTCTCTTTATATAAATAAACTTTTAAATTTGCCAATAAACTAAAGTTTTCTTAAAATTCAAAATTGTTCAATGGTCAAATTAGATTTATATACATACATACATACATACATACATACATACATACATACATACATACATGTATGTATATATATATATATATGTATGTATATATATATATATATATGTATGTATGTATGTATGTATGTATGTATGTATTAAAATATTTATATTATTTGTATGTATAATATATATTATATTATAATATTTATAAATATATTTATAATTAAATAATTTGATTTAATACAGATCGAGGCTTAAGAAAAAATTTTTGACTTATTTATCTAAATAACTCAATTTATTAGCTTAAACCTAACTTAATTAAATAAGAGAAAAAATCAAGTCAATATTATTTATTACAATAAGATACCTCAAGCCCACTTTTTTTTCATTTAAGTCTACCCATAAATAATAAATTATCACAAAGCCTAAAAGACTAAAATAACACACTTACAGTACGTTATGAAATGAATAAAAGCACCAAAACAAAAATTGTCAAATCCCATATGATCACCATGCAATCCCTATGAAGTAACCCAAGAAATCAAACAAAACCATTGTAGAAATTATTGAAAAATTATAACAAACAAACTCAACCAATACTATACCATCAAAAATCAGCATTTTCAGCTTTCAGCAACTTTCAACCAATGTCAAATAGTAACTTCACATGAATCAAAATCATCAAATGGGTTGTTAATAGATCAACCCTACATCCTCTTAAATAGTTTGTGTATATGGATTATCTTAGCCTTAACTTCACGAAAAATATTACTATTTATGTATATATATAGTATGTATGTTGAAATGAAACTTTAGAAGTTAGAATGATAAACATGCATGTCACTATTTTATTGTATATTACTGTCACTAATACCATATAATAACTATTTATATATTTAATTGACATGTTACTATCGAGAATCTTCATGTTGCTATTTATATGACAGATAAAAACATGGGAGCATACATGTTGTTTGTTTTTGCATATTATTCACATAGAAGCAAATAAAACATATTACCCTTTCAATGACCAAATAGAAACATGCAATCCAACACATTATTCATGGATTATATCTCATAATGAACTTCAATTTAATTTCATCACTCCATTTTCCAGGCTAAACATTATAATAAAAGTATAATAGTATATTATTTTAGCCATGTTACTATTTGTATATGCAAATTGAAGAAAAGATCCAGCCCTACAACTCCTATGTTGACATAAAGATGTAAATCAGCCATTTCGGTGGTCAAAAGTTGCCAACAAAGTGAAACAAATTGTGCTGCGAAAATCAAAAATGTTGGCTGCGTGTGATTGGTAGCAACTTGTCAAATTGGATGGCTTGCAGCTGGTTTATTTACCTATAAATAGGTAGAAGTAGAGAGCATTCAGCCATTCCAAGCATTGAATCATTCATTCATGCATCTTAGATAGTAGTTTAGTTTATGCAATTTTCAGTTCTTGTTTGCCTCCTACATGGAAGGCTAGGTTCTCCTCCTACATGGATGGTTCTACCTCCTAATGGATGGATAGTATTTTTCGTTTTTATGCATTTGTAATTATATCCTTATGTTCTCCTCCTACATGGACGGTTCTACCTCCTAATGGATGGATAGTATTTCTATTTTCATGCATTTGTAATTATAATTTTGTGTTCATGAATGTGATGATGTTTTTATTCTATGTTTGTGTTTAATTTCATTTTGTTCTAATTTTTCATCTTCCTAGGGTGATGACGTAACTTGATAATAATGGATTGAATTCTAATCTATTGAAACTAATTTCGTTTTTATTTCCTAGATTGAGTTTTAATTAATACTCTTAATGCTTTCAATTGATTGGCCACCTTTTGAATGAACTCAATATGCGTGTTGAGACCGGAAGGAGATACATGTGTGTGGAACCTATAATTAAAACCGTAAATTACATATGAAATAGGAATATATTCATATGGTTTATGTAGTTTTAATGAGTTCCATAAATCCTAATGCATGATTAGTTGTTGCAGTTCACATAGGAATATAGTGAATTCCAATTAATTATAGAATTACTTGACCTTGGAAGAGGCTAGTAATTAATTTAGGGAAACTCGACTATCAATTAAGGGAATTAAAATTGGATTAGTGTAGATAGATGATTCAATCCAAAGTTGTTAAGTGAAGTCTGATCCCTACATCCTCTTAAATAGTTTGTGTATATGGATTATCTTAGCCTTAACTTCACGAAAAATATTACTATTTATGTATATATATAGTATGTATGTTGAAATGAAACTTTAGAAGTTAGAATGATAAACATGCATGTCACTATTTTATTGTATATTACTGTCACTAATACCATATAATAACTATTTATATATTTAATTGACATGTTACTATCGAGAATCTTCATGTTGCTATTTATATGACAGATAAAAACATGGGAGCATACATGTTGTTTTGTTTTTGGCATATTATTCACATAGAAGCAAATAAAAACATATTACCCTTTCAATACCAAATAGAAACATGCAATCCAACACATTATTCATGGATTATATCTCATAATGAACTTCAATTTTAATTTCATCACTCCATTTTCAGGCTAAACATTATAATAAAAGTATAATAGTATATTATTTTAGCCATGTTACTATTTGTATGATAAAGAGAAATATGGAAGCAAACATGTTGAAAATGTGCATGTTTTGTATTTGGCATCATGTTACTATTTGCATACCAAATAATAACATACAATCCCTCATGTTGTCTTTTCATTACATCTTGTAAAGGATTTTAGTCTTAACTCAATCAATTCATTTTTCAGTGTAAACATTATCATGACAGTACCTATTTTGCTTTACTACAATTTAATCTTGCTTTTTTCACTAATGTTACTATCTAACACAATAGAGTTACTTAAAAAGTAACATGCACAATGATTATGTTTCTCAAGTTATTGCAATGCACTTGTTGACATTGGGCATATTTTGTATTCTTTAGCATGATGTTACTGTTTGAATCCTAAACAGTAACATCCAATCCCACATATTATGCTTTAATTTTTTCTCATAAAAAATTTTAATTTTTACTTGATCAATCCATCTTAAGCCTAAATATCAGCATAACAGTCCTCATGTTATTTTTCCACACCTTAATTTAACTATTCCAATGATGTTATTATCTAGCACCAGATAGTAACTAAACAATAACATATAAGTAATTGTGCAATTTTTAATGTCATTTCATTACAATAATAAAAGAAAGTAACATATCATGTTATGCCTCAAACCTCTACATGTTATTGTTGCATGCAAAATAGTAACATGCACAATGATTCTTTTTATCATCTTATTTCAATACATATGTAATAGTTGATGTCATTTTTCTATTTGGAACTATACTCTCAATGATAATTATTCTTATTTCTTATTTCAATAAACATGTAACAGTTAATGTCACTTTTTTGTATGTTACTATTGCATGCAAAAACAATAATATACACAATGATTATTTTTATCATCTTATTTTAATGCACATGTAATAATTGATGTCACTTTTCTATCTAGAACTATACTTTCAATGATAATTAAGAAGCACTCTTTAACTATAAGAGCATTTTTTCACTGATATTACTATCTTGCATGAAATAGTAACATAACATTATCCAGTTTTTAGCCTGATTTATGACAAATTTGACCAAGGCATTTTTCTTTATCCTTGAACAAAAAGATAGCAAAATAACTAAACAAAGAAAAGTAGTTGAAAAAGTGGCTAAAAGCTTCCAACAATACAGATCAAATCTGCTAACGTGTACAAGGCAGATTGATAATCTTTACTTCAACAAAAGCCATGTAAGGATGCTATAGCAAAATCCTTTCTGGATGCTTCTCAATGCCATAATTATAAAAGAACTTCATCGTAGTATGTGCCAAAAGAGTAATCAAGAAATATAAGCAATACTTATCACCTTTTCCTCAAAGTAAAATGAATTCATAATTGAGGATGAATATCTCAATATCACACCTACATCTGTGAAGCTTATTTTTGGAATAAGAGATGAAGAGTACCTTTTTGACACAACACCAGGCAAAAGTACCCATGCAGATACGGACTGATCCACAGCAGGCCGAGTCCATGACAGGTTGGTCCATATTACCCATGTTCAAAATGAGTTCAATTTTAAGGGATCCATATCCACCAAAACTCATGACAGATATGAGTCGATCCATGATTTTTAACTAAAAGACTACAGGTTTGGTAGATAGGGCTAATTTGTCACAAATCAGGTCTGTGACGAGCCGATTTGTATTACTCGCATTCAAAAATGAGTTCAATTTGTAACGTCTAAACCTGTAAAAATAAGTTGCAAGTCGTGACCTATTTTACACCTTTAGGTAAAAGGTCACAATCAAATTTTGGCAACAAATGATTTCGTGGACAAGGACGCGTCACAAAACTAACTATATTTGAAGCACTCTAATAGGCAGTGGGAGGAACATCAAAAACAAATGTTCAAATGTATCATGGCTCGTGACATTGATGCTACTAGTGATCCTATTTGTACCAAACAAGGCTTAAACATTCACCTGGTCCTACCTCAAATATGTTAAAAGGATACATTATATGGTAAAATATTCATGGTTTGCACACATACATCAACAATTGATGAATTCAATTACAAATGATAGGCTACCAAATGTCACAAGCTATATCATGTTATTACTAGTAAGTTATTGTTATCCAACTTATATTACTTCATATCATTTTCTTTGACATTATCTTTATTTATTTTTATTCATTTAATTGCATGTTCTTTGATAGTTTTGTTATTAATGAGAATTCACTTTTTTTATTATTTTAAGTTTTTTATTGATGATGTTACTATTTGAAAATAAAACAGTAACATGGTATTATTTAATCTACAAATAGTAACACGTTATTCTTTGACAGTTTGGTTATTAGTGTGACTTAATTTATCCATTTATTTTGAGTTTTTGATTCATGTTATTTTCTAGAAACTAAATAGGAATATGTTATTATTTTATATATAAATAATAATATGTTATTCTTTGATAGTTTTGTTGTTAATAAGAATACATTTATTTAATTATATTACATTTTTTAATTAATGTTACTATTTGGAGACTAAACAATGACATGTTCTTTGGTAGTTTAATTGTTAATGAGACTTGATTTATCTATTTATTTTAAATTTTTTATTAATGTTACTGTCTAGATACCAAACAATAATATATTACTATTTGCTCTACAAATAATAACATATTATTATTTAATAATTTTGTTATTAATGAAACTTAATTTATCTATTTATTTTAAGTTTTTGTAGATGTTACTATCTAGAGACGAAATGACAATATATTACTGTTTAGCCTATAAATAGTAACATATTATTTTTTAGCAATTTTGTTGTTAATGACATGAAATGACCCTTTCTTTTTTACTCTAACCCTTTTTTTTACTCTATCTTTAAATGCAACTTTCATTAAAAATGGATCTAACAATATGTACATTATATTATTGATAGTATTGGCTGTATGAGACAATAAATGTGTTAAAAGGACCTTAAAATCAAAAAATATCAAGATGTCTCAGCTCCTCACACACCAATTAAAAGAGAAACTTGCCAGTTAACTTCAGGTAATATTTGGGCAACATTATTTTCTTTACCCATGTTATTGTTATGCTATTAGTTAATGTTTCGCTTCATGCTACTTTTTCTCACTAAAACAGAAAAATGTCAACAATAATACTAACGAACAACCACTTTTACATTTTAGGTGGCGAATAAAGAGTTGGCACTAACAAATCAAGAAACAAACCTCTTTTACCAGCCTCACACACAAACAACACATAAAGAATAACACACCAAATACCAAAAATAAATGAAAACAAAAATTACACCCTCCTAATCAGAGGACTCTAAAATTAATGATGATATAACAATCACATAATACATTATGAAACCCTAAAAAATAATACTAAAGCAATTCATAGAAATATCAATATCCCAAAAAGAACAACACAAACAATAAAATAATGATGTATAACAACTAAGGGATCAACTCCTTACTGCAAACAACAAAATAAACTAACTAACCAACAAATTAAAGTTTCTAACAAAGAAACTGCAAAGGTTAGAGGAACAACTACAACAAAATAAACAAACAATAATAAATCTCACAGAAGAAAACACATACCTCTAAAGGCAACTTTCTGACACAACATCGCAAATAAATAATCTCAACATGATCATTAACACCTTGTAAAAGAAAATACAAGTCTTAAGAACTAAAACAACCAACTGACAACACAACTCATCAAAATAATTGTTTAACTAATTGTACGGAAAAAAAATAGAGACTACATAAAAAGAACAACAACCTTAGACTGAGCATATTCAAAGGTCAATGATCAAATAAATTAAAGTGAAAACAAGAAAAACAAAATGAGATACCAAATACATTTACTCTAAAGCACATAAAAAAATACAAAAAATAACAACACACATAGCAACTAACAACAATTACTAAGGAAAAGACTAACAAGGACAAGGAGTCTCTTGTAATCATTTTGAAGGAAATAGTTGTGGAACCAACAAAAAAGAAACAAACCAAAAAGACAACAATAAGTACAAAATGGTCAATCACAAAGAACCTCTATAAAAATGTTAAGAAAAAACTAGCCCAAGTACAAAAAATAGAAAAAATATCATAAGTCATGTGCTATTTTGTTATTGATTGTTTTGATTAACTCAATATTATTTTCTGATACCCCAACTAATTTCTATACCATATTATCATTGTAGGCCTTATATGGACATCTTCTCAGCAGGACTTGTACATAATATTTGAGAAGTTATTGGATGTACTTATAAAAAAGTCAATAACATTAAATGTCTACTTCTCTGAAATTTTACAATATTAATGTTTTATGTTATTCCTTTTATAATCATGTTATTGTTTGGAGTAGAAACAGTAACATGACAATATCATGGAAACACTAAACATTTTCATACTCCAAAACATAATGTTACTATTTGGAATCGAAATAGTAACATGCAACTCCTATTATTTATTATCATTTTACTCATTTTTTTTATTTTTTTACTCTGTTTCATAGTTTGACTACTTCTTAATCCATTTATCTAACAAAAATTAATCATTTAATTTCATATCATAGTTTCCCATGCATTTATGCTCAGGATGGCTAGCATATCCAGCATATTTGTATTCGACAGCGTATGTTGGATAAGATCTTAAATCCATTCTCGAATGTGACATATAAAAAATAATTTGACATTAACTTGTGTCTAAAATATATTAACAATCTTATGTGGCAAACCTACTTTGACCCTACAAAAAAAATGAAAAAGCTTAAGTTTGATTAAAAGGTAAAGCAAGCAATAATTATAAAAAATTTTGTATTCCTAATAAATTTAATGAGCATTAAAGATTGTATAAACCTTAATACTACACACTACTTGTGCTTAACAATGCAAAGTGCAAGTGGACTCATTATAACTCAATGAGGCCAAAAAGAGAAGGTTGCAAATCCATACCTTCTTAATGCCAAAATGGTGGTGAGTAATGCTTGGATTATGATCAAATACTAACTATTTTGGAGTTACATTGATTGATATGTTATTTTTCATTGATATTATTGTTTGATCTAAAAATAATGGCAGTTTCATTATTAATCATATTTGATTTATCTGTTTCTTTATTTTTTAATTGATATTGTTATTTCCATACCAAATAATAACATGTCATACTAAAAAAAATATAATATTACTATTTGGCATGCAAATAGTAATATATTATTTTCTTATAGTTTTATTATTTATCATAATTGATTTGTCTATTTAATTTATTTTTTAGTTATGTTACTATTTTTAAATCAAACAATAACATGTCAGACCAAAATAATATGTTATTGTTTGTTCTAAAAACAATAATATGTCTTTTATCAATTTTGTTGTTAATAATGCTTAATTTTTCAATTTATTTTTAATTTTTGTTTGATGTTACAATTTTGAGAACAAATAGTAACATGTTATTTTTTAACTTGATATCTTACATAACTTAGTAATTGAACAATAAAAGGACTATTACAAGGAAAAGAAGAATGAAATCCTTTACAAGAATGAGATAGATATAAGAGTAGAACCAGCAACTACAAAGCCACCTTTTGATCTCATAGCATATGAAAGGTTGCCACAACAGCAGTCTAGATCGTAAGTAACATCTTTTTTACTAATCCATAAGTACCATAATTAAGAGGTACCAAACTAACTTATTTTATAAATTTTTAATTTCAATTAAGATTGCGGTATTTTTGTATGCAAACAAATAAAAGATATATACAAGAATAAAGAATTTGAAGAACATTTTCTATTTGAATTTATGAGGAAATACATGGTAAAATTAGTGAATAACTTCCTTAAAGATTTCAATCCTTCCAACTGAATTGTATGTAACATTCCCATTTCCTTGTAGGTCAAATTCAATTGTATGTAACATTCAATTATATGTGAGGAAATATAGGGCAAAATTTGAAAAACACTTTCCGTTGGAATTTATGACGAAATTCAAGGCAAAATTAGTGAATAACTTCCTCAAAGATTTCAATCCTTTCAGCTGCAGATGATTCTTATATACTTTCTCATTTCTTTGTAGGTCGAATTCAATTGTATGTAACATTCAATTATATGTAACATGTTAAATTCAAATTGTACGTAACATTCAATTGTAAATGTTAATAAAAATTCAACATATTCTTCTTTTCAATTTCTTTTAACAATCAAAATTCATTTACCCCTATGTTTATAACTTTTAACTTGATATTATTGTTTGGAATCAAAACATTAATATGCAAGCAATTATGTAATTTTTAGTCTGATATCTTAAAAATTAAGCAAAAAGGTAACATGGCATCTTACGCCTCCAAAAATCTATATGTTATTATTAATGTAAAATAGTAACATTTTACCATCATGCCTTGATGTTACTATTAAATGCAAAATAGCAATATGTATGCTCGTTGTCTTTTTAGGGTTATCTAAATGCACATATATCATTTCATGTCATCTTCTCCAATGAAAGAATACTCTCAAAGTCTATTAAGAAGCAACATTTGTTTGTTCAATGTTTTGTATTTTTTTGCATCATATTACTATTTTAATCCCAAACAATATTACAAATTCTGCATGTTTGGAGACCAAACAATAATATATTTTTTAATAGTTTTATTATTTTTAGTTAATGTTACTGTCTGAAGATCAAATAATAACATATTATTTTTTAGTAATTTAGTTGTTATTAGGAATTGATTCGTCTATTTATTTTAAGTTTTTTGTTGATGTTACTACTAACACTAACCAAATAGAAACATTTCAACTAACCACTTACATTACTATATTTGAATGATGTTATTATTTCTTTTTACAAAGCAAAAAAATCATAACGAATACAACTGTGTTACAGAAAAAACTATGTTCAAGCTGGCTCCTTACAAATTTTCTTATTGTGATGTCCTAATTTACCATATTTTCTGCACCTAATTTCTTTAACACACTCACCCATTGACCTAATTCTCATCTTCTTAGGTCTGCCTACCTGTCTTTTTAAAATCAAAGGTAAGATAGCTGCTTGTTCTCCTACGTCAACCTCTTGCCTTAGCATTGTAAGAATAGGGTGTATGACTTGTTCATAAATCTTCCTATATATATTCACATGAAAATAATTCTCAACGCCTCATTCATAAAAATTCCACATCTTCTGATAGTGGCAACTGCATGAACATAAGAAAAACCATCCAATTGCCATTGGTAATAAGTGTAATTGCATTAAGAAATATCAATACCCACAATTTGATCTGCTAACACTTCAAAAAATAGTTTCTAATGACTTATTAACAACCTAATCTCTACACTTCCTTAAGTGTAAATCTAATCTTAACACCTAGACAAGACAAAAACCTCATTCTAACCCAATGATTCGAACATCTGTTTAGCAAACCATTCCATTAGCTTCAAATGAATATTATCAATCATATTTGTGATTAATAACTTCCTAGCATCACAAATCCAAGAATTGTAAGATTCAACTGTATTTGATGTCATCTCACTATAATGACAACTATAACTAAAAGCATTTGACCAACATTCAAGTACAAGCCCCGTGAGAAAATCCTAAGCAATTCAACCTCCTTTGTGTTTGAAAACTTCTAAATTCTCACTAAATGCACCTACTACTGCAGAATATGCAAACATTACAAATAAGTGAACTATATGCTCCTTAAAAGAATTTGAAAATGCAACATCATTGAATTTGTCCCTCAAATTCTATTTTAAATGATGCAGACAAAAAAAGTGAGTTGCCGTTGGAAAAGTCTTAGGCATTACTTCAAGCAATCCCAAATTACGATCAAAAATAAAAGTTACCTGTCGATCTACATTAAGTATGGTGGACAACTATAAAAAGAACCAAAGCTAATTTTCTTGATTTTCAGAATTAACCACAATAAAAGCTAGAGGAAATGACCCTAAAATGAAACAATCATGACAAATAGAAACATAAGCCATTAAAATAGAAACATGATCCGTAGCATAAGCCATGTTATTATTTGGATGGAAATAGCAACATCAACTCAAGAAACATAATAAATAGACAAATCAATTTTTATTAATAGCAAAACTCATGAAAAGCAACAACACTAATTTCATGTTATTGTTTCACCTCCTAACAGTAACATTAATCTAGCAACCAAATGAGTACATCTAATTATCAATCTAACTAATAAAAACTAAGAATAAATAGCTAAATTAACTCTCATTAATAACAAAACTACCAGAAAATAACATCAATGCTTACATGTTATTGTTTGATCTCCAAATAGTAAGATCAATAAAACTCAAAAATAAAACATCTAAATAAAGGGATATTCTAAATAAAAAATAATAACAAAAGAAAGGGAAAAACATAAGGCCTTCCATGTTACTATTTCTAGACCAAACAATAACACCAATCAAGCAGGTAAACAAAATCATTCTTGATTGAAAAATTGTACACAATAAACTTAAAAAGAAAAAAACTCACCTTGATTACCATCCTTACCCGTAACTGATAGGATGACCCTCTTAAACTTAAACCTCAAAAAGTCCCATCAATAAATAAAAGAGGTATGCAAAACATGAATCCTTCAATACAAGCATGAAATGTAATAAACATCTTTTTGAATCTCATGTTACTATCATCCACGTCCACCACAATACAGCTATCAAGATTTACTTCATTCATAATAGATACACAATAACTAATTTGTTTGAAGGAGTCATCGAAATCACTTAATATCATACATTTTGCTTTCTCTATTGCACAGCATGCTTTGCAATAGAAAATTATCAATTCATAATTATTTTGAAAATAATTTACAACTTTACTGGCTATCAAAGATAGAGATCCCCTAACTAAATCAATGATCAATTTAGAAATTAATTTGGATTCCATCCTCTTTAAAGTTGAACTATTTAACATGAGACCACAAATATGATGATTCACTAACTTCTTAATATAGAAAAAAACCATTCACCTTACATAATGAAGCAGTCATAGCCCACTTACTACCTTCGTCATGCTTCTTTAAGTATACAGCTGCCACCTTTATTTTTGTATTCTTAATATAATTAAACAAAAAACCTCTCTTAATTGAATACTTGCACAATACATTCCTAGACTCAACAACGCCATCACAAAATCTCTCACTAACATGGCTGACTACACCTGACCATGAATTAGACAATAAAACCCTTTCACTATTTGAAGAACACAAACTTGCAACCAAAGTCTCATCACACTCCATCACATTCAAAACAGTAGTCTATCTCTCTAAAACAAGAACACCATCACAGAGCGAATATGATACAGAACTCGAACCAATATTATACTCAAATTCACTTATTTCAAATAAAAAATACGAACTAAGTCAATCATATTTTCCTATTCTAACTTATTCCTCAACAAACAAACAAGATGACTAGGAAGATAATAGGATAGCGAAATATTATCAGTAAATAAATCTTTAAAATTTACACACAACATTCAGATTAAATCATCATAATCTATGTCAGTGTTAATATTCAATACCACAGTTTTACTCCTACACTTCCACATAAAACAGACACTGTTTTACTAACAAAAAATCATAATTACCTAATAAAAATGCAATAAAAAAAAGAAGTGACCAATAAATGCAATAATGATTAGAAAACAGAAGAGATTAATCAATCGTAAATACTAAATAAGGATTAAAATTCAAAATAGACACATAAAGCATTAAAACTAGATAAAAAAAATAACAGAAAATTTCGTATAAAAAGGATAAAAATGAAAAATAATTTTAAAAAAATATTTTTGGAATATAATAGTAATAATTCATAAAATCAATATTTCTTTAAAATAAATATCAACATTAACACTTCTTTGAAAGAAAGTTTAGAAAGTGGTACCACAATACAATATACCATTTAAATAAATAACTCAAGCTACTAGACCTCAAGTAAGTTAAGTCATAAGCCCTTAATAAGTCGCCTGTTTTACTTGCTTCCCTAGGAAAAACCCTATTAAAAAGCCAAAATATTTGGTGTGTTTTCACTTTTAAAGGAACGCCTCTTTTTAACTCCAGCCGCCTTTCCCCAGATTATCAATGGCCAAGATTACGCCATATAGCACATAAGATTGTAACACATCATCAATTGCTTGTCTTACAGCAGATTTTATGCGTTGCCCCACAAAACTGCCCTTCATTTTAACGAAAGATCAAAATTGAATACAAGCAAGAGCACATCTGGGCCACCCAAAATACTGAAAGAAGAATGACAAACGAAGAGTGGAGTAATACAGATTTCATTATATCATTGCAAATACAAAGCGAGCATTGTTTACGATCACCTATGGCCAAATTGCACAAGTTCAAGGGTAGATTGTAACTGGTACCCCTTATATTATGATAAAGCGGCAAAATATGTACAGCAGTAGCACCAAGTAGAAATAACTACAGGTACACAAGGAGAGCCATTGCCTTTTAACCTTGCAGATTTGAATCGTGATCGTTGCGTATTGCAAAAAAATATTAGGTACTCTCTAATTGGAGGATATATATTCCTACAAAACTGCAGCAGCGGGTACGTTTTAATGGCCAAGCCCGCCGGATTATACTTCTTTCGTTCATTTTCCATTGTATCTGTATGCCATCGGTCTATGGCTTCCTTTCCTTGTGAATATGGCTACTTTACTAGGTTATTCTTCGCATCGAAGTAAGGACATTGTATAAATATAAATAAGGGCACTCTCTGATTTGGTAATAACTAGCCACTCAGCAATTCTAGTCACCCAGAAGCTGAAGCAGCAGCTCTGCTTTTATCTGACTCCCCTTGTTCTTCTTTAGCAAATTCTTCAATCAATTCACGCTGTCTTGGTGTCAAGTTTCTGCAACACAACACAAAATGGCACACATTTCAAGATCCAAAAATCCTCTTTCCAACAAGTGGAGAACAATAGACAGGGCAAGCATATTTATTTTCACAGTTGGAGGCTGGAAGAGAATGGAGAGTTATTAAAGCCCATCAGACATTGTCTATTATGAAACTTACGTTGGAATGCTGACATTGAAATGAACATATTCATCTCCGAACGTATAGGAATTTCTTGTCTTGATCCCTGTTATAAGAAGAAATAATGCTCAATGAAATCTGCATAAACTAAATTAGCTTAAAAAGCTCCATTCAGGGTTGTAAATGAGGCAGCTACCAATAATAGTTTATAATAAAGGATAACCTCAAATTTCCCTAATATCAGTATGCAGGCGACAAGTTTGCTCACCTTTCTTTTTCAGAACCACCTTCTGACCGGGTTGGGTGCCAGGCCGGACCTGCAAAACAAAGCCCGTCAATTACACTTAACCAGTTGCAAAATGCTACAGGAAAATGATATGCTGCAATACAAACCTTAAGAACAACATCTCCAGTGAGAGTTGGGACCTGAATTGTTCCCCCCAAAATTGCCTGAAAAAGAAATACAAATATTTCAAGTAATTAGACAATTGTTAATTATCACCACATGTGCCACTAACATCTAAGAAAATTTTGGGACCAGACACACATTACAATGAAAATAGCCAGAACCAACCACAGCCGACTCAGAAATTCAAGAAATCAACCAAAGTCTAATCAATGATGAACTGACCATCAATACCAAAATTTCCAGTAAACATTTCTGGCCTCAAATTCAACCAGGTAATTTGGCCCCAAAAAAACCATGCAATTCCAAACACTTAATTCTCATACCAAGAAGTTTTCTTTTATCATCAATGTATCCATTCCAATAAAACAATCTGAAATATAACCATCGAGGGGAAGCTGGGAGGTGGTTGGGGTACCTTGGAAAGAAGTCAGAGAACTGAATAAAAGAACCAGTGCATAAAACAAGATTTGTTAACCATGAGGCAGAAACTTTCTATAGAACCCATTGTTAATAAATAAATTTAAATAATTTAAACCGAGTCTGTTCCTACTTCATTATTAATATATTTTTTTAATGAAATAACAGATTAACTTTTTTCTTGGTAAACAAAAATGGCAAGGAGGAGGAGAGACTCCCTTAGGGCACTAGTGGCATGCTGGAGCTGCCAACAGAGACCCACAGTGACCCACTCAGAAGTTACTGTCAACCTCAATCAGGCCTAAGAGGCAACAACTCAACCAGCTCCTAAGCTACACAAAAACTCCCTGAGAAGAGTTGACAACCAAGTAGGACGACTAGCATTAGGAAGCATTTCAACTCATGACCAGAAAGAATCACAGGACCCCTAGTTGAATCAACCCACGTTGGCAAATAACATTAACTTAGAAGGAATTTATTAAAAAGGAAAATGATTTGTGCGGAAAATTTTGATAGAACTTAGAGCTGCCCGAATCCAAATATTCCTAAAAATCACATAAATTCATAATCTGATTGTGATGAACTGTCTCATTCTATTAAAACTTGTTCAGTGAGAGAGTTTCCATTAATAATTCTTAATTAGATAAAACATGTTACTAGAAAAACTTTTCTCCAAGGGAGAGAAGTCCATATTGGCCTTAAATGAAGCATCAAACTTGCTTTGAAGGTACAGCAAATACACAACAAATCAATTGCCAAAGGACATAGACCCACATTTTTATCTATTTACACACCAGCCAATTCACCTCACCAGAAATATACACTAATTCCATTTGTGAATTTGGCTCATGAATTGGACGAAGAAAGTAAGATAAGCCCAACCACTCAACCAGACAATGTCAGAACATGTTAATGCGTGTTCATTAGAACTGCTTCTCAAGAAGGGTACTGAGAAACATTACCTGAGTGATACTTAAAATGGCATCTACATGAATATCAGATCCTTCTCTACGGAAAACAGGGTCTTCCCTAACCTGCAGAAGATTAAGAAATATATAAAGGATATGATTGTGAGAAGATATTAAGGGAACAAGGAGCAACATCCTAACATCAAAGAGATTAAAAGTTATACCTTTATGGTAACATAAAGATCACCAGGTTGATTTCCATCAGGATCTGCTCCACCACTTCTATAAACCTTTATGGTCTCATTGTTGTCTACCCCTGATAAAGTGAAGCAAGCACAAAACAGACAAGCTCAATATCTTTGAAAACTGAACCAAAAATGGAAAGTGAATTTACGATATTTATATTGTCATATACAAATTAACAAAATTCAATTAATATTAAATGATCCAAACATAAAATCAACTTTGCTCCAAATTATCCAACTTCAATATGATAAAATCACTACAGATTTCGGGGTTCCCCTCAATTAGTAGCTTCTTTTTTACTTTTTGCATTGTTGTCTTATTATTATTGGATAGTGTGATGTGATGAATAGATTAGATATTTGGAGGAAAATCCTTAGAGAAGTTGCTTATTTTATTCAATTTTTTTTTTCTGCATAACACTCGGACACAATCTACAATAGCTACTTTCCATCCTGAATACGGAATCGAATCAAACAAAGTCAAGTTCTAACTTAATTGAACATGAATAAAAAAATGTAGGAACTCAAGCTCAAATTATAATAGAAGAATTAGCTCATGATAGACTCCATTTAGAATTAGTAATTCCCAATGATCAACTCGAGTCTATGCTCAATTTGAGCTCAATTGATTGGTAAATTAGTCATTTTATTATTAAATTCAATTTTTCAAACTTAATATAAAATTAGTTAAAAACCAAACTAAAATCTATCAACACTAACAAATTAGTTGAAAACAGTCATAATCCTATTAATATTTATATTTAATAAAAAAAAGAGTAGACTGTTGACATTTTCTTAACAAATATTTAAAAGACTGACTATATACAAATATACATATACATATACATACACACACACATATATATATAAACAAGCTGCTCCCAAACTAAACAAGCCAAGCAAGAATAAACTGTCCTCAACTCAAATTGCTAAACCAACTAAATTTTCGACTCAAGCTCCATAAAACGAGTTACAAGCCAAGCCATTCTCAAGCCAAGCTCATTGAGCAGTTCTCATAGGTCACCCCTAATCCCGAAGTTGCCCTAAATCCTAATTCCTAAGCCCCTAATCCCGAAGCTGCCCAAAGAGGTTACCTGGCGTGATATCCAACTTGACTGATTTTGTTCCTCTGACAACCTTCGCTCCTCCGCAAGACTTGCAATAGTTCTAATATTTACAACAAAAGAAAAATATTACATTAGTGCTTCTTCCCCAATATAAGAACAAGGATTACATATATTTGGTCTAAGATATATGTTGTTAGTGTTCAATAAAAAATCCAGCAACATAAATCCATGTCCATCATGTCCTTCTAATTAAAAGGAAAAAAGGGTGGGAGAGTGGGTAAGCAACTTCTGCATAAAATCAACAAATGAAAACTCTGATTATAGTCAACAAAATCTTCAACTTTGTACTGAACCCTTTTAAGCATGAGAAAATTTGTTGATAGAATTACATGATAGACATTAAATATACTAAAACTCACAGAGACAAAATTCCTTTTAAGTACATAACAAGTATTGCACAATGAGAAAGGGAGGACAATCTTGTAGTGTCAAAAAATATCTATAATGAAGATTTAAAGTATGCTGTTGAAAAGCAAAATATTATGTTAATTAAAGTGTTTGGGAGAAACAAGAAAAGTATGGAAAAACACCTCATACATACGTCAAACATAGATTCCTAACTAGATGAAAATAAGATCAATAATAAATAATTAATTTCAATGATAGCTAAGTCAAATATCTTAAATCCTAATACAAAATATTAAACAAGGAGTTTTCACCATACCGATACAATTTTTCCAGTTCCTTTACATACACCACAAGTACTTTCCATCCTGAATATGCCAGCTTGTACAAATGTCTGGACAAACATAAAATAACTGAATTTAGGGAGAAAAAAATTATTTAAACCTGATCAGATTACAATTTCAAGACAATACTAACCACACCAGATCCTCTACAACGCTTACAGGTTTCAGGTCTGGTTCCAGGAGGAACACCACTTCCACCTGGGTGGATCAGGCAGAGAAAGGATGTTAGAGTACGAACTGTATTAGACTTGAAAATAGAAGTATTTGTTAACAGAGGGGAGAGGCCATACCGCAAGCATTACAAAGCACATCAGTTTGAAATGTCAAAGTTTTAGTGCATCCTTGGACAGCTTCCATGAAGGACAGTTCAATGAATGCCTGAGAGAGGCATTTTAGTGAGATTCATCTCATTCCCATCAGACAACTTAATAGAATATCTAAAAATATCAAAAAAGAAGAAGAAGAAGTAAAAACCTTGACATCATCCCCACCAACATTCGGATGGAAAAAACTCTTGACAAAATCCTGATCACCATTGAGGGAATTGCCACAGCACAACAGGAGAAAAACACATTAGACTCAAAATGTAGAATATTATATCACTTTAAACTACAAGGTACTCCAATTATATTGTAGCAACATCAATTTGTAGAAACTAAGTTAACTGAATGACAATATAAAAAACAGAAAAAAAAAAAATCATCAAATAAATTGCAGCCCACAATTAAACACCAGAAAAAGACACACTGTTAAATGTGTATACATCAGCATTGAAAAAGATGTATGTTATAGACTCAAATATAACATTACTCAAATTTAATTTAAAAGATACCTCGCCAAAGTTCAAAGTAAATATAAACAGCTGATAGAAGAATAAATTGCTAGATATGCTTTTATTTCAGTTGGTTGTATCTTTACTCGAGATCCAGCATATGTTTGTAAAGCATACTTGACACTTAATGGGTTCAAAGCAATATAGGCTATCCATTAAACATAATTTCCATAGATTTTCACCAGGAGAGATTGACCTCCTGATGAAGGCTCAAGCAAATAAAAATAAACAAATTGCCATGGTAGTAGATATGGAAGAAACAACTAAGCCTTTACATGATCACGGAATATCTGCTCAAATGGATTAAAGCCAGGATCGCCTCCTCCAAAGCCAGCACTCTGTTGGTTTATATAGGCATCATGGCCCATCTACAGATTCATGATAAAGTGCATGCAATGAGAAAAACATCAAAAAAGGAAATAACAATTATTATAAGGAATCAAATCAAATAAGCAATATGCAATAGCAGAGAAGGAACAGGTGAACATAGAAGATGAAAATGACCATGACATCAGATGTATTATACACATTAACAATAATACATTCAAGTATGCATGCATAAATCCAAACTTACACCAACATAAGTGTGTGTGTCATGGTGTTTTACTAAATTGACAATTTCCAAGTAATGCCTAATCATTTTTCTTCTCCTCCAAAAACCAAGGAAAATAGCCAAAATAGGTCAACAAACAAATGTTGAGGATTAGGATAGTAAAAAAGGAGAAAGAAAAAGAGAGAGGTTACAGCACTAAAATGCTTCACAAAGGAACAGAAAATATCTGGTGATGTTTGAGACCTGATCATACTGTTGGCGCTTCTCCTCATCCTTCAAAACCTACATCATAGTTAACCAGAGAAGCACGAGCAATAAATCAGAAGTTGAATATGTGATGAGTTAAAACAAGTCTCCATCCTTCTATTAAAAAAAAGAAAACATGTCTCTGCAGTAACGTCAATAACAGTATTGTTATTGTATTTATACCTCGTAAGCCACCGAAACTTCCTGAAACTTCTTCTCAGCTTCAGGATCATCTTTGTTTGTATCAGGGTGGAGCTGCTTTGCAAGCTGCAGAATGTGGGAAGAAACAGCCAAATAAGAGGATGACACATAATTCAGACAGATAATTTATATGCTAATCACACATCGTTGGAGAATTCATGTAAAGGAAGAAAGAAAGAGGGGAACTGAATCATATTCATAACTGTGAAGCATATCATAATAGTCCATACACAAAACGAAGATATATAAATGAACCCAAAGGTAAGGTCAAACAAGTGCATGTGGACAATGCATAGGAAAAACCTACCCCATAGTAAGCTTTCTTTATCTCAGAAGAACTTGCATTCTTACTCACACCAAGAACATCATAGTAGTCTCTTGTCAACGATGCTGCAGAAGTAACAAGGAGTTTGCAAAAGAAGAAATCATTGTGTGCCATGGACAATAAACAACAATGCATTAAAACAGAGGTCGGGAAGAATTGCAAGCTTTTTTTTTTTCCTTTGGACAATAAAAGATAGCTAAGGAAAATGAGCCAAGTGCTGGATAAAAAGTTACACTGACCAATAGAATCAGTAGACAAATGGAAGAGAATGAAAAGCAATTTTTCTTCTAGTATCATGCCATTTCGGGAAACATGAACACAAGCACGCATGAACATGCACAAAAACACAAATAGAATCTATACCCGTGCCGTGAATGGATCTAGCCGTGCCCCAATGTGGCTTCGCTGCTCCCAATAGCAACCAGTTCCTTAAATTAACTGCACATCCAACTGTAAATATGTCCAAATGGTAAGCAAGGTCCGCAAAAACAATAATAGGACAGTGTTCTATTGTAATACGTCAATAGAGAGTGAATAGAGTATAGAGAAGACATTGACCAAACATCGGTCTTTTCCAAAACTACTGGCTGGTTCGGCGGGTTCTTATAACTTTAAACTACAATTTAATTATAACTACCCGATTAATAAATATAACTTTCACACTTTCTTCAGTCTCTACAGCGGCCAAACAAAGAGCTTAAAAATATAACTTAACAAATACCGTTTGAATTATAGTTTCCAATAATCCTGATTGGATTGCTGGCCCCAGATTTTAATGTCCTATACCCTCTTTGGAACAACTCCTCATGTATCTGCAATTCACCATCAAAACAAAAAAGTCCCACAAAATTGTTGAAACCCAACGAGCGAAAAGTTAGATAGAAAATCAAGGAGCGTGAGAGGTGGCATACGGAAGTAAGGGAATCGCGGAAAAGGCTAGCACCCAGAGATCGACGAGCAGCCCAATGAAGCAGCCTGAAGCCATTGGAGTGAACCATTTCCGAGCACTAGGTGTTCTCCAAATACACGGAAATGGGAAAATGTGAAAGATATTTTGGAAACGACCAAGGCTTGAGGTTGTGATAGAGATTGCTAAACCCCGGAAAAACCCTAATTTGAAGAATGAGAAGGTTCAAATTAACAGTGGTGGCGAGGGAACTGGGGAAGAGAGAGAAAGAAGGATTGAACCTTTCAGAGTTTCACCTTCTGGTTTGGTTTTTACATGGCAGAGAGAAACAGTTGAATGTTGATGGTCGGCCGGTTGGCTTGGCCCAATGTTGTAGGATAGACGGCGTCGTTTGGCGCAGGGGACTTACAACCTTGAAGAAGCACCGAAACATTAGAGAGTAGAGGAAGTATGTGGTTTTTCGGGCTTTCAGCCCAAAGGAAAATTGAACTAGTGTGGGGTCGTGGACATTCTAGAGCCGCACATCCATTGGGAGCTCTGAACTTTTGCTCATATTTTTCACAATTACTTTTATAGGGTAAATTACATTTTATTTATATGCTTTTACCCTCTTTTTATTTAGCCCACGTATCATTTGAAGTTTTAAAATAAGTTTAATGTACATTCAATTGTTAACATTTTAACTATTTAAAATATTTTGCATTCAAAATTCAAGTATAAAAATGCAAAATTACTTTGATAAGAAGGTCAAGCTTTTCCTTTTGAAATTAGGTTTCAAATTAAAAATGATAATTTTAAGCACAAATTGTAAAATTGCTTCAACAAAAATGTTAAAGTTTTTTCAAGTAAATTGTTTCTACAATTGAATTTTAAAAGAGGTTCAAGTTTTCAAAAATTAAAGGCAAAGAAGTCACATACTTTGTACATGTACTTGCTATTAATTAAATTTTGAATAAAATGTTAGCCTAAAAAGAACAAGGGATTGAATATTAATATTTAAAATCACATATAAATTTAATGCAAAAAATAAAATGATATATGAGTAAACTATTATTTATCCTATTTCATACTTTGTGCATATTCTTACATTTTTTTTTTTAGTTTCAACATTTTGTATAAAGTTTCTACCATCTTTTTTATAAAAAAGACTATGTTGACTTCATAGAATCATAATCTCATCATATCTATCATAATCTCTAATCTAGCTTGATTTTTTGTTATACATCTATAATATTTTTATATTTTATCAAGACTATCCCATATTTTAATCATCATTCATAAGATTGAAGGATCTTGTAGTTGTACCTCTTGTATATATAATGATCACTTATGAATGAGAAAAATATAGAAAATGTGGATCCTTATTGTACATGGTATCAAAAGCATGATCCTTACAAATTAGGCCTATGTTCTTACTGTTATCATGGGTGATAAGGAAAATTCTAATTCGGTTTAAGACCTATCAAAGGAAACAAAAAAAGCCTTATTAAGACAATAATTCAATGTTTACACAACAAATTGGAATAATAAGGGGAGATCATCCAAAGCACGATTCAACCCACTAACTACTAATCAAGTCACCACTTCTCTACAAGATGTAGCACCCTTATCAATCATTTCACCAATGATAGGATTGACTCCAAACTAATATGATTAGCTTATAGCCTTACTTAATGGCAAGCAAGATCATACAAACAACTTTGTTAGCAAGATTCCCCAAACTACACATAAATATCTAGGTTGGATCTTAGATAGTAGCGCATCCAACCACACACCTTTTCGCCCTGCTGTATTTTTAAATCAAACACAGATGCTATCTACACCACTTATGCACCTCTCAGATGGTACTTATTTATCTATTCAAGCATGTGGTTGTGTTCTCATCTTATAATATTACTCTTGATAATGTTCTCTATGTTCCTTGTTTCACATGTAAATTATTGTCTATTAGTAAGCTAACCAAAGCTTTAAACTATGTTGCCCTCTTTTTTCTAGGATTTTTATGTTCTACAAGACCTTGCCATGAGGAATTTAATGAGAACAAGTGAGATATAGGAAGGTTTATACTACTTCAATGAAATTCATGCTCATCATGTTGTTATGGTTAACTTAAATTCCACTTCAAATTTATGGCATCAACACTTGGGGCATTTATCTTTTGATCATCTATTACTTATCTCATCACTATACTACTTCAATGAAATTCATGCTCATCATGTTGTTATGGTTAACTTAAATTCCACTTCAAATTTATGGCATCAACACATAGGGCATTTATCTTTTGATCATCTATGACTTATCTCATCACTGTCAAAATCATTTGTTATTAAACTTAATAAGTGTTGTGAAGTTTGTCATCGCTTTAAACAAACTCATGTTATTTTTCCTCTAAGTTTCAATAAATCTTTTTTTCATTTTGATTTAGTTCATATCAATATTTGATGTCCATATAAAATAGTTTCTCTTACTAGTGCACATTATTTTCTTACTATCGTTAATAATCATAATAAATGCACTTGGGTTTATTTATTACAATAAAAATCAAATGCTTACACTTATTTCATTCATTTTCATGCTACGATTAAAACATATCTTGATTAAAAAGTTAAACAAGTTAAAAGTGACAATATCTTAGAATTCATTTCAAGTTGTTAAAATTTTTCCAAGAAAAAGGCATCATATATCAAACTTCTTGTGTTCATCCACCCTAACAAAATGGAGTGATGGAAAGAAAACATTGCCATATCCTAGAAATGGCAAGAGCTTTACTGTTTCAAGCTAATTTAGTTATCAATTTTTAGGGTGACTGCATTTTGACTGCAACATACTTGATTAATTACATACCTACTTCCAGATGGAAAAATATCCTTTGAAGATCTTTTTAGGAAAACTCTTACTTGTACTTATTTCTGAGTTTTTGGATGCCTTTGTTACACTTGTGATTCAACTAAGTCAAAAGATAAATTTGCTTTTTATTCACATCCTTGTGTATTTGTTAAATACCCTATGAGGCAAAAGGGATATCATACATATAATTTACGCACCAAAAGCATTTATACTTCACATAATGTTATTTTCTATGATAATGCTTTTCATTTCTAATAAATAATCTAGAACCACTAAAGCACCTTAAGCTGTCATTCCTTTCTTAATTCAAAAAGCAAATGTTAACAATGCTTATGTCTAGTGAGTCGCCATTTCAAACAGAATCCATCTCTCTTTCTAATGAAAGCTTAATCCTAAATAAAATCAATGAGCAACTACAAATTAAAAGGCCACAATGCAATTGTTAACCACTACATCATCTTCAAGCTTATGAATTTAAACTCCTTAATGTATCATCTTGTAACTCACCTATGTCCAATGTAGTTTCCTTAGGTAATCCTTATTGAATATTTTGTTACCTTTCTTATTCATTATTTTGCCTTTCACATAAAGCTTTTCTCTCCACCATTTCCATCCAAAATAAGCCAAAATCCTTTTCCCAAGCTAACAAAGATTCCAAATGGTGAGAAGCGATGGCTATTGATTTGGTAGCTTTAGAATAGAGTAAAATATAGACTTTAGAGTCATTTACCTTTGGCAAGAGGCCAATAGGGTCCAAATGGCTATATAAAATCAAGCATCATGTAGATGGGTGTGTAGAAAGATACAAGCCATGCCTTATTGCAAAAGGTTATGCTTAAGTTGAAGAGGTTAACTTCATTGAAATTTTTGCTCCTATTGCAAAGCTCACCATTATTCATTGTCTTCTTGTTGTTGCTATAATTAAGAATTGGTTACTATATTAGTTAGACATAATAAATGCTTTCCTTTATAATAACTTACATGAAGAAGTATAATGGTACCACCATTAGGACTCTTGAAATAAAATGATAATCAAGTATGTTGATTACATAAATCACTTTATGGTCTTCATCAATCTTCACATCAGTAGTTTGACAACCTCTCCATTACCTTAATCAAATTTGGCTTCATCTAATCTAAAGCTAGCTATTATCTTTTCACTATGATTTCAAGGAATAACTTTACTATAATCCTAGTGTATATTGATAATTTGATTCTTATAGGTAATAAAGCTTCTTATTATGACACTATTAAACAATATCTTAAACAATGCTTCCATAACACTTTGTCAATGTAGGTATATATTGGACATCTTGGAAGAATTTGGCATATTAGGTTGTAAGCCCTTCCATTTTCCCATAGTATAATAACACAATCTCTTATTTCATGATAACCAAATCCTTGATGATCTTAGCCCTTATCATAAACTAGTTAGGAAACTTATCTATTTGATCGTCACTTAACCAAATATCATATATTTAGTTTATATTCTTAGCTAGTACAAGGAATGTCCATGATAAATCATTTAGAAGCTTGCGTATAGGTATTGTGTTATTTGAAATCCTCTCTTAGCTAAGATTTCTCTTTTCCATTATATAATGATCTTCATCTAAGATGCTTTTATAATTTAAATTAAGCAAGTTACCTATTATCTAGGAGGCTAACATTTAATTTTTATACTCAACTCAATAATGCACTTATATCTTAAAAGACTAAGAAACAATTAACAATCTCCAAATTTTCAGCAAAAGCTAAGTATAGGTCTATGGCTACCGTTATGTCTATGCAAAATAGAGCCAACTGACTAAAACTGACTAAACCGATTTTCATTTAGTCGGTTACATATCATTGATAATTAAAAATAGTTTAATTTGCATGAGCTTTACTTTCAATGATTGCAAGTAGTTGGTTACGAGTATGTTGTTTACAACTTGATATAACCCATACTCGACCCAAAAAATGAGATATTTAAATATTCTTTTCATATGGTGCGTTTTAAGAGCCTCAATTCTAGTTTAGAAACTTGGGTCCATAATTATTATTTTTTAACCTCTATATTTTTCTTTATTTTTTTTCATTTTCTTTAATAATGCTTTTATCATTCACTACTATCTCATTGTTATCTTCAACACCAGTGTGAAGATCAACCATCAGATCATACTACCTACATTGAGATCTTCTTTATTATCTTCAAAAATGATCTTGATCTAAGTAGCAACAAGGGATTCAACTTGTTAGTTTAACTCATTGATCAAATATAGTCTGAGATTTAACAAAATGGTTGAGATACAAAGATAGAAATCCAGAGTAAAACAAGGCATTGAAGTTATTGGCAAGTAACAATTAGGTTGATGGGCAATAAAAGTTGTAGGATGGTTATAGTGATTAGTTCTGTTAAATTGAAAAAAAATTCGATTTTCTTTTATGCAATAAGCTTTAGGGATTTCATTTTTTTAGATTCAAGATTTGAGAATTCATTGTTGGTGAGTTAGGCTTGAAAGTTTAATTATTTAACCGACTTAAACTATTATAATTCATGTTTAACCAATTATTTTAGTTAAACATGACACTAATATTGGCAACAGTCAGTTATGACAATATTATAAAATATTGGTTAAAAATGATCAAGTTATTTCACATCTGAAACCGACCATACTCAATACTTACACACCCTTAGCTGCCGTTATTAGTGAATTAATATGGCTAAGTAATCTCCTCTCTACTTTTACTATTATACGTTCGAAACCCTTATAACTTTATTGTGATATTTAATATATGTTACACATAGCTTCTAATCCAATTTTCCATGAATGCACTAAGTCCATTGAGGTTAATTGTTATCTTGTTCAAGAACAACTTGCTTTTAACGTTATCAACACTTATTATATTCTAATTCAAAAACATCCTACAAATTTATTCACAAAGGCACTAGGTTCCAACCACTTTTAACTCTTAAGATACAAGTTAGGCCTTTATGACCTTCATGTGCTAACTTGAAAGGGAGTATTAGAATCCTAATCTCATCACATCTATCATAGTCTTTGATTTAGCTTAATTTTCTCTTGTACATTTATAATTTTTCTATATTTTATCAAGACCATCCCTAAACTTTAGTTATTGTCTCTAAGATTAAAGGATCTTATAGCTGTACCTTTTAAGTATATTCTAATCAATTGTAGATAAGAATAATATAGAAAATACAAATCCTTATTTTACATGCATTATTTTACATACCTAGTACAAAACCATGGCAACTAAGGCTTAAAATCCAAAAAATTTAATCTATCATTTCAAAATTATCATTTTGTCAATATTACTATTATTATTTCACAAAACTTAGTGTCTTTTAAGCTTAATGCCATTCTATTATATTGCTTTGCATTATTTATAAAAGTGATGTGAGTGTGTTTCATTTAAAATTTGAAATTGTATTTTAGTAACTACCATTTAGGTTTAAACTTAGAACAATATTAGATTTGATTTGTTTAAGTATTATTTCACATTAAAATTAGTTTTTAACAATTAATTATACTATCACAATATTGTTTACAATATAATAAAGACAATGTGTATGGTTGATGTGGTTAACTAGTTATTAAAAGTATCACTGTCTTATCTTGTTTTTAGATTTGCTTAACCATTTATTTCTAATTTATTAATTTGAGTAACTTCCTTTATTTTATATTAAGAACTCAAAGCCACAATTCTAATAGTAAAGGTTTCATAAATTTGTTCTAATGTTGCAATTGGTTTTTTTTAGTTTGCTCTCATGAATAATTAGTATTTAATTAATTCTTGAATTAGCAATTTGTGATGAAGATAGGACAATAATTTGTAGTTAAAAGCAAGGCACAAAATATAGATAGATGATGGCTTAACTTTTAAGTCAATGCTCTATTTTCTAAAATTCATGTTCATAAATGCTAATATGTTATGAGTCTTTAGGATTATAAGAAAAATGAAAAATGATTGTTTTCTATGGATCTTAGATCATAGATGAGCAAATTTTAATTTTCCATAGTGTGTAAGTTATAGAAGACAAGTTTGGAAGTAATAGTTAATGGGCCCATAAATAATATTCTATTAATTTGGAAGGGGAAATAGTATTAATGAGTTAATTGCACTATTTATAAAGTTGAAGTGGTTAATTTCACATCATCAACATCTATTAAGGAGAGATTTGGAGTTGTAAGGTTTTTCACGAATGTTCATAAATATATTATTCCCATAGGATAGCCTACAAGTTTTCATGGAAAAGTAAAGGAATTCATTGGCACTTCTAAAGAATTATGACTTGAAGTTAATATCCAATCCTTTTTAGAGTAGTAAAAAAGAAGCATTCCACAACTTCTCACTATATATAATAGGAGCAAGCATGCTATAGAGATCATAGATTATGGCTAACCTCCTAGTTTACTCTAATTCAATTTAGTTGTAAGTTTCTAGTTATCTAATATGTTTTATTTTATTGTTGCAAGTTTATGTTATGAGCTGTCAATTATGGAATATGTTGCTTATATATGTTTTCTCTAGGTTTGTATCCTATCTTCATTGTTATCATTTCTAGTGTAACACAAAAAAAGAAAATGAGGGGGTAAATCACATATGACTCAAAGTTCAAGGGAGTTGAGTGCATTCTAACCTAATTTTTTATACAACAATAAGTTTAAATTTAGGACACCATATTTATAAAAAAAATACAAAAAAAAAATTGAAGTTTGAATATAAAATAAAATGAAAGCCAATTTATAATATCATTATGCAATTATATTTTTGTACAAGTAGAGTGATTTAATATAAATAGAATTAACACAATATTTTAATCACTCATTTATAAAAGCAATAACCATTATATCCTTTATTCTTATTTTTGCTACGTCTTTGTATTCACTTATAATGTTAAAATGAATGAAAAATGTTGAAGTTTATTAGTAAATTTTACCTTGATAATGTTAGATATATGCTTAATTTTTATTATATTTTTTCTTTTTATAATTTATTTTAGTGTTATATGTGAAAAGAAGAACAAATAATTATAACAAAAGTAAAAATAAGATACTAATAATACTAGTTAAATTTTGAAAAATATAATAGTCACCATTTTTATAAATAAAAAACTAAATATTATGTTTACTTTGTAAGATTTTATAATGTGCAAAAAAAAATTATATCATAATTAGAATAAATTTATAGTGTCAGGATATGGTGGCATGATTTTATATATAACATAGTTGGTTCTTTAATGCATGAACTAATAAAAGTAATATATCTAATTATACTTGCACTATGTGATTTTATAGCTATATGTATTTAAAATGAGATCTAAAATTAAAATCTAATGTTTTCTCTCTTAACAGGATGGTGAAGACCAATGGGAGGTGGTGGAAAACACTACAAGGAGGTTGAGAGATCTATAAATAAGCTAAAAATAAGGGGTTTTAATCCTATTTTAGCCCTTTGATACCAAAGTTAGTGAAAGAACAAGAAAGAATAATAGAAGTAGTAATAAGTGAATAAGTTAGAGTCCATAGTTTATATAAAATCGATATTTATAGTACATAGAGTACTTAAGGCATATTGGTCATTCATAAAAGAGTTAAGGGCATTGTTAACTTTTTAAGGGAGCAAGTGGTTCAAAGGTAAGTCCCTTAAATAACCACCTTACTAATTGTTAAATTTGTATTTGGTTGTCTTTGGTTACATCCAATTGGACCCTTAATCCTTTACCTTGTGGATTGTTGATAAAGAGGCCTAATATTGGCCAATTATAAGTATCTATCAAGTTTTAAATAAAATTAAAAGTTGTTATTAAATACAAAATGATAGGTCAAATCTATAAAACTCAATCTAATGAATATAAAATATTTGGAACTTAATTTGACATCTATTTTTGGTGCCTATAGTATTTTTCATGATTTTATATACATCATTAAAAGTGTTATATAGTGCAGTTAATTTTCTATTACATAGCTTAATTAATTAATGGCTTAATATAGGACTCTAGTAATATTAGTCTTTGACTTAAGATACATGAATGACCCGTATATGTCAATCATTTGCACAATAAATGTCCTCCATAATTATTAGCTTAATGTGTAACACTATCTACATTACTTTTCATCTTATTAAATTTAGCATAAATTATAATTGTTATTATTAGTAATTATTTCCTATCATGAATTATCTTCATATTTAAATTAGATTTTAGTATTAAAATGAGATTGTCATGCTTGCCAAGCAAGTTTTTAGGATATACATATTTTTATTTGCCATGAGTTTAACATATTATAAGAGAAATGTGAGCAAGTTTGAAATATTTTACTCAATCTCTATGATTTAAGAAAAGAAATCATTAATCTTGAAATAATTTTAGTTTCAATAACTAATATTATGTTTACAACGTAAAAAAAGAGTCAAGCTACAATAATTAGTTTAGTTTAAAGGATTACAAGGCTTTTTTATGTCAACAATTAAAGATATAATAGCATCTGGCTAACTTAAATTGTTATCTATTATCACTACAAATTGTGGAGGATGTTAAATGTTGGGTTTCACATATATTATGTAATGCAACAAAAAGTAGATTTTTTCAAAAATCATGTAATGTGAAACCTCCCTTCGAATTAACATGCAAAGACATAAATCAAGAATCAAATACTATCTCTTAAAGTATAGATCCGAATCATGAGCACAATCAGATGATGGTACCTCTATAATATCCACACGAAGTGAATGAGAACTTCTAAACCTCCACAAATATGCTAGAATTCATCTCTCACACATAGGAGAAGGGTTTAGTACAATTTTAGAAAGGTTTTGTTTGGTTTTATAGGTAGCAATTTATTTTGTTTTCTTCCTATAACAATCATACCTTCAAGCTCCTTTTATAAAGCTAAAGGCATGCCTTTTCCTAGTCGTATTAGGAAAACCATATCGAATTTTAATCTTACTTAACCACTAATGCCTTATCCTTAACATGTTGAAAGTGAGAAGAGATATGATTTATCCATTAGTTATCTAATATTACTTTAATATTAATAACTAAATATTTATAGAAAATAAAATTATCTTATAATATAATTATCTAATATTATTAGATAATATTAGTTCTTTAGTTATAATTAATAATACGATTAATTATAACATGGATTTTTGCATATTGATTGCAAAATTTAATGTTCACTAGCTACTCAATGGCCTCCAATCTCACTTAAGACATGTAATCTTACAATTAAAACACTCAAATTCATAATAAACACTTGGACACAACATGATCCTTAAAAGAACTTCAAATTTAAGGCTTATAACATAATTTCATTTTAAATCCTCTAACATCCTAAATTATAACAAAATGATAATTTTAAACTAAAGTTTAAATAAAATGCCACTCATAAGCTAAAGGAGCAAGATTTGTAATGGATTTGATAAAAGATTGTGTAGCTATACACTCGAAAAAGGAAATCTTAATTTAAAGCATTGAATTTTCCTAAATTTTTCCTTAATTAAAGCTTCCATAGTTTCTTAAGAGAACAAAAAGCAATTCAACAAAATAAACTTTAAAGATTGAAAAAGCTAAGAATTGCTTACCTTAATTACTTAAGTATGATAAAAGAGAAATGGTTGTTTGAGGATAGCTTTAGTCTCTTGGTCTTTTGAAGAAAATGAGGAATGGACAGGCAGTTTTAATTATTAAGGGCCATCCTTTTCTAAGGACAAAATAGGAAAAGGGTAACAAGTTTCTTCCAAATATCCTTAATTATTCTATCTTATCCCATTTCATTAAAACTAGAAATATCTTGACCCAATAAATAATTAGCACCAATTGTTTACATCGTTATACAATCTCCTAAAATACTCATGTAATTTGTAATGGTTCAGCAAGTACTTATATATTTATAGGTCATTTACTAATTATGATTAAATTTTGAATTCATATCAATGAATTCAAGTATTTTTATTATCATAATTTATTACACCTCTACTTTAATATCCTTAATCATGATTTAAATTAATGAATTGTTAATCCTAACACTACTAAGTGTAACAAGACTCCTACTTTAAATGAATTTACTCCTAAACTTTCATAGGCATGATTATTTAAGTTAAGTTATCCTATATGTCACAAGTTTAGGTTTGTAGTTTGCTAAATAATCAGGGGTATTTCTACTACATGTTTGCCTCCTCTTCCCTTACCATGCCTTTCCCAGGGAATTTTCATTGTAAGTACTTCCTTTTATCATAAAATCCAAATTTGGCAATCAAGGATTATGACTAGCTATCCCTCACAAGTCAATTTTGTGATTAGCTAAAGAGGTTTTTCTTTGATGATATGAGTAAGACTTGGTACATAGTTTTGAAGTAAGGACACATGGGATATAAGATGAATGGACCACAAACTATTAAGTAATTATAATCTATACATTCTTACTCACACACATTTGGTGCTTATAAAGACCTGATGTAATGAGGTAAATTATATGACTCCTTTTGTTGGAGATTCCTTAAGGAAAATTTGATCTTTAACTAAAACTCTAATTCCCTATTTCTTTTATCTATATAAAATTACTATTGATCTTGTATGATTTTCAATCAATCTTAAATAATTTATACTTTTTTCCATTATATCCATTACTAGATTAGGTACTAATAGTTTAGCCTTACTTAGCTCAAACTATCTTACTAGTGATTTATATCTATACTCATATAACGTTTTATATAAAGCTATCTTTATACTTGATAAATAGCTATTATTATTTGGAAATTTCATTAGCATTAAATACTTTTCCTAGTTCCCTTCAAACTCAAAGGCACATACCTGAAACATATCCTTTAAAAATTAAATGGTCCTTTTCAATTATCCTTCTATTTGAGGGTGGAAGGCCATGCTAAAATATAGTTGAATTCTCAAACCTTGTTGGAAAAATTGGTAAAAATGAGTAGTAAATTAGGTATATCTATTTGATATGATGGTTATAGAGAACTCTGTAAATTAGAATTATCTAATATAAGTATAGTTAAGCAAATTGGGTCAATTAGTATATAGTCTTAACAAATAGAAAATAGGCTGATTTAATCAATTAATTAATTATTACCTAAATAGAATCATGACCCTTGGAGGGCCCTCAGTAAACCAATTAAGAAATCTATAGTCACACTTTTCCATTTCTATTCTGGGATTTACTAAAGTTAATGTAAAATTACCTGTCATTGATTTTTTACTTTTACTTGTAACATATAAAACATTTAGTCACTGCTCTAACACATTCCTTTTCATCTCTTTCCATGAAAAAGTTTCTTACATGTCATAATACATTTTAGCTATCCTAAAATGCATAATGTAAGAGATTTAATGGGCTTAGGCCAAGAAGGAATCCACAAACATTATTGATATCAAAGTACATCTCTTATCCATGATTACCTTTTGCACCCTGGTAAGGAACTAAGGATTTATTCCTTTGAAACTCCTTGATTTTATCCATTACTATGAATTGTATAGTTACTAGTGCAAGCAGCACTATTTGATTAATAGATTAAAGATTTACCATTTTACTTGATGACTTTTTACTCAAAGCATTTGTCATGAAATTCACCTTAACATGATGTTATAAGATTAAATATTTATAATTTATGATAAGCTCCATTCACCTACTTTATCTTAAATTCAAGTGCTTCTACTTGAAAACATATTTTAGGCTTTTATGATCTGTGTAAATTTTGCATGTCTCACCATATAAGTAATATCTCTATATCTTTAAAGCAAATATTACTTCATCCATCATATATGTAAGGTAGTTTCTCACATGCTTCTTTAGTTGTTAGGAGACATAAACTATGACTTTTCCATTTTATAATAATATACATCTTAAACCAACTCTAAAAGTATTCCAATACATCACACATCCATCAATGCCTAAAAGCAAGGCTAGCACAGGTGCTGAAGTCAAGTATGTCTTCAACTTTTGGAAATTATTTTCATATTATTAGTTCATATCCATCAATGCCTAAAAGCAAGGCTAGCACAGGTGCTGAAGTCAAGTATGTCTTCAACTTTTGGAAATTATTTTCATATCTATTGGTTCATATGAATTTAACTCATTTTTATGTCAACTTAGTTAATGGTGCCATCATCCTATAGAAGCCCTTAACAAATATTCAATAATATCCCATAAGCTTAAGGAAGTTTCATATTTTCATAATCATAATAGGTCTTAGGCATTGTTTTATTACCTCTATTTTCTAGATATCCACTTAAACTCTTTCATAGGACACCATATGCCCTAAAAACATCATTTTAGCTTTTCAAATTTTGTATTTATAAAACTTAGCATACAATTGGAGTTCTTATAAAGTTTTTAGCACAATTCTCAAGTGTTGTGCATGCTCCCCTTACTCCTTAAGTAAACTAGACCTTGAACACTCTATTCGTTAAATTCATAAAAGTAATCAGAACATTAGTTAAGCCAAAAGATATCATCAAGAATTCAAAATAACCATACCATATCTAAAAAGCTATTTTTAACATTTTTAACTTTCAAATTTTCAACTAGTGATAATTTAACTACAATTCTATTTATAAAAAAAATTACAACCCACACTTAGTTGAATAAGTCATCAATATGAGGTAATAGGTATTTATTCATAATAGTCATTTTGTTCAACTATTAATAATTTATGCACAATTGAAGAAATTTGTCTTTCTTTTTGACAAATAACATTAAAGTTCCCTAAAATGATGAGTTAGAATGAATGAATCCCCCATCCACTAACTTTTATAAATGTAATTTTAATTCTTTTAGTGCTATCCAACAAAAAGGTATATAAATTAGCTCATTACTAAGTGTTAAGTTAATGAACTCAATTTTCCTATCAAATGGTATTCTTAGTTGCTCTTTTGGTAATAAGTCTAGAAATTTATTCACCACCGGTACATTGCTTAGATCTAGAACTAGTTAATTCAAGTCACAAAGCATTACCAAATAGGCCAAATATCCTTTTTGGATAAGTTTTCAAGCTTTAATGCTAGAGATTAAGCCTAAGGCCTTAATGAATTTCTCCTTGAAAGACAATTGATAGATATTCCTCTATGAAAACAATCATTGATTTGTTAATGAAGTTCATGCAAGCATAGTACTTACATAACCAAATCATTCTTAATACCACACGATAATCTAGAATATCAAGTATAATTAAATCTATAGGCATTAAGTGATCATTAATGATTGTAAAACAAACATTAATTACTAAAGTAGCCACAAAAGCCTTATTGACCAGAGTAACTACCATCAAAAGTAAATCTAACACATTACAAGGCCTAGTTAATTAGGATGCATACTTTTTAGAAAAAAAGGAATAAATGACACCCTATGTCACAAACCTCCTTAGATTGTGATTTGGGTGGAATCTAAACACCTAATTTCTACTAGTCCACCTTAATTATTCTTAAATCTTTGACACTGAAATGAAATTCATAGATGATAAATTAGTTTTAATATTTATATAACAAAATATCAATAGTCAACATGATTGCTCTTTATATAAAAAAGGAGTTACACTTATTATAATTCCTAACAATTTTAATGATAAAATAGTCTAACTGATACCCTTAAGCAAAATCCTTATAGCTTACGAGATCTACCTAAACCATCATCACTCAAGGCCTTTTAAGGAAAGGTTTAAGGTATAAATGTCTATTTATAATAAAAAAATCCATATATTGCCACATCCAGGTAAATGAAAATCTAAAAAGGCTACTCTTATTGTGGTGGTAATGAAAGTACATCTATCTAAAAATTTGCAAAATAAAATATGGAGGAATGAGTTTATGGTTCAATAAGCAAACATTCTAAAGTAAATAAATGAATTACAAGTAAAGTCTCATTAACCAAATTACCCCTTTTTTAACCTTAGGTTGTGTGTCATGCATCTAACAATCCAAATTCAAACATAACAATTCAACTTCATATAATAAAAGCATAAAGGAAAGCATGCAAATCTTTTTATAACTACCATCTAACCTTATGCTTTATAAGCCCATCCTTGTCCCTCCAAGTCATACTTATCCCTCACAAGTGATTACTACATCCAGTGTATAAATTATAAAATTATTAATCTGCCCTTATTTCATTTCACATGTTTATTAATAATATTCAAGCTTTCCGACCATAACAAAATTTTCATGAGACATAACATTACCACACCTTTTTTCTTAGCTTTGTCATGCTCATTTCATATCTACTAATGCATACATGCTCATGTTATAATTATAGAATGAATTATGTTCTTTAGAGCTCTTAAGATAGGCAACAGTTAAAAACGGTTGTTGTACAAGTAGTTATGTAATTGATTATGTAAGTCCAAAAAGTAATTCATCTTAGATATAATTAATTATATAATTAACTATATAAGTTCAAAGAGTAAAATTCTAGATGTAATTGATACATAATTCCAAAGAATAAAATTCATGGACATAATCAATTATCTCCAGGAATTCTATAAGTTTTCCTATGAAAAACACTATTAACTCAAGAGATTTTTTGCCCAAAACTCATCCTTTAGGCTAAATTACCTAATTAATTCACTATAAAACATGAAAGCAACATCATAAGCATTAAATCCAACAAAAAAACCACACATCAAACCTCATTTCATAACATCAGATCCTTTAATTTGTAAATTTAAAGAAAACCCTAACATAACTAATTCAAATCAATAAAAATCATACAAAATTTGTTAAAATGTCTACTCATAGCTTATAGATGAGGTAATAGTGATGGAATTTAGGGTTGATTGCTCCTAAATATTAAAAAATTCAAAATTTCAAGTTAAAACACCCAAAATTTCAATCAAACTAAACCTTAACGTTCGAAAATAAAAAAAAATTAAAAAGGAAATGTTACAAAGACTATAAAATGGATGTTCTTACCTTGCTTAACATGAAAAGGAAAAGAAATTGAAGAGAGGAAATAGAATTATGCTTAAGGCTAAGGGGAAGATGAAGAATCGTATGGTGTTAAGGAAAAAAATGATGAGTTAGCTGAGTTTTTAGAGAAAATATGAAGGGTTTATGCTAAATGGTAAAATGGAAAAGTTTTCTAAAATCTCCTGCAAGCTTACATACTCACCCTTAACTATATTTAACTTTTAATCACTCTTATTTATTAATTTATAAACCAATTCATATAAAAAGAAAATTTATTTACAAGCCTATTATATTTATTTATATTTATATAAGCATTTTAAATTCTAACATGTGTGTAACACCTAGGTCAAATAATACTTGATCTTGTAAATTTTCAATTTTGAGGATACTTAACACTACCACATTGGATTCTTAAGCTTCTTGGCAAGTTAAAATGAGCACCCTTGCTTAATTTTTACTAATATTCTTTTCTTAATTATTTCGATCATTACCTTGCCTTGAGGTGGCTTGATTTCTCGCCAAATTAGTAGAGTGTATCATTGGTTACATAAACCCCAATGCTTATTATTGCATTAGACACACTAAGATGATTCCTCATTGAATTAGCGCATACTTTTAAAAACATCCTTTTAGAAGCTCACAAATAATTCAGGCGAGTTTGAGACTCCCTACATTCCTTCCTATTGAATGGTCCTTTAAAACACCTCTCAAGTAAGCCCATCTAAAATAAGATCTATTCCCTTCACTGATAAATGTATTTCAAAAGGCATTCCTTTTATGTTGTGCATAGAGTTAGGTTCTTTTGATTAGCTCCATTCCTACTTCTCATTTGAACTTTGCACTCTTTCTTTTCCTTAAACCTAAAATTTAGCCAGAAGCTCACTCTAACACTTGCTACTAAGTGGTAGCATCAGTCAAATTGATATGCTTAAAATAGTAGTTTGTCAACCTCTATATAAACTTTACTTTGACCCTCTTCATACGAATCAAGTATCCCACATATTGAGATAATTATGTGAATTGCATACTATATTCATTAATTGTGAAACTTTATTGCTTTAAGTATTTAAACTCTCTCACCCTTGCTTGGCTTACACTAGGCAGTAAAAACTAATCAATGAAGCTACCTTGGAAAGTCACCTAAATTAAAGGCATTACATTAATGTCCTTTCCATCCATCGTACTAATGAACTAATAATATACACATTATTTAGTTGGTATCTTACAAGCTCAACTAATAAGAGGTTAAGGCATTTCAACATCTTTTCATAGCACTCAATTTAAGTAAAAAAACTAATCTAGATCCATGGTTGGTCCATATCAAAGTAACAAGGCAGTTTTAACTTAATAAACTCATAAATAATATAAAGCTTACTAATAGGAACTCATCTAGAAAGGGTACAATCCATTTCCCTTTTTCACTCTTTGTTCACATCATGGTTATCTTATTCACATTACTTGCAATCCTTATTGTTGGTGAAGGCTTTAACTAAATGATCTACAACTTACTATAGAAAATTTATAGCTTAAAGTGAAAGATTCTAATCATTTCTCTTAATTTCATGACTAATATCCTACCCTTATGAACCAATAAAAGACTCTTCATTATCCAATTCACCTTATCATTGTCCTTTTTATTTATTCTTACCATTGCCTATGATACAAAAATATAAGATTACCTATGATATCAAACTATAAGATATCATCATAATTAATGGAACTTCTTAAAAATAAGCCACTTCCATTAATTGTAGATATATGGGCTTAACTAAAATAGCATTGATAATATATAATCCCCTATGTATATGTATCACTAATGCAATTTTAGTCCACACCATTAAGATAACAAGCATAACCTTATAAACTAACTAACCTTAGGGTTATCATCCTATAGGTAAACCCTAGACTATGGTCTAATATGAGCTTTGTCATGACCCTTCAATAGTTATGACTGATGCAAGACTATTACAATTCATTCTATAAGCCTTTCCTTAGCTTAATATTGATTTAACAAAATAATGAGGTAATAAAATTTCTAAATTTTTGCCATTTGCTTTAATTATGATTCTATAATTTGTGAGAATTTTCCTATACATTTAAATTAATTTTGAAAACATGGGTAAGCTACACTAAAACAAATGTTAAACTAACTTTCAAACTTAAAGTTCTATAAAGAAATAAATTAGCCTAACTAAAGCCTTACATAAAGCATTCTATGCTCTACCTATTCATAACCATAAGCCTATATTAGAAAGTTTGAACAATGTACATTATAATTAATAATACTAAAACAACAAATGCTACTTGGGTTGTAAAAAAAATGAAGGATCTATATTGAGACGATCTTAATTGCAGTGGTGGCAATGAGAATGGAATCTTAACTTAGGTATCTAAAAATGTAAACTATAAAAAAATAAGTTTGTGATCTTAATGAGATAACATTCTACTTAAAATAAATAAATTTATAAAACTATACCCTAATATTCTTTTGCCAATTTGACTATATAATAAATAAACTCCTAAATAGATTTACTTAAGGGCAATTAAATAATATCACCCACATAGTTATTACATGAAACATAACCCAACTTCTAACCATAGCTTTAATCTTGCTAAGAGAGATCAACTCAAGCTTACACAAAGTATTATTCAATAAATAAGGTAATTAAACTTGCACTAGAGATATTAACAAATGAATTTTCAAGATAATAATCTCAATAAAAATGAACAAGACAATAACCCTTCTTAGGGTATGCCTTATCCCTTCACAAACTGGCATATAGATGTAGTGCAATAAGGCATAATCTAAATATCCATGCTTTAATATCATTAGGTTTCATGCAAGGTACAATCTATCAAATTAAAATCAAGCACCTCATCTAGCATTATAATCTCATTACTATTGTAGCAATAATATTTATAATTTAAGTTTAAATAGCTTAGTAAGAACTTTTGTATACTCATTCACACTATCATCATAAAAACATTTATGTACTCATTTTAATCTAGCTTATTTACATCAAGACCATCTATGTCATACCATACAAATCAAGAGGTATAATATAGTTTAAAATCATTGAAATATATAAATTTTTAAGGTAGAACAAGGTATAATAAGTTATATAATTAATTATATAAGTTTTAAAAGTAACTTTACTTAGTTATAATCAATTATATGAGTCCAACAAGCAATTCTTTAGATATAATTGATTATCTAAGTTCAAAGAATTTTTTTTGTCATAATCAATTATCAAATGGATTTCTATCACTATATCATGAAATTTCCTATTCACTTGCCACTTGATGGCTTCCAATCTCACCTAAATATGAAATTTACAACTAAAATATCAAAATTCATAATAAACCCTTGAACACAACATGTTCTATACAAAAAAGTATAAGGCTTATAACATAATTTCATTTCAAATCTTCAAGTATGTTAAATTATAATAAAATGATGAATTTAAGCTAAAGTTTAAGTAGAATACTACTCACAAGTTGAATAATAAAGATTTAGAGTGAATTTTTTTCAAAAGATGAAGTAATTACACGCTTGGAGAAAAAGGATTCAAATTCTTTAAAATACAAAATGAACTTTGGATAGTAAAGTGAGCATCATATCATTTGATAAGAAAATCAATACAGTGGATAGTTACATATTTAAAAATTACTTTTTTTAATTTACTATTATTTTTCACATCCTTAAATCTTAATTTTAGCATCAAAGGTTATGATTTAGTACTTTGCTTTCTAAAATGCAATCTTGCATTTTTGAAAAGCCAAATTCAAAGAATGAAATCTTAAGTTAAGGTATAAAATTTTCCTAAGTTCTTCCTCAAACAAAGCTTCCATCATTCCTTAGGAAAGCAAAAGGGAATTCAATAAGTAAATCTTTAAAGATTGATAAAGTTAAGGATTCCTAACTTGATTGCTTGACTATGATAGAGGATGGCTTTTAGTCTCTTGGCCTTTTGGAGTAAAATGGAGAATGGATTACGGTAGGGTTTTGATTAAAAGGGGCTAGCCTTCCTTAAAGGAAAAATGGGAAAAGGGTAATAAGTCTCCTTTAAATTTCCTTAGTTAATCTACCTTATCTCATTTCATTAAAACCACAAACATCCTAACCTAATAAATAAGTGGCACCAATCATTTGCATCATTATACCATCTCCTAAAATACTCATATAATTTATAATTATTTAGCAAGAACGTATATATTTACAAGTCACTTACTGATTATGATTAAATTTTTAATTCATAATAATGGTTCAAGTATTTTTATTATCGTAATTTATTTTACCTCTACTCTAGTATCCTTTGTCATGATTTAAATTAACAAATTACTCATCCTAACACTACTAGGTATAACAAATCGAGCTTTAAAAAAATTTAATTTATGTCGTTTTTCTTTTGTTCTTTTATAATCTCAAACCTAAGTACCTCAGCCTTAAAACAACAAATTGATAACAACCAATGAAATTAAGTTAAATTAGGGCTAACAAGGAAGCATATAGCTTGTATATAATAATTTTTGTTAGATTTGGATACAAACATAACACAAGTGGAAAAAGTGTTAATGATACAAACCACATGTTACCTTTTTTTGACACTCTAAACTATAGATAGGCATGTTGCATATAGGGTCATAGTATAGGTAGGTAAAATGTATATTTTTTCCTAAATTTTTTTTAGTTAATTAAAGAATAAGGCATTATAATTCTAGTTGATTTACATTTTTATGATAAATTAAAAAAGAAATTATGATCTTTTATAATTTCATATGTTTTATATGATCACTATGAATTCTTTGAAAGGAATGTAAAATATAGACCATTTTAATTTTTCACATATAATTCATTAAGTTAATTTATATTTTAAGGTAAATTAAAAAGTAAACATTATAAGTTTAGAAAAATTAGCAAGAGATACTAGTTAGAACTCAAGTTCATTAATATTTCTTTTTTAATTATAGTTCTAAAAGTTATAATTATTATTTTAAGAGAAAAATACATAGGTTTCTTTTCTATTTAGGCGAAATTGCATAAGCTTCCCCTCTAGTTTGAAAATATACACAAATCTCCCTTACATTTGAAAACTAAGCTACTACTAACTCTAAGAGTGAATTATATAGCAAGTAAATTTCTAATCTCTTCCTTTCTAGCATCTTATGTTATGGAGTATGGATAAATTTAGGAATAAATTTTGATTTCCTTCTTCCTTACAACCTATTCAACAGGTTTACAGAAGCATACCTTAAAATTTTGCAAAGTTGCAATCTAAACAAAATTGTGATAAATAATAACAAAAATTGCACAATTAATATCCTTATTATCTATATTTCCCTAATTCTAACTCATGCTACAACATTTAATTTACATTCGTCATATTCAAAGTGAAAACACTATCAAATTAATAAAATTCAAAGAAAATGATGTTTTTAATTAAGGTTATAAGCACTATGCAATGAAAAGATGACTATAATGCCATCTTCCTTGCTTTTTAAATTACGTTTTGTTGCCAATTGGGGTTTTAGTTAAACCTTAAAGGGTTTTCAAAAGATGCTTTATTTTGTATTTCATAACAAGTTACCTTATTCATGTCTTCTTAAGAATTTTCTCCTATATAGTCCACCATTTGAACTTCAACTTTTTCTATTTCTTCTTTCTCTACTTTGAAAGTTATGTCCTTCTCCATCCAATTTGTCTCTTCTCCTTATAATTCTTATTGTACAAATCTTCCAAACTTAAAGCACTCATATCCCTTTAAATTTGAAATAACAAAGCATGAAGCATTGAACTAAAGATTTGAGTTAAAATAGAAAGTATATACTAAAGTCTACTAAATTTTACAAGCATATTACTAACTACTAAAAATTGCAAAATGCATTTTCTTTAAATTAATATACATATAGTTAGTTTCCCAAACTACATCAATTAGCTTTAAAAGCAAGCTCTATAAAGCAATTCAATAATACTTATTTGTTCATACTATTTTACAAATAAAGCTTTGTAAATAACATTATTTTGCCATTATAGAATGTTATAGCATAAAGATGATGATTTTAAAGAAATTCAACAACTAGTCTTTCCTAAGGTTGCTAGTTGGGGAGTAAGTTTCAATACAAAGTCTCAATTAGGAGTAAATTTTAACCAATTGGAATTTGCATCAATATAACAAGTAAAACAATTGATTAAGCTTCAATAAACTAAAATTTATGAAAGTAGAACGAATTCAAAAGCTACCTAAATGAAAAAAAATGTAAAATTCACTCAAAAAATCAACCTTTAAATGAAAAAAAAATGACATAGAAAAGCACCATCCACCTACTATGTTAGTCACTGTTCATAAGGAAGCAAAAAGACAGAAACAAAGAATGCACAACAATTTTTAGCAAATAAATTAGGAAACCTAAATGAGATTGAATATATTTTTTATTAGGTAAAAACACACAACAACTCAAAATGAAATCCAAAGTTTGTAATCAACAAAAGGAGCAACATACTAGTAACATAAAAGGAAATTGAGAATGGAGATTGCAACCTCTCTTAGACAAAAGACGATCAATGCAACATTACTCTTCAATTTCTCATTTAAGTAAATGGGTAATATCTCATTTTATATTGTTTACTTTAAACCAAATATAGAATGCACCGTAACCTTGAAAGCCTAGCAAAATAAGAATGGTTCTTCAATTTCTCATTTAAGTAAAAGGGTAATTTTATGATTCAATAATGATATTTATAATGAAATGAAAATTAAGAATTTAAGGAAATATTCCTTACAATGGAATGTTAAATAGAATAACGTATATATTTTCAAACTAAAGGGGAGGTCTATTTAATTTCACCTAAATAGGGGAAAGGTCTATGTATTTTATTCTTAGTTTAATGATATTTCATGAAAAATTTAAAGTTAAGTTAAATAAGATACAAGAAATTAATTTTTGAAAACTATTAATTTTTTCATATTGACTAATTAATTACACAACTTTGTAAACTTTCCTTTCCAAGAAATTCACAAAGAAATTTACATTTACTGATCTAGGCTTTTATTTATTTCTCATATCTTTAGGAAAAAAAGGATATTATTTTCTTTAAATGATTGTTCTTCCTCAAATTATGACATATATATTGATTAAGCTACTAATTGCCATTAACAATTGTAATTATTGTCCACCACAAATTAAATCTAAAATACTATTTTCTTAAATGGTTTTTCTTGTTCAACATTTTACATGATAAATTTTATGATAAAAAATCATTATTAGAAATTTTTATAATATAAAATTAAAAAGAATAAATAAGAAGGGAAAGAAAATTAATATATAATATAAAGAATGTATAATATTTAAGTAAAAATTAAATCACAAAATATAGAATATAGTGTAAAATGTTAAAAAATAAAAACCTAAAGAAAATAGATTTGGGGATTTAATTTTTGACTCATGCATATTTTAATTAACACATTATAATTATTGATTATAATTGATAAAATAATAAAGGGGCAAAAAGCAATTTGAATGGAGAACTTATTTGAAAATGCTCAAAGAATTCAGATAAGTTTTGTTCATATATAAATAGTATTTCTAGGAAGAAAGCAAGTAAACATATTTAAGATTTTAATAGCGTTTTCCTTAAGGAACATATACTTAGGTAATACTATAAAAGAATGTCAAAATTGCTTAAAATTAAGACAAAATTATTGAAAAAAGTTCAAATTCTAGGAAATGTTTTTATTTTAGTATTCTCTCAAAATATTTTTATAAGAGAAGGTAGATATCTTATATTTTTATTTATAAAAATGTTTTAATGATATAAAAAGACTATTTACCTAAAAATATAGTCAAAATTTTTCACACGAGGGGGCCAATATTAAAACTTATATATATATATATATATATATATATATATATATATATATATATATATATATATATATATATATATATATATATAATTTTTTTAATTTTTAAGAAACTAATATAAAATTATTATAAATAAAAATGAAGATGCTAAAAAAAGGTAATGGGAGGGGGGGAAGGGAGATGCAACCCTTGCTTGCACCCTTTCCCTTTATTCCTAATTTTACCCACCCTTCCATTTAAATCTTACTATCTCAACCCACTTGCTATATGTGACCATTAATTTATGTCTATTTGTACTTATTTCTATTACTCATCATCGACTATCATTTATTATCAATTGATTATCGTCTATTACTACTACTACTTAGAGTTATTGACCATCATCCATTATTATTAATTACTATTAACCACCTCACTACTATTTACCATTACTAATCACTATATATAATGGTTAATTATTATCTACTATTACTCACCATTATTAATTATTAACTTCCATCTATTATTATTAATTATTATTTATCATCTCGCAATGACATTAATCATCGTCGTATCACCATCTATTATTATAAACTATTACTTATCAACGTTAATCAATCAACTTTCTAGTATTGACCATCTAATTTTCAATAAAAATATTTTTAAAAATATATAAATTGATTAAAATATAATATTTTAATATTTTTTAATTTTTTAATTGAATAAAATATAGTGATGTAACATTTCAAATAATTACATTCTCACACATTCTAACAATATCAATATCTCTGCTAATGTATGTTTTTGCGAAACAACATCAAAAATATATTTAATGATTGATATATTAATTTATATAAGTCACTTTAAAAAATAAATTTTCAGAAGAGGTTGTGACAATGTGAAAGTGAATTTACTTCTCAGTTTGATTATTTTGAATTGAGTGAGAAGTGTCTTCAGCTTAACTCAATTTGATAGACCCTGAGTGCCGCATGATTTCCAACAGGATATTCCAGTGAAACAAAATTCAAATTCCATTTTATGCGTATTCCTATATGTTTGAAATCAAATCCATAAATTAGACTTATTTATAATTTGCACACCATGCTTTACTTGCCATTATTTAACAAAGTATACGTCTCAATTAATTCTATGCATTTTTTAATATATTCGAAAGAGAAAAATGTAAAATACTTTCTTCAACTTTAGGATCGTTACATTTTAACCCTACTAATTCTAAAAACTTGTAAATCAAATCTTTAAACTGTAAAAAAAATTGCAATTATCACCCACCATTTGCTTTATTAACTATTTTATTAAATTATGTAATATTTTAGCTAACTTTTTAAATAAGAATCACAATATTATTGCATATTATTTTATTATGTCATATTTTGCACATAATTATATAACTCATTTTCAAGTTTTTAATTAAAATTTTATATATTTAATTTAATTTCTATTAATTATATAACATAAAAATTATGTGTAAAAAATAATGTAATAAACCAACATATAATAATATTATGATTCTTGTTTAAAAATTTCTTGAAAAAAGCATATAATTTAATAAAAAAGTTAATTAAGTAAATAATAGATGTTAATTATAAATTCTATATAGTTTAAAATTTTAATTTTTAAGTTTTTAAAAATTATGGGAGTAAAATGCAATTACTCCAAATTGATGGGCATAGTTTGCATTTTTCTCTATTTCAAATAAGTGAATTTATTTGTAAATTAATCAAAATTATCAATTTTAAAATTAATTCTAGACATCAAAATTCATTCACGTTTGAAATTATTTTTATTAAAATAAATTGAAACCAGTTATACAAAAATTAGTTCCAAAGAAATCAAATGGACGTAGTTACTATCATCTGTTCTTCTCTTTTCTCCCTGTTTGGAACTTGCATAATCTTGCAGCATGGCCAAAAAAAAGCAGAAGGATCGTAGCAACGAAACTTCAATAGAAAGTACAGACAAGAAAGAAAATAGAAACTCAGCGTACTTAGAAAGAGTCTGCAGTATACCCTGTAAACAGATACTTTAAAGTGATTTCCTTCCGTACATTACAGTATTTACAATTGATTTAAATACCATTTTAATCCTTGATAGATGTTGATTTTTTCAATTTAATCCTTAATTAGTTTTCATAATTAATTTAGTCTCTGACAAATTCATTTTCCTCTCATTAAGTCCTCCACATCTAACTTAAATTATATTTGTTAAAATAATAATTTGAAGTTTAAAATTTAACTTAGAGTCATTTGATAATTGTATGGATACTAAATATGAATTGTAGCAGAGTAAGTATCCTAATTATTAAATTAATACAATATATATTATAATGTAATAAATGATAAGAAAGGATATAATTAAAATGATCATAACGTGTTTTTATTTTTAAATTAAACTTTAGGTAGTATAGAGCATGAAAAATGCTACATAAATGTTGGATGGTATTATATAAGATTTTAGGATTTCATATCTTCAATTTTGTTAGAAAATATTTATGTTAGATGGCCAAAAAAATTAATTGAATAAAATTAATTTTAAAAAAATTAAAAATAAGAATCAAATCAAATTAATTAAATTAATATTTTTAAGGAAGTGAAATAATATTTTACTCTTCACAATTTTGGGAATCCGCTGTTTATGGGGAGTCCAGGTGAGGTGCACGAAACTTTTCTCAACTCAGCATGTACTCCCTTCGAGTTATGACTAATGAGCTTGTTTAAATTTAAAGTCGGATAGCATTTTATATCTTTATTTATATCAAAGGTTTGGTCTCATTTATATATTTAATGATTTAATAAATCTTTTATTATTATAAAAATACAAAATTTAAATATTTAATATAAAATAAAGGATTCAATTATTCTATTGCTATTCTAACATCATTTAATTTATGGTTTGATTTGATCTTTAGATTTTGAGTAGAGATTATAATTTTCGTGCTTCTCCTTCTTAGAAATAGTCTACTCATTCTCGTTCCTATTCTTAGTTTGGGTAAATTTTTGAATACCTATATTTATCCCAGTTAAATCCTTGAATTCCATACCCATATTAATTTTTTCATTTTATTTAAATAATATATATTTACCTATATTATATTACAACTTTTAAGAAAAAAGTAAAACTTTTATGTAACAATAAACAATTGTTAGAAAAAAAATGCTAATAATATTATTACAATAAAGGATAACATAAAAAATTTTAGTTAAAATTTCTTTATATTTAAATCAAACGATTGATTACATAGTTTTAACTTTTTTTATTATTATGTAATTAGAGTTATATACAAATATACATTATTTTACTATATTACTATATAATATGAATATTTGGAGGACAAGTGTAATCGTCGTATACTTGCGCTTATACTCAATTAAATACCCAAAAAAAAATCTTTTATTATCCATATTTTGAAATTCATTTCCATATTTGAATGAGTAAATATTATACGTACTTAATGAATAGAAGTCAAATTATCATCTTTATGATAGATTCTTAATCATCTATGATAGTTATTTTTTTCACTTAATTGAATATTTCCCATGTTTTTCCGTTTAGTGACAAAAACGATCTAATTATAAATAAAAAAATAAATATAAAATAATTTAAAATTACAAAAAAACCTAATTATTAATAAAATGAAAATTTGAGACGTAGTAAAGTAACTTCAAAAAATATAGTCTAGTGTAGTGAATTTTGACCAACTTGGAATCTCAAGTAATAAAGTATTTTTCAACTCAAAAAATCCCAAATAAAATAGTCCCAAAAGAAGGATGATTACCGCGACTATCCATTCGATGAGAGTGCAATTTTAACAATAAATAAATCTTTGCATCTCTTGCACTGAGGAGCATGATTAGAGAAACAAGAAGTTTAAACACATCATTTAATTTAATAAAAAAAATATCTTGCTTTTCAAGTCTCACACTGCCTGAATTAAGTTTTAAACTAATTACAATTTTTTAGTGCTTTAAGTATTATTTAATGTAATTGACGGTTATATCATCTCTAAAATGTAAAATATATTTTAAAGTGTGAAATAAAATATCATAATCCTTTATATAAAAGATCAAAAATTCATCAAGAGTCGTTGGTTCAAGTATAATTAGATATTTTTTAAAAATTTTATATCTTTTATTATATTTAAGGTTCAATCATTAATCTTTATGTATGTATATATATATTTAATAATTTAATTATTTTTATTGTTATAAAAAATAAGAGTTTATAATTAAATAAATAATAATTAATTATAAAATTAATTTTTAAATTTTTAACTGCCGACTTCCTTAATTTCCTATCAAATTGTGGTATCCCATCTTGCGCTGCAAAGGAGCTGAACTCTTTAATATGTATCTCCTGGAAGTTAAAGGGCCGCTTCAAAAAGGATCAGTTTGTATGTTACCACGAACTCACCTTTGTCAACAACAAAGCCACCGACTTAAATCTCTAAAGCGTTACCGGTGGGTCTCGTTTCCGCTGGGAATATTGCTAACCCCACAAGCTTGCATTTTATTTTTTCCTTTTAGTAAAATACAACAATGCCAAATTTGTGTGTAATTTTTTTTTTATCTTATTCACATCCTATCATAATAATTACAAGTACTGATAATTAACAAGATAAAATAAGAATTAAACGCAGCAAAACTAGACGTGAAAATAGTACTCAGAAATAAAATATTTTCTCAACTCTAAAACCCTTTTGCCAATGTTACATGACATATATTATGCATAAGAATCTTAAATCGATACGTGTAACTGAACTTAAATAGTGATTTATAATGCTTGTATCGATTTTTGCAATTAGTTCACATAATATGGGTGAATGTGCATATATAAATAGATATATGTATATATTGTTTTACCATAATCTTTGAATCCGGTGAGGTTTGAACTGAGCTAATCCGGAAAAAAAAAAGAAAAACAAGAAGAAAATTTTCAACTTGTTTATGAGTTGAGTGACTCACTTGACTTAATAAGTTCGAACCTAAAAAATATAAAATTTAAAATTTTTCTCACTCAAATATTTATTGAATTTTTTCATCATTCTATTAATATTCAACCTAAGTATAAGCCATGATTACATAAATTGAATTAGCCTGTCCTAGCCTAATTATATGAATTTATGTTCATTAATAAAATTATATATTACAAGAAAATTATACCCAATTATTTTTAACACAAAAATACTTAATTTGACATATATTAATATTAATATTTTATATATTTAAACATTTTATTATCCATCTAAATGTCTATTTTTATATTAAAATTTTATTTTTATTTAAAATGATAATAAAAATAAAAATAATTGAATTTTCAAAACAAATGTCAAAGCATCCATAATTTTAATTCAGTTGGGTCGAACCATTTTTTCAAAAAAACTAAACAAACTGAGCTCAGATTTTAAGCATTATATTTTATATAATTATGCTTAAGCATTATATTTTATATAATTATATACAAAAAATTCAACTTGAAACCTAGTAATCCGATTGATGTGTGTACGTATGTGTGTGTGTGTATATATATATATATATATTAAAAGAAAGAAGAAGAATAAAGCATAAGGAAAGCATCTTTGGGCAAAGATCAGAAGCACCTTAAGCTGGCTTTGCTTTCTTGCAGCCTCGACTCTCGGCCTTCCACATCCTGCACTTTACTGGTCACTTTTTCTTCACTTTGACATTGCTCAACTCAAAAGAAAGGGATGATCCTAATATGCACATCAATTTTTTTTGTATTTTGCTTTGAATCAACTGCTCTACCATAAAGCTGAGAATCATTATGCCAATTTTGTGAGCTAAGTATCAAACACAACTTCTCTTTTGTTCCCCCCCTCCCCCCTACCCCTTTAAACAAAGTATTGAGCTCAAGAAAACACAAGAAATATTTTGTTAGAGTACCGACTCACACTAATTATATGAAAATGATAATTTATGCTCACCTTCTTTAAAATTTAATTTAATTACATTTACATCCTTTCTATTTTTATAAATACACAATTGTCTACCTTGTTGTCTTACTGCAGCATAGAAGGTAGAGAAGTTGGGTGTATGTTTAAACCTAAAAGTATTGGAGAAGGATGGTGAGCTTACATTAGAAGGAAAGATCGGTGTATATTTTTGAAAATTAAAAGGATGTGAGTGTAATTATTCTAAATAAGAGATGAGTGTAGTTTATCCTATTAAAAATCTAAAGCCGTGTTTGCCTATTTTGGTAGGTCAAGAACTACAATTTCTCACAATTGAATAAACAAAAGAAAGAAGAAAAAGAAAAAGACAATTAAGTTCTGCATTTAGCATTTGTAATCACAATTGTGTTCTCTTTTACAGATAACTATTTTAAAAGAAACTGAGAATCATTATACCATATGAATGAGCTAAGTATAAAAAGAGAACCTCTCTTTGTTCTTTTAAACAAAGATACCAAGAAACCTATAAAAAGAAAAAACACAAACTATATTTGCAGCTAAAAGGACCAACTGACATTATTCATATCAGAAGGCAATATTTGCCTATTTTGGTCACCGTGAACTATAATTACCAAAAATAGAATTAAAAAGGAGAGAAGAAAAACAACAAATAAATTCTTCATCTTAGCATTCAAAATCAGTTTCACATTTTTGTTTTCCCACCAGATTCATCAAATTTTAATAATCATTTATGATAAACTATTATAATTACCACAAGCTTCAGACTGAAAGAATGGCCATCTTTATGTTGCATCAATCCGAAGCCTTCCCTCCAATGTATATCTTTCCGCTTTCCCATGTTCAGATTGCTAAAGCTCAGGCAAGCTTCTCCATCAAATTATTCCTTCCTTAATCAAAACAGCAGTTTAGTTGAACTTCCAGTATGCAAGAAAGTGAGAACAAAAACAAACCATTGTTTCTTCATTTATTGCATGTTGCCTTCTTAAGCAGAACTTCCTTGCTTCTAAATTGAGTTTCGGGTTACTTGCAGGCAGCCGCCTGACTGCTGTTCGTGGCAGAAACACATGAAAGAAAGGCACATGAAGCTGGTGGTGGAGGTAATTGATGCTCATGATCTTATGCCTAAAGACGGTGAAGGATCAGCAAATCCATTTGTTGAAGTAGACTTCGAAAACCAGCTGAGCAGAACCAGAACTGTCCCAAAGAATCTCAATCCCATTTGGAATCACAAACTCTTCTTTCACTTCGACACAACCAAGCCTTATTATGGCCAAACAATTGAAGTCTCCGTCTACAACGAGAGAAAACCACTTCCTGGACGGAACTTCCTCGGAAGGGTGAGAATTCCTTGTAATAATATTGTCAAGGAAGGAGAGGAAGTTTATCAGACTTTCCCCCTAGAGAAGAAGTGGTTTTTCTCGCCTGTTAAAGGTGAGATTGGCCTCAAAATCTACATTTCATCACAGTCCAAAACCAAAACACCACCTTTTCTTCATTCCACTTCACCAAAAGTACTAGAATCCACTACTGCTCCAGCTAGTCTGCCTCCTCCTCAAAGTTCTCCCCCAGATACAGAAAACACAAACCTTCCTGACAGAACAGTATCATTAGAAGAAGTTTCCAAAGAAGAAGTTCTGAAGGTTGAAACCCCCAAAGTTGACACAACAGACACGGAAGAAGTGAACTCTGCTGCTGTGACAAACAATACGGCTGCAGCCATCAAGTCTACTGGCTTTGATACTGATCAAGAGTCATTGGAGGAAAGCAGAGAACCTGTCATAGAGATAACTCAACAACTTCACAAGCACCAAGCTATGCAGCAACCACGGATTTCAATAAGGAGGCGGCCACAAGCACAAGGAGTTCCCAACATTATGCATCCAGTTAATCGTCCACAAGTTCATTCTGCTCAAATTCGTCCGCCTCAAGTTCACGCACCTAATGTTCATCCACCTCAAGTTCATCCACCTAGAGTTCATCCTAGTGATGAGGACTACAATCTGAAGGACACCAATCCACAGCTTGGCGAGAGGTGGCCAAATGGCGGATCTTTTGGCGGAGGACGAGCCTGGATGGGTGGTGGGGAGAGGTTCACAAGTACACATGACCTTGTTGAGCAGATGTTCTACCTCTATGTTCGAGTTGTGAAAGCCAAAGATCTTCCTTTGGGTGCCATTACTGCAAGCTGTGATCCTTACGTGGAAGTAAAGCTGGGGAATTATAGGGGAAGAACAAGGCACCTTGAGAAGAAGTCAAACCCAGAATGGAACCAAGTCTTTGCATTTTCCAAGGATAACATTCAGTCCTCAGTGCTAGAAGTTTATGTCAAAGACAAAGAAACATTTGGCAGAGATGATTATCTAGGAAGGGTACTTTTCGACCTCAATGAGGTTCCAACCAGAGTCCCCCCTGACAGCCCTTTGGCTCCTGTGTGGTACAGACTCGAGGACTTGCGTGGAGATGGGAAAGTGAGAGGTGAAATCATGCTTGCAGTCTGGATGGGAACTCAAGCCGATGAGGCCTTCTCAGATGCTTGGCATTCTGAGGCTGCAACTGTCTATGGAGAGGGTGTCTTCAATGTCAGATCAAAGGTTTATGTCTCACCAAAGCTGTGGTATCTGAGAGTTAATCTCATTGAAGCTCAAGATGTAATACCAAATGATAGAAATCGCCTGCCAGAGGTTTTGGTGAAAGCTCAGTTGGGAAGCCAAGTACTGAGGACCAGGACATGTCCAATTAGGACAACAAATCCACTTTGGAATGAAGATTTGGTCTTTGTGGCGGCAGAGCCATTTGAGGAGCAATTGACAATTACTGTGGAGGATCGTGTGCATCCTTCAAGGGACGAGGTACTTGGGACAATTGGTTTGCCATTGAACATATTTGAAAAGAGACTGGACCACCGGCCTGTCCATTCGCGTTGGTTCAATCTCGAGGAATTCAGGTTTGGAGTACTGGAAGGTGATAGAAGGAAGGAGCTCAGGTTTTCAAGCAGGATTCACCTGAGAGTTTGTCTCGAAGGCGGATACCACGTTCAAGACGAATCTGCCATGTACATTAGTGATCAAAGGCCAACAGCCAGACAGCTATGGAAGCAGCCCCTCGGAATACTCGAAGTGGGAATCTTAGGAGCACAGGGACTTCTTCCAATGAAGATGAAGGATGGCCGTGGAAGCACAGATGCATATTGTGTTGCAAAGTATGGCCAGAAATGGGTCAGAACAAGAACAATTCTTGACAACTTCAGCCCCAAATGGAATGAGCAATATACATGGGAAGTCTATGATCCATGCACCGTGATCACATTGGGAGTTTTCGACAACTGTCATCTTGGTGGAGGCGAGAAGGGCAGTACTAATGGCAATGCAGTCCGTGATTCACGAATTGGGAAGGTAAGAATCCGGCTTTCAACCCTCGAAACTCATAGAATTTACACTCATTCATACCCACTTCTAGTTTTGCACCCACATGGAGTCAAGAAAATGGGTGAGCTTCTACTAGCAGTGAGATTCACCACCCTCTCTTTGGCTAACTTGTTTTACATGTATGGCCGTCCACTGCTTCCAAAAATGCATTATCTGCATCCTTTCACAGTGAACCAAGTAGACAACCTAAGATACCAAGCCATGAACATAGTAGCTGTCCGGCTAGGCCGGGCAGAGCCCCCTCTGAGAAAAGAAGTGGTGGAGTACATGTTAGATGTTGATTCCCATATGTGGAGCATGAGAAGAAGCAAGGCCAATTTCTTCCGGATCATGTCACTCTTCTCCGGCATGGTCACAATAGGGCGGTGGCTCAACGATGTTTGCCATTGGAAGAATCCTGTCACATCCATTCTAGTTCACATTCTCTTCCTGATTCTGGTTTGCTGCCCAGAATTGATCCTTCCTACCTTGTGTCTCTACATGTTCATGATCGGTCTCTGGAACTATAGATTCCGGCCAAGACACCCACCTCATATGGATATCAATCTCTCTTGGGCAGAAGGGGTTCACCCGGATGAACTCGACGAAGAGTTTGATACATTTCCGACTTTGAAATCTCATGACATAGTGAGGATGCGGTATGACAGGCTCCGGAGCGTGGCTGGAAGGATTCAGACAGTTGTAGGGGACATAGCTACACAAGGAGAGAGATTCCAGTCTCTGCTGAGCTGGAGAGATCCTAGAGCAACCAGCTTGTTTGTGGTATTTAGTTTTGCTGCAGCAGTTGTACTTTACGCAACGCCGTTTAGAGTGGTGGCTCTGGTTGCAGGATTGTATTACCTCCGGCATCCAAGGTTTCGGAGCAAGCTGCCTTCTGTCCCAAGCAATTTCTTCAAGAGACTGCCGGCAAGAACAGATAGTTTGCTGTAACATATCTTTCCATTTTTTATTATTTACATCAATTTCCAGCTTCATCCTTCATGTGTCTTATAAATATTTGCCCTGTATTGTATCTTACAAATATCTTATCATTACAGAATTTTACTTGGAACAAAATAAAGAGCTAGATTGTTCATAAATTGAGAATTCAACATTGTGATGGATGATGGTTTTCTGTATTCGCAATTGAAATTCCTCGTAGGGGGGCAATTGTATTGAGTTTCTATAAGACTACATCAAAAATTAAAAACGAATCTAATAAGTTTAATCCGAACTGACTTGAATAACAATTATGTAGTGATGAATAATTCCTTTTATTAATAATTTTAATTATTATTTTTAATAAAAAATATATTTAATCATTGATAAAGTATTTTTTTTAGATTTTATTGCAATTTTATTAAAGTATAATTTTATATTTTTATTGTATATAATTATATTTACAGTTTAATTATTAATTATTTTTCAAATAATATTTTTAAAAATTTAATATAAAATTTTAAATTAATTAACTTATCAATCCATTCTAACCTAATCTATTTTTTCTATCAAATGTAATGATTTGTTTACAACTCAAATTCATATACACTCAATTCAAATTCATATAACTAGCATCTGGTTCACAAAATTTTACATTCCCAAGAAAGTATATATTTTTAATAATATAATTTTTATGAATTTAATTAATAAAAATGTAACATTCCTATATTTGATTCACTATAAATTTTCTTGAGAATATTTTACCAAATTTCTAGATATGCTATATTATTATGTTTGGTTCATATTTGAGATTATTGAAAATATTAAGATTGTTTCAAAAATACCTTCATCAAAATTTTTATTACAAAGTCTAATATAATAAATCATATTTTTATTTAAAACTGCATAAATAATCAAAAAATTTTTAACACCTAATAAATTAAATTTCAATATTTAAAATCTAAAAATTCATTAAAATCTATATAAAAATATTTCACACTTTATCATATTTTAATATTTAATATATTATATTTTTATATGTTATAATTATTAGTATTATTACAATGTATTGTTCTTTATTATTATAATTATTGGTATTATTATTAGATTAATTTTCAAAATAAAGTGAGCATAATTTATTTAAGTTATTATTATAATATTAAATATACTTAGCATTTTTTTATAAAATTATAAATTTTTACGGTTAAATCATTTTTACAATTATAATTCATACTAGTATTAAATTTTATATTATAATTTCTTCTTTAATATAAAAATAATATTATTTTATATTTTATATATATGCCTTTTTTTTATGAAACTCTTAACCTATTATATTATTTTTTAATGAAAAAACTTATATGTATACATAATTATATTAAAATAATCTTCCAAATATTAGGAACAACAATAAAAAAAGAAATTATAGTTAAAAAATTAATGTTATTGTATTTTTTAATAATGAAAAATATTTTAAAAATAAAATGATAATTATTTTTTAATTTAAATAAAAAATTATTTAATAAAATGTTAAATAAAAAAATTAAATATGAGAATAATTATGTCATTTTATTTTAGTATCAGTATTCTCATTCAATGAGAATCTGAAATTTCCACCTCTCCCTATGGGAATATTTTAAAGAAAGTTAGGTCAAAAATATTTTCAAAAATATAACATTCCCAAACTTTTTTTTTTAAACCTTGAACCAAATATAATAATGTAACATTCTCCTAAAATATTCTCAGGAATATTAAAAATACTTTGCAAATCAAATACCACATAAAAATTTTATGGTTATCAAGTTGTATCAAATATTAAGACTCCTAATTCTATGATGGTATTAAGCAAAAGGCTACAAGGATTTGCCCATGTTTTCCCAATAAAATATTCTTCCACCATAGGAAAGACATTTTTCATGGATTTTACATCAAGATTTTAAGCTAATTTTATTAACAAGGGAAAATGTAAATTATCCCTCCTAAATTTGGATAGTTAAATTTTACTCTTTTTAATTTTAAAAGTATAGAAATCATTCCCCTTCAAATTCACAAATTTTAAAATTAATATCCATTATTCACTTAATTAAACATTTTTCATCAAATCATATTTTTTCATAAAATTTTTAAACAAAAATTATAGTATTATGAAATATTAATTTATTTTATTATTTTTCACATATAATATCACACTTTATTTTCAAATATTTAATTAATATTCTTTATATATAACTTAATTTATATTTCTATTAACTATATCACATAAAAATTATATGTGAAAAAATGTCTGAAAAATTCATCATACTAAAATATAATAATTTTTTATTAAAAACTTTATAAAAAATCACATAAATTAATAAAATAAATAATTAAATAAATGATGAATAATAATTTTAAATTTTATAAAATTTAAAAGAATAATTTCAAATTTTTAAAATTAAAAGAAATAAAATCTAACCAGATAATTTACTTTTTCTCCTATTTACAACGAGCAATGATACAGGCCATTTTCATTTACTATTTAATTTTATAATAATTATTTACCTTGTCTAGAAACACTTACCACCAAACTTTTAAGAAAATTACGATCAAATTTTAGAAGAGTTCAATGCCATTTGTTTTAAAAAAATTACCATCAAATTAGGATTAGAATTACAGAAGGTTATCTTGAGTGTGGAAGTATTTTTGTTCTTGGTAGCTTCTAGATAGAAAACCTTATTCGAGGATTTACTTGTTTGACAAGCCTAGCCACGGATGACATACTTTAGAGGAGCCTGATTCCCAAACTTTAGAGGAGCCTGATTCCCAAACGAAAGTACCTAGGCCTCACAAAACAATATCTAAAGAATTTATACCATTGATCTTCACAGGATCAAAATTGAAGGATAATCCCATGCTAAATTGCATTGGGTAAACATAAAACAAGATCATATATATTAGCTGTTCAACACAGAGCCGTAATAGAGTACAACTATTAGGTTAATTAAAAAAAGACCAGAATGGAATAAGAAAACCGAGCCTAACACTTTCCTCTAGAACACAAGCTCATGGGGCTTCATGCCAGACTTGAGAGAAAACCTAGCACCTAAATAAGCCTTCAAATCTGGAACACATTCAATGGCTTTAATCAATGCAGCATCCAGAGTCTTCTGATCATCTTTCTTCTCCTGTGGGAGAACATTTTTCTCCTAAAATTGGAAAAAAAGGATAAGATGAGAATACAAAATCAATTGGATAACAAGCGGGAACAAATCAGGAGAGACTGCAAACTTACCTCCTTTTCTGCTTCAAAAAACTCCCCTTCTCGCTTCTTTTTCTTCTTCCGGGCCTCCTTAGCAAAGTACTTGTCATCGAACTTATCCAGGCTGACTCCAGAGATATCAACCTTGGTCGATGTACCAATGACATAAGACTGGTTCACCCGTCTCAAAGGAACCCCATTAATCTTGAATGGACCTGAAATGCAAAGGAACAAATGTGAGCAGACAGATGGTGCAGAGATCACAGAGAGATCATATTACACAGAAAATAAAATTAATCATGCAAAAGGGTAAAGTTCTACAAGTAACTAATACTCTTTGACAATGGACAGGGAAGCCACTTAAGCCAGATATAAATGGGCATACGGGCATAGTTATTAGAATTTGCACTTTGAACAGACAATATATAAAGCCATATATAATTAAAGGAAGCAATAAGAATGTGTTCATACATTATATATACTTGGGTATATATCCTTGCAATGAAATTAAAAGAAAGAGATTTTGTAAACTAGCAAAACTTGTGCAAACATCATTACATACCAGTAACAAGAAGCAAGCCAGAAGGCAGCTGTTTCAGAAACACTACTCTCTTCCCCTTGAATCTACCAGCAAGAAGAATCAAGACAGTGCCTGGAGTAATGCTAGCCCTAAAATGGAATAAAAACACAACTTATAGAACTATTTACCAGAAAATCAATGCATTAGCACATACATATAATAGATAGAAGCTGAAAGATGACAAGAGACATTTATCAGGCTCGGGCCAAATCAAATACAGATAAACAAAATCAATTTCTAACTGTAACACCAATTCTCGGATACCATATTAAAAAAATTCACACATTTAGAAATGACATACCATATCTACATTTTCTAACAATATAACCCACTAGAAAGATACTGTAGATTCACATACAGTATGTAGAAGACCATAAGATAACAAATTAAATAACATAACCAGAACAGCTCAACTAACCCTGCAAACAGACAAACTACTAAGTGGTTTTCTGGAGGAACCATCCAATCATCTACATTTTCCAATTATAATACCAATGCAAGATCAAATTCAATAACCAAAATCAATCAACACAAACAAATCTGCAAATGATGACAAATACCTGAGCTTGGTGGGCTTAGGCTTGCGCTTGTTGACAAGAGGCTTCTTAACATCGTCAGCTGGGTAGAATTTGGGTGGCTTGTCTGCCGGAGCATCAGCCTTCGGCTTGGGATCGTGGCGGGGGAAAACGCCGCCGTTCTTAGCCTTGATGGCCCACAGACCCCTCTTGTGGTACATCTTAGACCTTGAGTACTTGCCAATTCCCCTGATAAGCTCAGGGTTTCTGCTTACCTTGGGCGTTCTCTGCTTCGGCGCCATTTCTGCTTCCACAAAACCCTACCGTGGTTGAACTGGCTCTCCGCGCAAAACAGAGGACATTCGCTGCCCAGTGTTTATATATGGCCGGCCTCTGTTTGCAAGCTTGCATTTAGGGTTTTGGGAAAAAGAAGGTCGGTCGGGTCGGGTTTGTAGCGTGTGATTAGCTGTGATGGGCTTTCGATCCGTCCTGTGTTTAGACCGGTTCGGCTTCAAGCCCATCCTAATCTAATATGATAAAATTACCACCATAAAGTGTTGATAAAATAATTTCTAAATCATATAAAATTATAATTTTATTCTTAAATAATAGTTGATGCATATAATTTTTTCTTTCATACAAATTCGTACAAACAATTTTAGTCCTAAATAATATGATTAAAAGATGAAATTATAATTTTATATAATTTATGAATTATTTTACTAATATTTGATAATTTCATGAATAAAATTAGTAATTTTATCTTTTTCTTTTAACACTAAACTAATTAAATAAGGTATATATACCATAAAATTTAAACAAACAAACAATAAATGCTTTTTAGCTCATTAAATAATTGAATAATTTTATAATTTTAAGAATAAATCACTAAATTAGTCTTTAAATAATTGCAGTTACATTGAATTTTTCCTAAAAGTTTATCTTACATCAACCAATTATCATTTTGAAAGAAATTTCTTGCAACATCTATCTTTCAAAGATGAAATTAATATAGAAATCAAAGTTATATGAACTTATATGACGTGAAACAAACTATTAAAAGAAATATGATGTAATCTCTTTTTCTTTTTTGGTTTACACACAAGCATAGTTATTAAGCTTGGAACAAACCAATCGGTTCAGCTGGCAAGCAAATGAATTAGTGGTTGGTTTGGTCTAAATCACACCATCAAGCTAATTTTTTATGGATGATTTTTTAGTTAATCTAATTAAATCATTGTATTATATTAAACTAATAGCCTTTAAAAAATTAATTTATTTGATAATGAAATTTTATGTAATCTTGAGTTATTTATTTTCTATTATCCTATTTTGAGGAATCATAATATAAACTTATTAAATGTACTTTTTATTTTTTATATTAATTTTTAATATTTTTATATTATAGACATATTTGGTGAAAAGCTTTTTCTATAACTTTTGGTTGATTTGACTTAATTAGCTGGTTGACTTATTAAACTAACTAATTTTTATGTTTGACAATTAGCTATTTTGAATAATTGATTACCTCCCAATCAACTAAAATAGCAATGCTGGATGTTGCAGCATTTGAGTTTAACTGATGAATAAATAATTATGTTAGCTTTTTAGTAATACAATAACATCTGATATTATTTTAAAGGTTTTATGTTTCATTATATCTAAAGTTTGAGCTCAAAATCTTACATGCATACACTAAATAAACTACCATTTCTATTATTACAAAAATAAATAAATATATAATGCTATTTGAATTGTTAGGAGTTCAACTAAAGGATGAAAGCCACTTTTACAAATCTCATATGTACTAGCACTTGTCACTTTATTATTTCTTGTTAAAACTAGGTTTTAATATCATTTTGGGTCTCCTAATATTTAAATTAAGCAATCTAGTCATCCTTTATTCCAAAATCTCTTTGCATCCCTGTAACATTTAAATGAGCCTAAATTTGATCTAGGATTTCAATTTCCATCCAATTACAAATGTAGTGCAAATTTAATTAAAAGAATTCCTATATGGCTTTATTCCCATTAAAATTATAAGGTTACTTTTCCAACTCATTTCACGTGCTTGAAATTAAGGGTGCAAATGAGTAGATTTGTTCACAGGTGACTTGAGATTGACTTGCAAAAGCTTGATTTGGGTTTAATTTTAAATGAGTTGAACTTTATACATGCACAAGCTAAACTTAAGCCTTTTTATTACTTAACTTGAACTATTCATAAATCTAAACAAATCTAATTATGAAATATATTTTTCATTTTTATATTATATTTAATTAATATAAACATAATATATAAATTTTATATTATTAAAGTGTAACTAAATAATAAATTTACATATATATATTAAAGAAAAAAGTAAGTTGATTTCGGCTTATGTTCGATTTGAGCTCGAACTCGAGCTTAAGCTCAATCTCAAAATTTTTCAACCTCAATAAGTTCACGCATATTTATTATTACTAAGGTCAAGCTCGAATATACTAATATTTAGCTCAGCTTACTTTATTTGTAATACTAATTGGAATAAGGCCACACTTTAACCCTTTCTTCCTTACACAATACAATGCCATGAGAGTTTTGTTTTCCTAGGCAATTTGGAACCATTTTTAATGAATTTTTTACTTCATTTGAAACTTAAACTCCATCATCCACCAAAATCTCTATTCTAGGATTAAAAAAATAATTTTTTAAATATTTCAAAATAAATGAAGGCTTCATTTATTTTTTAAAAGATATTTTTTTATAACAAACTCAATTTTTATATATAACTAAATGAATGCTATTTTAATTAAAAAATTATACATAAAGTCATAATAGGGAGGAAAATAACTTCCTATTTGAAAAAGAGAAAAATGCCTTCCACTAAACTTATTACATTTAATATTGAATATATTAATTATTTTTCACTATCTTAATAGTTTATAACTATATTTCTATGGAAGATGGTTTTAGCTAAAATAAACAAAGCCTAATATTGTGTTAATGGCAATTTAAATTTTTTAAGAGCGAAATGTTAAACTACTTTCAATCATTTTCTTTCAAATCTTTCATGATATCAATGTCAAACATAATAATCTACAAAAGCCTTTTAAGTTAAGCTTGAAAATACAAATTTCATGAGATTTTTCCAAAAGCCCAAATGTAACTTTCTTCTTTTTCATTATTTCACCCACTTGATTATGATTGATGTGGATCCTATTTCTTAGTTTCTACAAGCCTAGCTAAACATAATATGATATCATCATACAACTACTCACATCTATATTGATTTTGCTTAACTAATTTTATGTATTTATGTCTTCAAAAAATATTTGTAATGAAACTTTATAAAAATATTGTACTCAAAATAATATATACAAGTCCTATTTCCCCTTAACTAAACCAAATCCTACTAGATTTATGGCAACTTCATAGAAATTCTAAGGAAATCTCTATTCATAGGCTATTGGTGATGGTTAGGGAGCATCCATAGGTGTATATGTAAAACATTTTAAATTTAAGCAGTAAGATAAAGTCCTAATAAGTAAATAACATATTTACGTAAACACACAAATAAATAAACAATGCATTACTTGCAATCATACTTTATCTTAACTATTTATACATTATCAAAATAGATTGATAAGCAGTTAACAAATAAACCACTTCATGCCTCCAGGGTCATCCTTATCCCTCCAAGACATACCCTATCCTTTTACAAATGAGTTCTCAAATTTGGTACTATTATCACATTGTCATATTTGTATTTCCCCCATTTATCATCATATCATTTCATTAATGCATATTAATAATAATTATACAATGCATATTAACAATAATTATTTCACAATTGTTCATTCCACACTATTCAAATAATTTTATACCTATAAGTAGTCTTACATTTAATTTGAGGAGTATATTATCCAACATTATTTCTATGGCCTAATATTGTTATGACATCATAAGGACTTAGTTATAATAACCTCTAGATTGAATTCGAGAGCTAATGATACTTGAGTATGGTACTCAAATATGATGCTTTAAAAACAAAGTCTATATTCAAGTATTATAATTGAATATTTATAACCTAAAAGCATATGAAACCTTAGTAATTGAGTATGGTACTCAAATAAAATCATTGGGATAATTCACCTAAGCCATATTTAAGTACTCGAATATAAGTAGGTAGAAATGAATGAACATTCAAGTACTCAAGTAAAATACTTAAATACTAGCCCTTGGAGTTTATTTTCTAGGGCAGTACTCAAGTATGTATTTGAAATTTCTAAAAAAATTATGAAGTTCATGGATCCCACCTAAATTTAACCTAATATCTTCTATTAACAAAGTAATGAGATTGAACCATCAAATTCATCATTAATTATTCACATAAGAAAAGTTAGCACCAAATTTTAGAAATTGTAATCTTAAGTAGGCTATTCACTTACTAAGAGTTTATGGATGAGATAAGAGGCTAGTTGGTAAATGGAATTATCCCTAATTTTACTTTAGAATCTTGGATGATAATTCAAATCAGAGTTTGATTCTTGAAATTGAAAGCTAACTTTATAATGGAGAAATGAAAATAAAAGAGGTTGGTGGCAAGTAGAGTAAGAAATAGGGAAAATAGTGATGTTATTAGGTTTCTTAAGGGAAAAAGTAGTTAGAGGATTTTAAGGCAAGATTGGAAAACATTTCCTTAAATCTCTTCTATACACCCTTATTCTGATATAATTTCTCATAACCTTATATTTAATTACATTCTATCTATTTCTTACATAAAATTGTATTTTCCTTAATTTAAACATTGCCTTAAACCTATCCACAACTATCCTAATTACCTATACACTTATGTAACTGCCAATAAAATAATTACAATAAAATCCTAAAATATTAGGGGTGTGACACGTTATCATCAATCTATATTATTTGAAGCTTCCACCTTTTCTTCCTTATTTTCATCCTTCTCTGAAACTGAAATCTCAATACCGTTTCTTTTAAGCCCATTCATTCATGGCTATAACTTTCTTACTTGGAAAACATCCCTAATTCTCTTATTCATCTAACCTATGAGATTTCATTTCATTAAATAATTTAATTGCTTTTTAAAAAATGTTTTTCATCCATCATTTTGAATATACTATTAAAAATACTTCTTTAGAGGTTAAGGCTAGTTTTCACTCAATTTGCTAAGCTCTATTTCAAAGAAATGTACATAATGTTGCAAGGATTTGAAATATTTTAGAATATTGCTTCAATAGAAGGAAGATGTGGCTTTTGTGCAAAATAAATCAATTTCAAATAGTTTTTGCAAACTTATCATAGATTTATCAATGCTTTTGAATGTTTTCCTTTCATTGCCATCGATAACTTAACAAAATAGAAGTATAGAAATTTTAATTTTTTTTAAATGAAAAAGTGTACTAATTAAGCCAAGTTGGCACTTTCCATTTGCAATTGATAGAAATTGAGCTGTAGAATTGAATTTAGGATGATTTAAATATTACAAGAATTAAAATAAAAACTTAAATTTAAGTGGATTAAATATGCTTAATTTAAATATTAGGGGATTAAAATTTAATTAAGCCTTGATACCATAATAAAAGTTTGGTTGGAACTTCCATTATAAGTTATAAAAAAATTATTTTTAGTATAAAAGATAACAGATATTTTGAATATGCCTTAATAATTTCCTTCCTATTAAATCCATTAATAATTCATATATAGATCTGGAACCATGAAATGAAACAAAATCATTTAGATTACTCTCCTCTTCAATCAATGATTGGCTTTCTCTAAAAAAATAAAAGAAGAGAAGAAAATTCTATATATTGTATTAATAATCTACCAACAACAAAATAAAAGATATTAATAAAAATATAAAAAAATAGAAAGATAAAATCAAATCTCAAATTCATTTAACTCACAAACCCTCAGCATAAACTTAAAACTCTAAAATAGAAATCATAACAATGTTAAACATAACATGTGCTTACAATCCCTTAATTGATTGAATTTCCAACTTTTGCTCATTTTTTATAATCAATTGAAACATAAAAACTTAATTTATGTTTTGGCAGAAAACATGAAAATCAACTAAATTGGAAAAAAAACTCAATTTTTAAAGATGATAAATAAGGTCTAACTAAAAAATGGAGTATCACCATCTTTTCCTACTTTTCCCACTTCCACATATTTGAATCCATATATTTTAATCTTCCTTTCTACATCATTTAGATCTTTTACTTTTTTATTAATTTTTTTTAGAAATCGAGATCTGATTTGTAGGAAGGTGGAAGTTTTTTAGGTGTGAAAATGTAAAAGAAGATTTATGTTTTAATTGAAAAAGTTAGTAGATTTAGCTATGGAAATATACTCTTGAAAATAAGTGGGGCCATTTTGTGACATTACCAAATTTGTTGTCATATTATTTTACAATAGTTTTCTCTCAATTGGGCTAACTCAATTCATCGAACCCTTCAAAATTGACACAAAATATTTTTAGTGGTGTGAATATCAAATTAAAAGAGAGAAAGGAGGGTGGAATTAAGAAAAATAATAAATAAAAGGAGAATATTTGCAAATTTGTAAAAATAATAAGTTTAAATTATGTTCCTATGCAAATTAAGTCCTATGGTACATGGTAAAGACACACCATCTAACATGACTAGAAACTTATTAAAATAGTAGAACCTATTCAAATTGACATTAAAGCATGGAGGTCCTATTTCCATCACAAAAGTGATAACAAGGTGAAACTAGATTACCCTCATTGCACTATTTACATCACATTTGCAATATCATGGTAAAGTACACTGTGCTTTCATTGTGTATTTCATAATATCAAAATCACGATATCAAGGCAAAGCATACCTTATTCCCATTACATTATTGTGGTATCAAGCCAAAATGCAACCATTCTCATCATGTGTTCAATTATTCCATCAACTCATGATAGGCAACCTTTTTAAATGGAAGGTTTTCTATAGAAGTTTAGGCCATGCCTTTTCTTTCTTTATTATATGTCAAGATTTAGATTTTTGTATAGTTCTTAAAGTCTGGTGTGTTAGCTTAATAGCCATTAATTACAAAATGTAACTTTGACAAAGATTAACGTGAATTTGGAGTATGAAAAAATCTAACTCTATTAACTTTAAAGAATTTTTTATGAATATGACTTGGTAGCATTGAGATGAAGACCTCATCCAACATTAGCTGTAGAGATAGCCTTAAAGATGCTAGCATCTTTCTTGTTGGATCTCTTATACAAAGTGAGTAAAGAACATGCAAACAAGTGGTTCTTGCATTTAGCAATAAATAAATGTATTGCAAATTGCACAAATCTTAGGCCTTCACTAATATCACTTTTGTAAATATTGCTCAAACTAACCTTTATGATAAAGTTTAACCTCACATCTCACTTAGTGCAAAGTACACAGCCTAAACACTATAATATGACTTAGCCTCTTGTCACCTTATATTTCCTTTCTTAGATTAGTCATCGTGATCTAAACTAGACACGTAACCCTAAAACTTGAAGTTGCCTTAACATAATAAGCTTACCATGCCTTACACATCATGCTTTACTTGCATTAGTCACCTAAGCATATGTCACCAATCATATCACCTTTCCTTTAAGTTTACATGCTCAATACGTTGAGCAAATAACACTTAACCCCAATCTTTTCCTATAAATACCTTATTTTTTGTAGCCTTAACACATTTTAAACAAACTATAAAAGCCATTTTGCACTTCCACATTATTACTCTACCCAGATTTCCCTTTCTCTACCTCTTCATCCATAAACATTAAAATCATGTTTATATCCCACTATTAACATAAAATCACTTATGTATTTTGCCATAACCACTCATCTTAGGACACACATTCCTCAAAATATCATAAAAACCTTAACACACTTCCGTTAAATACTATAACTTTGTAAAGATCCAAGGTGTGTGCATATATATAAAAAAATGCTTAACTACTCTCTTTTTTCTTCTATGAAAGACCAAAAGGTTATATATAATAATTTGTATCTATTTATGCACTAATTGCACCATAAGGCATAAAAATCCTTCTCTAACATATTTAAAAAGCTTATTCTAAAGTACCAATCTTTCCTATACAAAACTCATTATGTTAGATTCCAATCTATCATACTTACACCTCCATTATTTACACTAATAAAGATCCTTGAATCTTTTAATGACTTCACTAGGGAAGAGTATAAAATGATAGTGTTTAATAGGGTGTGGTGTGGTTATTATCAATGACATTGAAATTAAAGGTAACATTTTAGTAATGTTGTATATTAATTGAACATCATTACAAATCTTTCTAAACCAAATCAATTTCTTTAATTAACTATTTTATGAAAACTTATATAATACAGAAACCAAAAGTTGAAAATTTCCTAAATTTTTTTAAAGGAAGTCTAAAATAAAAAAATGTAGTAATTTTATACCAAGTCTAATCCAAGTTAAAACAAAAATGTGCTTAATTATTTCAATTAGGGAATAATTGAAATATAATTAATTTATAAAATATTAATGAAGTGATTTAAAAAAAGTATTCTTTTATGTAAAAATAATTGCCTTTCTTTTAGTAAAGTCTCAAATAGATAGCTTTTGCAAAAAATTATTTTGTTTTATCAAATGAAAAATCTTTTCTGAAAAGAATAAACTTGGAATGGTTTTATTAAAAATTCCTCTAGAAATTAGAAAGATAACCTTTGAAAAATATTTCTTATTCTTTGGAAGAATTAAGTTTAAACCATGAAACCAATATAATAGAATAAGAACAAATAGTAGAACTTAGTGAATTAGTTGATCTTATCTGAATTTGAAATACTTTAAAAGATAACATCAAAAATAAAAAGCTAAATTTTTTTCTTAAAATCTAGATAGAAATATTTCCTAGGATAAATCATATTTTCCTTGTTGGAAATTGATTACCTCTTTTGCTAAAGAAAACCATTATTTCTTTCCTTTGGATACTCATGAAAATCCTTTATTTATTTTGTTTTTCAGAAAAACATTTAATAACAATACTAATTATATAAGTAGGCAAAATATGCAGTAATGTACATCATACTTACATAATCATAATTAAACATATATTTTTTATATAGAAGTTAATGGGATCTTACTATTACCCATTTTGTTAAACTATTTATACTATTGCCATAAAGTTAGTAAGAATTTAGACAAACTTTAAATAAAATTAAAACAAATTAACAACTATTAACAAAACTAGCTATTGATTGATACATTAGAATAAATGTCCATATAGAACTTATCATGGTCATCAAATGGTGGAACGTCATCAAGGAGATCTAGTGGAATATATGGTGAGGGGTTGTACCATAGCCGGTATGGGCAAAGAGACTAAAGGCATAGCTGAGGCAGATAAAATAGGTGATGTGGCCAACAAATCAAAAGATAAAATAACAAGGTTGACAGTGTGTTTCCTTATAAGGGATATTAATGCCTCCTTTGACAAGGATAAGCTCATTTAGGGGTGGATTTGACAAAACTATCTAATAAGCTCCATCCACAGCATGTTGCTTTAAGTAAATTTTTACTAAATCTCGCTTCTGGGGCTAAATCTGCATGTTCTTTATCCTAGCTTGCAAAGAGTCAATGTTATCCTTGTGAATTAGCAAGGTGAAATGGAACTCTTGCTTATATATGTTGTGCAAGGTGTGGAAGATGTTCTTCCACATTAGTGATTCGGTAAAGTGTCATCTAAAGCAGTATTTGGAAAACATATCCATAAGTAGAGTGAATAATATTGTTACTAAGTGAAGTAGCTATCATATAAATTTTCTAATTAGATTTAATTTTGAAAATATTTATATACAAGACATATATCAAAATACTTTCTTATTAGAAATTGTTAGGAATTCGGATTATTACATGCAGTGAAATTTCAAAATTTTGATCCGAATTCTACCTAGGATCCATGCAAAAAGCATAAATCAATGATTAGGGTTTTACCTATTAGGCACTCGTGTTTCTACTGATCAAAACTTGAGAGCGGATGAATTAAACACCGGGCAGAAGGTAAAACATCTCTACGGTATCCACACGGAGTGAACAACGATCTCTCGCTCTCCACGAATCTGCTACGATGCGTTTCTCTCTCTAGAAATTAGGATTCAATATTTTCTGAGTGATTTAGGATTTTATGAGGCTTATGAGTGTGTCTATAATGTGCTGCCCTTAAGTCCCTTTTATAGAACTTAGGCAAGCCACAATCCTAGTCCTATTAGGATAATGCTTTCAAAAATCCTAATCACACTTAACAACTCATTTTATTCTTATCCTAGAGATAATGAGGAAAGATAAGAATTATCTATTAATTATCTAATATTAGATAATATTATCTCATAATATAAATATCTTAATATTAGATAATTGCATATAGTTATCAAATATCAAAATAATATTATCTCATAATATATTTATCTAATATTTGATAACGTAATTATTTGATATTACTCTAATATCAAATAATATCACATAATATATATATATATTATGTAAATTTATTATTCTTAATAATAATATATATATGCACGAAAATAAGTCCAATTAATTGGATATTAATATAATTAAAGTTCAATTAATTATTGTCTTATTCCTACTCCTTTTGTGTGATACTGTAGGTTCTTACTACGTTGACCATGACTCATTATTGAGCCATAGATAGTGAGCGGTATCTAGCAATACATCACTGCCACTCAAGTAGTAAGAATGCCTGTGATTCGACATCCACCTAATACATGATCAACGTTTTGCATCATAACCCTTTTGTAATAATATCCATATTAAACTGGAGGCATGGAATGTGTCATCCTCGTTAATGTTCAATTTATATTTCTTGATACTGAGTAGACTTAAAATATATTAATCCAATTGAGTATGGCCATACATTTTTAAGTCTCACTTAATCAAGGGGCTCAAGGATATTTCTCTTTTATACAAGAGTAACAAAATCCCATTTACATTGCTCACTTCCCTTTGCACGATTTATGACACGCCCAATCAATACCCTATTCGTCATCCTGATTAAAGGTGACATAGAACAATATTAAAGTGAGTAATTCCTCATGTAAGGAATCGTAGTGACTCCAGGTCAAAGGTTTATGTGTATTTGTGATCATATGAGAATAACTTATAACACGTCTATCCATGCAATATTCTCATAGTGGGTCAGTCTAGTACTTTGTTCACTAGCAATGTACTCATATATTGACTTGATATCACATATCCATGATTTATAATCATCAGTCATTATACATGCTAGTCTCGATGTATTATTATTATTCTTTTCGTAATAATACTTGACTAGGGGCATTTTAGGAATAGCGAAACTATTCCAAAGATAATTATTATATTAAGTTATAAATTACGCATAATAATAATACAATTATAAAAAATAAAATATAATAATTAAATTACCTAAAATAAAATATAATACATTGTGTATTACTTCAATCATCTATATGATTGGTTTTAGGACACACACCAACAATCTCCCACTTGGACTAAAGCTAATCACTCATGTATCTAATACTAAGTGACATAATATGACCATCATGCTTTTTCTGCGCTAAAGGTTTTGTCAGTGGGTCAGTGATATTATCATCAGTTGGTACTTTGCATATCTTCACATCTCCTCTATCGATGATTTCTCGAATGAGATGGAAGTGCCTAAGTATATGTTTGGATCGCTGGTGAGATTTGGTTTCCTTGGCTTGTGTAATGGCTCCATTGTTGTTACAATAGAGATCCACTGGGTTTGCAATGCTAGGAACAACACCAAGTTCAATAATGAACTTTTTGATCCAAACAGCCTCTTTTGACGCATCAAAGGCAATAATATACTCAGCCTCTATAGTAAAGTCGGTCACTATTTCCTGCTTTGAACTCTTTCAGCACACAACACCATCATTTAGGCTAAATACATAACCTGACTGCGATCTAAAGTCATCCTTGTTCGATTGGAAACTGGCATCAGTGTAACCTTTTACAACAAGTTCTTCCTCTTTTCCATATATTAAGAATAAATCCTTAGTCCTTCTTAAGTACTTAAGGATATTCTTAACAGCAGTCCAGTGAGGTTCACCTGAATTTGACTGGTACCTGCTCGTCATGCTTAAAGCATATGAGACATCAGGACGAGTACGTATCATGACATACATGATAGATCCAATTGCTGATGCATATGATATCTTATTCATGCGATCCTTCTCATCTTGTGTTGAAGGACACTGAGCTTTGGATAAATTTATGCCATATGACATAAGCAAAAATCCTCTTTTAGATTTTTGCATGTTAAACCGTTTTAACACTTTATCTATATATATACTCTGACTTAGGTTAAGCAATTTTCTTAATCTATCTCTATAGATCTTAATACCTAGTATATAAGCAGCTTCACCTAAATCTTTCATCGAGAAATAATTCCCTAACCAAGTCTTTACTCTTTGTAGTGTAGGGATATCATTTTTTATGAGTAGTATGTCATCCACATATAATATAAGGAAAATAATTATGCTCCCACTAACCTTTTTGTAAACACAAGATTCATCTTCATTTTTTATGAAACTAATTTCTTTGATTGCCTCATCAAAATAAAGATTCTAACTCTGTGAAACTTGCTTTAATCCATAAATGGATCGTTGTAACTTACATACCTTTCCAACAATTTCAGGAATGACAAAACCCTCGGGCTGTGTCATGTATACATCTTCGAGGAGCTTTCCATTAAGAAAAGCAGTTTTGACATCCATCTGCCAGCTTTCATAATCATAAAAAACTGCAATAGTAAGCAAAATCCGGATGGATTTAAGCATGGCAATTGGGGAATAGGTCTCATCATAGTCTATACTATGAACTTGCCTATAACCTTTTGCGACCAATCGTCCCTTAAAGGTTTGCACGTTACCATCCATGTCGGTTTTCTTCTTAAAAACCCATTTGCACCCAATGGATTTTACCCTTTCAGGTGGATCAACCAAAGTCTATACTTGGTTAGTATACATGGAATCCATCTCAGATTTCATGGTCTCAAGCCACTTCTCAGAGTCTGGCCCTTTTATAGCTTCTTGGTAAGTTGTAAGCTCATCTTGATCTATAAGCAAAACATCGCCATTTTGAGTTATAAGAAATCCATATCTCTCGGGCTCATGGCGTATCCTACCAGACTTACGTGGGCCTTGTGTTACTTGAGCTAGTTCCTGACCCACAACATCTTGTGGTCTTTTTTCAGGCTTTATTATAGGTTCAGTGTTACTTTGTGAGTCTCGCACTTCTTTGATTTCTACTTTCCTCCCACAGTTTTTCTTAGAGATAAATTCTCTTTCCAGAAAAATACCAGTTCATGCGACAAACACTTTGCCTTCACTAGGATTATAGAAATAATGTCCCTTAGTTTCCTTAGGATACCCTACAAAGTAGCACTTGTCCAATTTGGTTCTGAGCTTATCAGAAACTTGACATTTTACATGGGCCTCGCAACCCCAAATCTTCATAAAAGACAAGCTGGGACGTTTCCCAGTCCATATCTCATATGAAGTCTTTTGAACCATTTTAGAGGGAACATAGTTGAGCGTAAAAGCAGCTATCTCTAGAGAATGCCCCCAAAAGGAAATTGAACGATCTATATGACTCATCATAGATTGTACCATGTCTAACAAAGTACGATTCCTCCTTTCTGAAATACCATTCCATTATGGCATTCTAAGTGGAGTGAGTTGTGATACTATACCACACTCCTTTAGATAGTCATCAAATTCTTGGCTTAAGTATTCTCTACCTCGATCTAATCGAAGTGTTTTAATATTTTTACCAAGTTAGTTTTGCACTTCATTCTTGAATTCCTTGAACTTTTCAAAGGATTCTGATTTGTGTTTCATAAGATACACATATCCATATCTACTGAAATCATCAGTAAATATAATGAAGTACTGGAAATCTCCTCTAGCAGGTGAACTAATAGGCCCACATACATCAGTATGTATGAGACTTAATAGATCATTAGCCCTTTCGTTGTGTCCAGTGAATAGTATTTTAGTCATTTTTTCTAGAAAATAAGATTCGCATATTTCATATAATTCAAAATCAAATGAATTCAAGAATCCATCTTTATGGGGCTTGGATATGCGCTTCTCATTTATATGGCCCAAACGACAATGCCAGAGATAGGTTAAATTTAAATCATTTAATTTAAATCGCTTAGTATTTATATTATAGACAGGCATTTCAAGATCAAGAATATAGAGCCCATTGAACATTTGTGCACTGCAATAAAACATTTCATTTAAATAAACTGAACAACTTTTGTCTTTTATTATAAATGAAAAACCTTTCTTGTCCAAACAAGAAATAGAAATAATATTTCTACTGATAGCAAGCACAAAATAACAATCCTCTAATTCTATTACTAAATTAAAAGGTAAAGATAGATAATATGTCCCTACAGCTAACACAGCAACTCTTGCTCCATTGCCAACTCGTAGGTTCACTTCGCCTTTAGGTAGAGTCCTACTCCTTTGTAGTTCCTGCACATTTGTACAAATATGAGAACCGCATCCGGTATTTAATACCCAAGATGTAGAAGTGAAAACATTAATTTCTATAACATAGATACCTGAAGCGGAAGTCTTACTTCCCTTCTTCTTTTTCAGATCTTCCAGATAGACCTTACAGTTTCTTTTCCAATGTTTGGTCTGACCGCAATGGAAGCATGTCCCTTCCTTAGCCACACCCCCTTTTGGTTTCAGTGCAGAGGATTTAGACTTGAGCTTGCTTTTGGATTTGGAATCCTTTTTATTTTTGCCTTTGCCCTTTTAAACTATCATTATGGTATTAGGCTTAGTCTTTTGTAAATTTTGTTCAGCAGTTCTTAACATGCTTAACAATTTTGGCAGTAGTTTGTCAATTTTATTCATGTTGTAATTCATGATAAATTGACCATAACTCTATGGCAACTATTGCAAAATTAAGTCAGTGGCCAACTCTTGACCTAGTAGAGCACCCAATCTCTCAAGGTTTTTAACATACCTAATCATTTTGAGTACATGAGGCCCAATAGGGTTTCCTTCTACCAGTTTGCACTGAAACAAGGCTTTTGTCACCTTAAACCTCTTATGCCGAGCTTGGCCTTGAAGCATGTCATAAGCTTTCATGTTCTCATGTTGCTTCTGAAGCTCAGAGTCCATGGTAGCCAATATGAGACAATCGACATTTAATGCGTCATCATGATGCTTCTTATAAGCATCCTTTTGAGCTCGAGGGGCAGTAGCTTCAAGTTCTTGAGGAATAGGTTCCTCTAGGACATACATTTTTCGCTCATGTTTGAGGATTATCCTCAAATTTCTGTACCAGTCCAGAAAGTTTATCCTATTCAGTTTGTCCTTCTCAAGGACCGATCGCAGTGATAAGTTATTTGATGTATTAGCCATTGATTATCTACGACAGAAATATGTAAAGTAAGTATTAAATTTAAAACATTTAATAAGGTCTTTTATTAAATGTACCTCTATTATTTCATTCAAATTAATAGCCCTCACTATTAATTTGAAAAGTCATATTATCTAAGCTTTCTAGTGGGCCAAGATCCATATTTCACCAAGCCTTAAGTTAGCTTTGGTTAATCACTTAAAACTTAGTTATTTAGGTAAGCAACACTTGCCAATTGTATCATATACAACTCTTGGATAGTTAGGTGAACAACACTTGTTTTAGTCCATCTTATGAACTAAAGCTCAACTCTATGCTTCTAGGTCTCAATCCTATTGAGATATCCTAGTTAAGTCAGACCCAATATTTGACATTCGGATATCACTATTATCCAGTCGCATCTTACCAAGATAAACGAGGTACCTTACTTTGACAAACCTACCTTATGTCTATCGAGGCTTTGATGAGTGCCAAACATTGGAAGGCATCATTAATTATTATTAACTTAATATTTTAGATGAGGGATTTTAACTTAATTATTATCAGATCTCACCATAACTAGCCTATTTATTCATGCAATATATCTAGCATATCTCATATATCATATAAAATAAATGAATAAAATAGACTATCGTATATCATATATCTGTTGGTGTGTGTCCTAGAACCAATCATATAAGATGATTGAAGTTATACACAATGTATTATATTTTATTTTAGGTAATTTAATTATTATATTTTATTTTTATTATTATTATGCGCAATTTATAACTTAATATAATAATTATCCTTGGAATAGCTTTGCTATTCCTAAAATGCCCCTAGTCAAGTATTATTACGAAAATGATAGTAATAATACATCAAGACTAGTATGTATAGTGACTGATGATTACGAATCATGGATATGTGATATCAAGTCAATACATGAGTACATTGCTAGTGAACAATATACTGGACTGACCCACTATGAGAATATTGCATGGATAAACGTGTCATAAGTTATTCTCATATGATCACAAATACACATAAACCTTTGACCTGAAGTCACTACGGTTCCCTACATGAGGAATTACTCACTTTAATATTATCCTATGTCACCTTTAATTAGGATGACAAGTAGGGCATTGATTGGGTGTGTCATAAATCGTGCAGAGGGAAGTGAGTGATGTAAATGGGATTTTGTTACTCTTGTATAAAAGAGAAATATCTTTGGGCCCCTTGATTAAGTGAGACTTAGAAATGTATGGCCATGCTCAATTGAATTAATATGTGATATTAATTATTTATTTTAAGTCTACTCAATATCAAGAAATATAAATTGAACATTGACAAGGATGACACATTCCATGCCTCCAGTTCAATTTGGATATTATTACAAAAGGGTTATGATGCAAAACGTTGATCATATGTTAGGTGGATGTCGAATCATAGACATTCTTACTACTTGAATGGCAGTGATGTATTGCTAGATACCGCTTATTGTCCATGACTCAATAAATGAGTCATTGTCAACATAGTAAGAACCTACAGGGTCACACAAAAGGAGTAGGAATAAGACAATAATTAATTGGACTTTAATTATATTAATATCCAATTAATTGGACTTATTTTTGTGCATATATATATTATTAAGAATAATAATTCATGTTATATATATATATATATATATATATATATATATATATATATTATGTGATATTATTTGATATTAAAGAAATATCAAATAATTATCTTATCAGATATTAGATAAATATATTATGAGATAATATTATTCTGATATTTGATAACTATATGTAATTATCTAATAATTAAGATATTTATATTATGAGATAATATTATTATCTAATATTAGATAATTAATAGATAAGTCATATCTCTCCCCATTATCTCTAGGATAAGGATAAGATGAGTTGTTAAGTGTGATTAGGATTTTGGAAGCATTATCCTAGTTGGACTAGGATTATGGCTTGCCTAAGTTCTATAAAAGGGGACTTGAGGGCAGCACTTTAATTATACGTTTTAAGCTTCCATATAAACCCTAAATCACTCAGAAAACATCCAATCCTAATTCTTAGAGAGAAAAACGCATCCTGGCAGACGCGTGGAGGGTAAGAGGTCGTTGTTCACTCCGTGTGGATACCGTAGAGACGCTGTACCTTCCGGCCGGCGTTTGATTCATCCGCTCCCAAGTTTTGATCACTAGAAACACGAGTGCCCAATAGGTAAAACCCTAATCATTGACTTATGCTTTTTGCATGGATCCTAGGTAGAATTCGGATCAAAATTTTAAAATTCCGCTGCATGTGATAATCCGAATTTCCAACAATATCATGCAATGAATAGAACTATCACATAGTAAGAACACATTCTATCACATAATAAATGCATGCTCATCAATATCATCACATAATAAAGAAATCAAAATGTCATATAGTATGGCCCCAAAATTCTATTTTCTAATGACATTCCTAACTAACTTCTTAGCTTCTTCTTGTCCCATAGCTCCTTAGCTTCTCCTTGTTCCAAGCCAAGAATGCTCCATTGCAATTACAAATTTACAATAGAAACCCTGAGCTTCATTGGGGAGGAGTGAAATGAGAAGAGAATATACATTAGAAAAATAGAGGAAGACATGACACGCAGGTCATATTTAAAATCCGTCCATAAAAACTCCAAGGGCCATACTATACAACACATTCATGCATCATATGTAATAGTTGCTAAGAAATATATGTAACCAAGATAAGGAGAATGATTGACATATATATTTCATAACTTAATCATCATAAAAAAATCATGTTCTAAAAGAACGCCTTAAGAACAAAAATAATTTTTTAATGCTATGCAAAGTTAGGTCCTTACAGATTCAGAATTAATCACATTAATTTTGTGCTGACTAGGTTATATGCTTTAAATGCAGAGAATATCACATATTCAGAACAAACTCAAGGGTTTATCATATGAAAACTCAGAATTAAATACTAATCCAGAATGCATATATATATCACCCATATATAACTTGACTTAAGGATTAAGTTTGATTAAATCTGATTCATAACAAAACCTATTTACATCAGAATTGTGCATGAAACAAATTTGAATATGATTCAGAAAAATGCATAATCAGATTCATACAATTAATTTCATCAATTAATAATTAGATTTGAAATTCAGATCATATATATCATATATATATTTATGAAATCAGAACCATACACGAGTTTGCATATATCTCATATATATCTAGTTTAAATAGAAACTGATTTAATATTAATTTATCATATAAACATTCATCAAAACGTGTAACTTTTGATTTAAATCGAAATAGATTTAACGTGTATTTATCATATAAATATTCATTAAAGACGGTAAAACACATAATCAGAACTATATTTTTGTAAGAAGCTCTGATACCACTGTTAAGAATTTGGATTATTACATGCAGTAGAATTTCAAAATTTTGATATGAATTCTACCTAGGATCTATGCAAAAAGCATAAATCAATGATTAGGATTTTATCTATTGGGCACTCGTGTTTCTACTGATTAAAACTTAAGAGCGGATGAATCAAATGCTGATCGGAAGGTACAACGTTTCTACAGTATCCACACGGAGTGAACAACGACCTCTCACTCTCCACGAATCTACTAGGATGCGTTTCTCTCTTTAGGAATTAGGATTCGATATTTTCTGAGTGATTTAGGATTTTATGAGGCTTATGAGCGTGTCTATAATGTGTTGCCCTCAAGTCCCTTTTATAGAACTTAGGCAAGCCACAATCCTAATCCTACTAGGATAATGCTTCCAAAAATCCTAATCACACTTAACAACTCATTTTATCCTTATCCTAGAGATAATGAGGAGAGATAGGACTTATCTATTAATTATCTAATATTAGATAATATTATCTCATAATATAAATATCTTAATATTAGATAATTGCATATAGTTATCAAATATCAAAATAATATTATCTCATAATATATTTATCTAATATCTGATAACGTAATTATTTGATATTACTTTAATATCAAATAATATCACATAATATATATATATATTACATGAATTTATTATTCTTAATAATAATATATATATGCACGAAAATAAGTTCAATTAATTGGATATTAATATAATTAAAGTTCAATTAATTATTATCTTATTCCTACTCCTTTTGTGTGATCCTGTAGGTTTTTACTACGTTGACAATGATTCATTATTGAGCCATAGATAGTGAGCGGTATCTAGCAATACATCACTGCCACTCAAGTAGTAAGAATGTTTGTGATTCGACATTCACTGAATATATGATCAATGTTTTGTATCATAATCCTTTTGTAATAATATCCATATTGAACTGGAGGCATGGAATGTGTCATCCTCGTCAATGTTCAATTTATATTTTTTGATACTGAGTAGACTTAAAATATATTAATCCAATTGAGTATGGCCATGCATTTCTAAGTCTCACTTAATCAAGGGGCTCAAGAATATTTCTCTTTTATACAAGAGTAACAAAATCCCATCTACATCACTCACTTCCCTCTGCACAATTTATGACGCACCCAATCAATGCCTTATTCCTCATCCTGATTAAAGGTGACATAGGATAATATTAAAGTGAGTAATTCCTCATGTAGGGAACCGTAGTAACTCCAGGTCAAAGGTTTATGTGTATTTGTGATCATATGAGAATAACTTATAATACGTCTATCCATACAATATTCTTATAGTGGGTCAATCCAGTACTTTGTTCACTAGCAATGTACTCATGTATTAACTTAATATCACATATTCATAATTCGTAATCTTCAGTTACTATACATGCTAGTCTCGATGTATTATTACTATCCTTTTCGTAATAATACTTGACTAGGGGTATTTTAGGAATAACGAAGCTATTCCAAGGATAATTATTATATTAAGTTATAAATTGCGTATAATAATAATAAAATTATAAAAACTAAAATATAATAATTAAATTACCTAAAATAAAATATAATACATTGTATATTACTTAAATCATCTATATGATTGGTTCTAGGACACACACCAACAGAAATATATCTCCATAAATCAATTCTTTATAATATAACATTTAAAATAACTATTAAATGGTAGAGAGGCATAAAAGTTCCTCTTTATTACTTTAGGCTAACCTTATCTCACACATATCTAAATCTTCTCCAAGTTCAACCTTATCCCACATGTCCTTTTGTATGACTTAGAAGTTAGGGTGCTAGGTCAATCCCAAAACTTTCGACATGGTTTTATAATTACATAATCATGTCACACATCATATACATTATTTAAGCTAACAACATTTAAGTTAATAATATTAGATATGACATTAAAGTCCATTCTTAGTATATAACCATAATTTTACATATGATGTCAAGGTAATTTCATAAGGTTCTCACTAGCCTATTTCTTATGTAATGAGGTAAGATCAAAGTACTAACCATTAGTCATAAACATAATATAAGGATACTCAAGCATAAAAGAATTTATAGTTACCTTATCACAATATTAGTAATTACAAGTAATATCAGTACTTCTATTTCATGTGCTAGATTATTGTTTTACTTTCTTAAAAGCTCAAACAACATTTAGTCCAACCTTTCCTCTTTATCGAGACATTTCAGTATACATTAACAAGTATATACATGATAAGGAAGTTAAATCTTAAGACATAATCATGAGCACTTAACAAAGCCATTATAAGGCAAATTCATGGAGTAAACACTGATCAACTGTTCATATCATACTTAAAATCTGGCAACTCAAGTAAAGTTATGTTTTGACTTAAGTATTAACCACTAAGGAAATGTGCTCCTAGATATTCCATAAGCCTGAATAATTTGAGATTTAACCTTTCTTCCTAATTGAGACCCTCCAATATATGCTCACAACTATATACCAATTAGAAAACTTGGATCTTAGGATACAACCATAAGCACTCAACAAAGTTACTACAAGGCAAATTCCATGGAATAAAAATGCATATATCACAAAGGAATCAAAACTATGTTCTATTACTAAGACCTTTGTTGATTGCTCATTGAATGTTTTTCAATTTTGTTATCATTTTAAAAGTTTAAAATTTGAAATTTAATTTAAAAAAAATCCTGGGTTGATTTGTTTACTTATTAAGGATGGCTTAACCCAGCTTGTTTAATAGCTCAACCATGGTAAGGATGTTTAATAAGCTTATAATTTATGGATTTTATGTAGATTAGACTAGAAAAATTAATAGACCTAAATGAGTTTAGTTCAACAAGCCATAAACTAAATGAATTAAGCCTAAATGGGCATGAATTAGTCTGTAGGGCTAAATAGGCTTGACTTTTTTTTAAAATTATGTTTAATAATTTAAATGATATTTATATTAAAAAAGGAGGCAATTCATTAACTATTTTTATATCACAATTCAATATAAAACATAATTTGATTGTTAAAAAAATTAAACTCAATAATTTAAGATAATAAAATAAAATTAGAATAAAAATAAATAATAAAATTAATAAACATAAAATAAATAAAATATAAAAATAAAGTAATAAATATAAAAACATAATAAATGATAAAACATAAAAATAAAAAGGTCAATTTGATAGACTTTGTAAATGAACCAAACTATTTAAAATGAGCCCATTAAAAATATAGGCTTAAATGGATTAAGCACACATAGATTTTACTTGGGTTCATTTATTTAACATCTATATACCGTTATATCATGAATAACTATTTATTTGGTATATGTATAAAATAAATTGACTCATATAGTATATAAACTAATATTATAAATAAAGAAAGTATTGTATTAAAATATCTTACGAATCTACTCATATAAATATATCTCAATAATTAAACATAAATTTAAATATCTTAAAATTATATATCTTGAATAAACTATTATAATATCCTTAAATATAATGGTATTGATTCTCATTTAAAAAAAAATCAAATTTAGCCACTTATTTAATCTTACTTTAATATTATATAAAAATTAAATTCAAAAATAAATATAATGATAATAATTAATTTTTAAAAAATCATAAAAATCTTAAATATTGTAATTGTTAGTTAAAGAGATTTTCTAACTTGTGTGTTATATATAGTTCTTATAAGAAACATCTATATCAATACTTCTAATTGAAACAAAAAGAATTGAAATTCATAAAATATGTATACATGATTTTTTTTTGAAAAACTATACATTTTGGCATGATTTAACAGGTAAATTCTTAATTAATTAACATAAGAAAAATACATAATTTTTTAATTATTTTGAATGTTTTTGATTTTATTATCATATCAATTTTGAATTAAATAAATTTTATTTAATGTATGATAATGTTAAAATATTTGGTCAATTATTTTTCCACTGCTATAAAATTACAATTCTACATCAATAGATAGATGTTAATAAAAGGTAAAACTAATATTTATACTAATATAGCGGCATTTTGGAGACTATTAGGACTAATAAGATGATAATTAGTAAATATAATAGATGTCCATTTTGACACAGTGATATTTTTGTAATTTCTAAGAAATTTACAATGATAGTTTTTTATTTAATTGACATTATAAGGTATGACATTTAAAAATGTTGGAAAAATAATGAAATTTAAAATAGTTTTAGAATTAATTAACGTTTATTTAGACATGGTAACATTTTTGAAATTATTAGAAAATTTAAGATGATGATTTTTTATTTAACCAGTGTTATAATGTATGATATTTGAATGTTTTAAGAAAATGAGAAAAAATAAGATATCAATTTTAGAATTAACTAATATCTATTTGAATGTGGTAATATTTTTGAAATTATGAAAAAACTTAAAATGTTAATTTTTTTACTTAATTAATATTATAATGTATGGCGTTTAAAAGTTGCCAAGAAAATAAAGAAACTTAAAATATTAGTTTTAGAATTAATCAATATTTATTTAGATGTGGTTGTATTTTTAAAATCATTAAAAAAATATGTTAACTTTTTAAGTAATCGATGTTAAAATGTATGACATTTAAAGATTATTAGGAAAACAAAGAAATTTAAGACATCAACTTTAGAAATAACTAATGTCTAAAGATATTGGAATTTGACAAGAATTCTAGATGCGATAATATTTTTGCGCTATAAATAAGGTATATCATATTCTTTCCTTCTTTATCATCCTTACTTTCCATCTTATTAATTTTCAAGTTTAATTTATGTCTTTATTTGGCTCCTTTTGCAGAACTCTAAATGTTCCTCTGTCGTCTACCATATGTTAGCTATCAATACTCCTTTAATGAATATTAAGCACAAAGCAAATACTTTATTTCAGGACTTTAGTTCAAAACATAAGAGGTATTTTTTTTTACTTTTATTTCTTTTTATTTTTCTTAAATCTTTGTCTTTTTTATTTTTATGGTTTTCTGTGTGAGTTTTTTAAGAAATTTTTATTTCTACTTTTTTGCATAATTTTTTAGGTTGTATCTGAGTGTCAAATGCTTATTATGTATTAAATAAAATATTACAATTGAAATTAAAGCGGCCAAACAAAAATGAAGGATAAAAAATGAAAAAAAAACCATAAAAATGGTTGTTTTTTAAGAATTTTGGGAAAGGGCAAGGATTTTGCATAGATGGATGATTTCAAAAAATTACATGAAATTAATATAAAATTTTCTTTAAATAGAGAACCAAGTGTGAAGTTAAGACTTTTTAAAATTTTTAGTTCAAAATATAATTTTTTACACGGGATGCTAAATTTGTTGAATTTTGATTGTAAATATTTTTGTGGGGAAGCCAAAAACCAACTTAAAAAACAATTAGGAAAATATTTCATGTTAGTTATTTATTAAAAAGATGATGGTTTTAACTTTGCACCGATTACTAGATAATTTGTTCTACAATAATTTATGGTAATTTTTTTATTATGGGAACTGACATTATTTTTCTTTTTCATGGTGATTTTGTAATCAAGGCTATAAAATATATACAATAGCATTTGATAAAATATTGGTTGTATCACGGCATGAGATCCTTTAAGCACTCGACATTAGTAAGCTTTTCTATAATAATATTAATTTTATGAATTTCAATTTTAACAGATAGACTAAAACCCAATTTTAGTCATCAAAGTATTCAATTTGTATAAATTTTATCTCTAAAATAAAATTTATGTCAATTTGATTCCTAAAGTTTTAAACCTATGTAAAATTTTAATTACTCTAGCAAATATTGACTATTTAAGACAAGGATTAAAATTTTAAGAATTTTACTTAAGCTTAAAATTTTAAGGATCAAATTGATATAAATCTTATTTTAGGAATAAAATTAATACAAACTAAATATTTCAAGGATTAAAATAGAGTTTAAGTCCAAGAAATATAACATTAAGAAAATAATTATTTATGCCAATAAAGATGAAGAAAAATTAGAATTTTAAAATAGAGAAAGAGTAAAAATATAGTTTAAAATTTCAAATAGCGTAAATTTATTTGAAATTATAAATGATTATTTATGTCACTAATAAGGGTGTAAATAGGTCAATGGCCTATCAAGAGCACACAATTCAACCTACTTTAAGCCCAATCTAACCCAACCTAATTTTCTAAATAAGATAAGTTAAAGTTAATAAATAAATCTATTTAAATAAATATATTAATTTTCCTTTCTTTAGACTTGGCTTGTATGTTTATTAGGTTACTCTATTTAATAATAATATATTTATTTATGTTATAATATAATATAATACAACACAATATATAGATATATATACACACATATATATATACAACATATAATATTTTAATTTAATTAATATATGCACTCATGTATCAGTATATAATATTTTAATGTGTATCTCAATGACAAATTTTTTTTAAATGCTTAACTATCTCAATATCATTCTTAGTATTTCATTTGCATGAACTTATTATATTATTATTTCTTGGTTTAATATTTATATGAATTAATTTAGTTTATATTCAAGTAATCAATTTTTAGATTACTATAAATAAAACAATTGATAGATTTTCTAATATGGAAATTAGTGACACAGAAAAAAATAATTTATATTTAACAAGAAATAGTTAATTGCTGATTATATGATCATTCATATTTAACAAGAAATAGTTAAGATTTTTAGTTTTAATTTTGTTATTAATGACTTCAAGTTCTTAAAAAAGTAAAGAAATTTATTTATATAGCATCATACATCCTTTAAATATTAAAAATATTTGATCATATGATAATTTATATTTAACAAGAAATAGTTAAAAATTTTAATTTTGATTCCATCATTAATAACTTCAAGTTCTTAAAAGAGATTTATTTATATAGCATCATACAACCTTTATATATTAAAAATATTTCTAATTTTCCTCTAAAAATTGCAACCAAGCTCCGCGACCGTCACAATTTATCTATGAACCTGTGCTTAATGCCCCTTCTCCAAGAGTTCACTGCCATTATTTCCTTTGTTATTACGGAAGGGCCTGATTCCTCATGAGATTATTAAATTAATGTGAGTCTTATATTTTTTTTTAATTGAATTTTTTGGGCTTTGTTCATGTATTTGGGGAAAAAAATGATGCAGTATACTAGTGTTAATTTAGTTATTTTTAATAAAAAAATTAGCATAACTGAATAATTACATATACTTAAATTTGTGTGAATATCAATAACCTTCTAAAATACATTTTGTTAATATGCAAGAAATTTTATCATTATTAATCTTTTAATTTAAATAAATATGGAAATTGGGCTTTTGGATTGGGCTCATGGTTATTTGAACAAGACTGCATTATAGAAATTAGGCTCCCAGATTGGGCTCATATGTCACTGTGCGGAAAGTTTACATTACCTCCTCTTCCCAAGAGAGAAAAGGTAAGGCATTACTTCCATTTCCCTTGTTCGATATTTGACTTCGATAAACACCCTGTGACTTGAATTAACGTTTAAAATAAATGATGATGTGAATTTGGAAGAGGATAAATATAATTTTTTTTTTGGTTTGAAATTGTGAATTCGAATAAAAAATAGTGGATTTTAGAATAAAAATTATATTTTTATTTCTTTAAAATTAGCGGAAAATTAAAAAAAGAAGAAGAAAGGATCCAAATTGAACTTCAACTCAGGAAAAGGGAAAAAAATCTGACTTTAACGAATCTTACCAAAAATGGATCAGTTCTTGTTGCGATTGTAACTGTTTCTCTAGATAAACTCTTTTTGTATCAAGTTGGTGTTATGTCCAAGAGTTTTTGTTATGTCCTAAAAACTGAAGTAACTTTAACCCAAATTTTATTCTAATTGTATCATATCAATTCGGTATTAATCGCATCGATTGACACGATCAATGTATCAAATTTTTTTAATAATTTTGATTAATAAAATTTATATTATAAAGTTAATTATCAAATTTAATTTAATTAATTATTACATTTTACTAAAAATATTTTCAATCATTTATTGAATATTTTTACTATTAATTTCTTAGAATATAAATATCATCTTTTCATTATATCAACCATTTAAAATTTAATTATTAATTATTTTCAAATTTTAATATAAATTTTTAAATCAATCAACATATTAATCATTTAGTTTTAAAATCAAGCTTAATTTGGCATATTTATTAATATTCATATTAAACAAATTATCCTATTTATAAGTAGGATTCATATAAACTTAACTTAAATTTGTATAAATTATTTTATATTTATGTCATATTATTGTGTCATATAAAAAATTATCACCTTTAATAGTTTAATGCAAAATTAATATATAAGAATTACAATATAAATTATTAGGAATTCTTACAAAAAAATATTTTTAAATTTGAGATTTATATATGAATTTAGGAAAAAAGATTTAAAAAATGGAATTTAGGTTGCAATCAATCTTTTCCTTTAGTTTTAATGTAGCTCCTGATCATCTTGTGTGGTCTAATAAGTTTTCTGGCTCCTTTAGTGTCTCCATTGCATACTCTTATACACTAAGAATGGAATAATCCTAATATACTTTGGAAGAAAATTTGGACTCTCCCAATTTCTTAAAAAGTCCAAAACTTTTTGTGACTGGTATCTCTTAAAAAACTCAACTCATTTGTATATTGCAAAATAGGGTTATAACAACAAATATTACAAGTGCTGTCAAGGAAACTATTCTTCATACTTTGCAAGATTGTAGTATTACTAATTCTGTATAGAAACATTTATTGCCAAATGATGTGATGGTAAATTTTTTTGCACTTACTCTTCATGGTTGACTAGTTTTGAATTTAACAAATAGCTTGCAAGTGCCTTTAGCTATAAAGTAGCCTATTATTTTTAGGTTAGCTTGTTAGTTTCTCTAGTTTTGGCCTAATAAAGCTACACATTCTCCTAATTTTGTTTGCTAAATAGGCCACATATAATATAATGGCCTTTGCTTAGAAAATGTACAAAAGCCATATTTTAACATGTTTGCAGAAGAAAGTTTGCATGGGATAAATGAATATGAGCTAGTCCCCACCTTTAGTTGGTTAGATTAAAATTAACACTAATTGTGCTTTCAAAATAGTTGTAAATCAAGTTGGTTGTGGTGATCTCTTTAAAGGCCTTGATGCAAATTGGTTGTTTGGGTTTGTGAAAACTTTCACTAACAAAAAAAGCACTAATTAATAAAAAAAAATTCATATCTAACTAAGAAAATTTCATTGCTAAATTATTTAGCAATGAAAATAATGATAAAAAATAAAAGGTTAGTAAATAGTATATTAGCAATTAAACTAATGATGGATTAATTACATCTATCATTACTTTCCATTGTTAAAGTTATTGCCATTTGGTGGGATGACAATAAAAGGAATGCAAGACGAGATAAAATTAGTAACATACTTTTTAGTTGCTAAATTTATATAGAATGATGGAACTTCATCCCTAAAATGCAAATTAGTGATAGCTATTTCTGTTGCAAAATTGTATTCATAGCTAAATTTGTCGCTGAATTTAAACAATTGGCAAATTTGTTGCTAAACTACTAAATTCTTAGAAAGTATTATCATTGTTTTCAAAATGTTGTCACTAATTCTATCATTGATATTATGTACTTTGTCAATACATAAATCATTTTTGTAATAATCTAAACAATAAACACCCTACCTAATCAAATTTCATAAAGCTTAAACTTTTTCAATAATCAAATACTCCAATTGAATTTCAAGTGACAAAATTGATTCATAAAATAAAACTGAATGTTGATATTTTATCTACATTAAGTTAAAAAATAAAACAAAATCAATAAATTTCAATATATATCCTAAAAAAAATGATGTCTAAGGTCTATGCATATGAAAACAAAAACAAAAATAAAAATTCTAGATCACTAACTTTTGAATAACATGTTGATGTTGTGCTTATATTCTTCAATAATCAATTGTTAAATTGTAAATTGTTGTTCCTAACCTGTCATCATCTCTTGATTACAATTTATGTCAAATTATTATTTCAATTCATTCATAATAAAATCAATAGAGTGAATTAAGGAGTACTATTAGGAAAAAAAATAGCAAGTATTTCAATAAGGGTTTGCTAGTAATGACCTTAAGAATTAAAATTTTTATCATTGATATGAAAATAAGGAACTATTTTGAGGATACCATAATGTATTGTATCATTATCCATTTCCTCCATTATAGAGCTACCTTCGAATATCTAGTTATCTTGCACCTTTTCTTCAAAGTTGTGAGGCCTATATTAAGATCCTTGGCTGCTTGTGTTACAGGCATGTAAAAGTGCACCATCCTCCCAAAATAAAAAAATTATTAAATAATCATAGTGGAGTAATTTAAAGAGCTACCAAGCTAATAAAAAATATGTCATCTATAACTTATATATAATGTAGAAGATCTTTGACCTATTTAAAAAATTATTTCCTTAGTTTAAATGTGTTGTTTCACATCAAGTAACGAGTCACTTCTTTCACTATTGCTTCCCTTACTCCTTACCTTTTACTAAGAGAAGTCATCTCACTAATACCTAATACTTTCACATTTGGCGATACAAGTTCTTTCCCATTTGGTTCTCTAAAAAATGAGGTTAAACTTTCTACTAATTTTGGTAGTGATAAAAAGAAGAACTAACATAAGATCCTTCTTGACTCACTTGTAGATCACAGTTAGCAGCCAATAATACAAGCATCACACTATTAAAGACTTTATGCAATCCATAAATGGGTTAGAAGAGATCTTAAATTAGCTCTTATCCTTATCATTAACAAGTTAACAACGGTGCAACCTCCTTTTTAAGAGATCGAAATAGGAAAGAACCTGTATCGTAAATATAGAAATACTAGATATTAGTGAGATGACTTTTCCTAATAGAAGACAGAGAGTAAAGGAAGTAATATTGAAAGAGGTGACTTATTGCTTAATGCAAAATAACATATTCAAGCTGAAAAAAAGGAAATAATTCTTTTGTTGGTTAGAGATTTTCTATACTCTATGCAAGTTATAAATGACTTTTTTTATTAGTTATGCAATATTTTAAATTATTTCACTATAATTATTTAATAATTTCCTAATTATAGGAGGAGGGCACACTTTTACATATCCATAGCATAAGCAGCCAAAAAGCTTAATGTAAGTTTTATAACCTTCAAGAAAAGGTTCAAGATAAGTAGGTATTCAGAGTTACCCATATAATAAAGAAAATGAATAATGTTAAAAATTCCTTTGCACTATTAAATTATCAAAATAGTTCCCTTACTTTCATATCTATGGCAAAAATTTTAATTCTTAAGGCTATTATTAGCGAACTTTTATTAAAATACTTGCTTTTTCTTTTTAACAATTCTTAGATTCACTCCATTAAGTTAATTGTGAAAGAATTGAAATATAAACTAAATACACATAAGAATAAAGAATTAGTGTTAATAGGGAATTTGTTATATATCTTATCTAAACTTGGTAAATTACGATAAACTTAAATAATGCAAATCTTTCACATTTACTAAAATAGAGTATATCTGATTAAGCAAGATATTTTTCATTCATAGAAACTAAATAAAAGATAAAATTCAAAATCTAGAATGATAGCGTAGTTCAAAATCAGCCACAACACAACAACGTTCCAATGATAATTATGTTCTTGACTTAAACAGACATAGGTTTAAGATAGGAAAATGAATATAATCAAATAGTAGGTTGTCTAAGTAATTATGTTCATGAAAATCTATAATAATACTCATAAGTTACATGTTAAATCATTCACTAAAGCAAGCAATTTAAAAATTGCAAAACATTATGATAAATAAGAGATATAATGGTTTATGTTAGTTTTACAGAAAATGATAGCCTATAATTTCCTTTATCATTCAATCTTTATATGCACAATAGTATAACCTATATTAGATATGTATATTTTAGAATCTAAGATTTTATAGAAATCACACAATTATTATCATCTATTAAGTGTTTATCATCTAAAAAAATAACATTTTGTAAAACTCAAAATCAATATGAAGCAAAAATAAGATCAAACAAGACACACCTTGACATAAAACCAAGATTTTATGAAACTATAGTTCACTACTATAATAGCCATTAAAAAGAATTATAAGTTCAAAAGGAGAAACAAAAAAGAACTTTAAGTTTTATTAAGTCAAGAAAAAGTAAGGCAATAAACAAAGTATTCTAGCAACAACAACAAAAAATCAATAAACATTAAATAGTAAGTGCAAGACACCAATTAAAGTAATAGACTGCATTAGAATGTATTATCTTAACCTTGCAACCTATTAACCTTATTGTAGCCAAGGCAAAAATGGGGAGAAAATATTAAATACAAACATAAGTGAGAGAATGCTTGAAATGGAAGTAAGAAATGCACAAAATAAACCTTTGTTGACTAACTCTAAATTGTATTTAACTAGATTGAATATAAGCAACATTCATTATACTATCGCCTATTTTACAATCCATTAAAAAACCTAATTAAAACTTAAATAAAGTAATTCAACAGCTCTTAATAAAATAAAATAACAACAACAACAATAATAATAACAACAACAACATAAATATAAATTGAAAATAGTACTTAATAAATTTAGAAAATTAATAAACTAAATTTCCAAAGCATAAAATTCATCCTAAAGACCTTGCATATTATTGATGATTAAATAAATATATAATCTTACTACATTTAATGGAATAAGGTTTGGTTATTATTATTGTTTTCTAATGCAAATCATCTTATAAAAAAATGAAAGAATAAATTTACTCAATTGAAAATGAAAACTAAAAACATCAACTAATGATTTAAAGTAAAAAATTAGTAGTCTATATTACCATGCTCAATAGAAACAACAAATGATATAATACATTTATGGTGTACTTTCACAACACCAATATTTTTTTTCTTCAATTTCTCCTAATTAAGATATGTTCAACATTACCTAAAGCATTAAAAAGATCCAAATATAAAAAATAACATATAAAATATTTAAATCATATCTTTCCATAAAATGTTAACTCTTAAACATGAAACTTGCAATTTAGAAATTTAAAATTGAAAAAAAAAGGAAAAATATCTTTAGTGCATTCAAATTAGTGATCTTTTATAAATGAAATGTCTAAAAGTTGCACATTCTAAAATTATAAAAAATTAATTCATGATACACCAAATCATTGAACAAAAATAATAATTTTTTTATAAATAATATAATACATTAGTGAAATATAACTTTTTTTTTACTAACCCTAGAAGGAAAAAATTACAACTTTTTAGAAAAACAATTCTTAAAAGTGATTTTTTTTATGAAATAATCAACAATAGCACAATTAAACATAAAAATATTCAATAATATAATAAATATCACTATAATACATAAAATAATTACAAATAAAAAAATAAATCATAAAAATTAAAAATTAAAAAAATAGCAAAAAATTGAGAAAAATCATTGATTAAAATACTGAATAAAGTGAGGCAAATGCAATAGTGCTAGTAAATAGTGCAATGAATGTGAAATAATGGTCAAAGGTAGCTTATTAGAATATTGATGTTAGAAAAGTAGAGAAGGAAGGAGATGGGAAAGGAAAATGGGGAAATGGGAATTTGGCATTAGAGCTTTGATATATAATCCAATTTAGCAAGGGATTAATCTTTCACCAGTTAATTTTAATGAAATGGTGTGTTTCATTTAGTAATAGAATTAGTAATAAATTTACCAATACTCATCGTTAATTTTCAAGAAATATTCACTTAATTGCCAACCAAATTTTTAAATTTTCATACAAAATATCTATCCTTAAATCCACTAGTGATTTGAAACATTAATTTTTTATCCCGTCGCTAACTCTATCATTAAAATTTACTCACAAAAGTAGTAATGCATATAGCTTTAAGTGAAAAAATTCTAGAAATTTAAAAATTAATGACAAAATTAGTAATAAGTTAGAAATTTTGTCTCTAAATTGAAAAATAAATATAACTTATAAAATTCCAGTTATCAATGAAAAAATTGTCTCTAAATCCATTATTAAATTTATATTGCTAATTTTCGTTACTAAATGTAATTTTTCTTATAATGTCTCAACTTTTATTCTACTTTTCAAGCTAAATATTGGAACATGATTTGTAACCTTTAATTTATTTGGATTAAAGGCTATCATAGAATCCAACTTAAGTGTGATTCTAAATCTTTGATCCAAACTATTTCTAATCCTAAGTCTTTAAGCATTATCTTATTGAGATTATCAAAAATCTCTTCCAATAAGAGTGAGTTCTAGAAATAAGGCATACTTGTAAGGAAGGAAATACTAGTGTTGATTGGTTGGCTAATCAAAGTTTCTTCCTCCCTCTATACACTCATGAGATCCATACCCCTACTTAGATGTTTAACTTACTTCTTATTGATGTAATTCGAGTCTCCAAGACTCATTATATAATCATTACTTAATTTTTTTTCTTTTCAAGCTTTAACTTGTTATCCTAAAAAAGAAAAAAGAAAGAAAAGTACATCACAAACATAAACCCTTCTTGTTGATAATTTTTCTTCTCATTGGATTTTCTTTCATAGGAATAGATATAGGATTTCTACTAAAGTCATCGATTGTTTTAATTTATTATTGCTATAAATATTTTATTTTGTTAATCAATTATGCAACTAAAAATTTAATAATAATAATATTTTTTTAAAAAATATAGTTATAAAATATTAAGATAGTAAAAATATTTTATTTATATTAATTAAATAAAAATAAGGTTAAAAATAATAGTTTTATTTAAAAAAGATTTTTCTTTACTATTGTAACATTAAATATCATATTTTTAATTAAAATAAAAAATAATATATTACTCCTTTATTTTATATAAATTAAAAAAATTGTATTCAAACCACGTACCCTCTATAGTGCTTGACATGAGATAATTGGATACACAACCAGCTTTTACCATCAACAAGTAAGAGATCATTAATTGACACAAAATTCTATGTATTACATATATGTTGCAATCTAAACTTAGGTGGTATAAAATAATATATTGTTTCATGTGTGTTAGCTACCAAAAGTGTATATTTTCATAAACACTCATTATTTATGTTGTCCTCAAACATAATTTTCTTAATAATATATTTTAGAGTATTTTAATTAAATAAATATTTTATAATAATTATAAGATGCTATAGTTTTTAATTAAATATTTAATATAATGATAATAATGTGATCATGAATCAATGGTTAACTGTTAAAAAAATTAATGACATTATATTATTAAAAAAAAGATAATAGATATATTAATTTGTAATTAAAAATGTGCTCATCTGATAAGGAGAAACGACAATGTGTTTTCACTTTATTCATATTTTTTATTCCATGAAAGGAATAAGTATAGAAAATGGTATATAAATTTTGTAGAAAAATGATATGAAGTGATATATGCTGTAATCTATTTTGTATGGGATATTTAGGTGAGAAATATGCTGATGAAAAATTTAAGTTGAAAGGAAGAGTAGCATGATAGCTGGCTGTTAAGGAATTCCTATCCTTTCCATTTAAAAATTTTAAAATTATATATTAATATTATACAATTATATAAAAAATCTATCAAAAAATATTTTACCTAAATTTTTTAACCCCTCAAAAATTCTTGCCCTCCCTAAATTTTCTTTAAGATTTGCCACTAATCACTATTAGGGATAGCAATTTTACTCATACCTAATGAGTATTCTCAATTTTTACTCATTTATGTATCAATATAGAATTTTGAAAATTAATATAGGTATAGATAAGAGGATTTTTGTTAATATTTTATTCGTTATGGGTTTCAAGATTACACTACCTAACCTTTCCCATAGCCATATTATATAATATATAATAATATATATTTATATATAAATATCTAACTTGATTATATAATAAAAAGAAAAATTAAAATTATATGTATAATTATTTGGTTTAAATATAAAAATCTTTTTAAGATAAACTTTAAAGAGTTCATGTATTCTTTATTGTATTAGCATTATTACAATTTTCAACTAACTATTATTTTATTAAAAAATAATAAGATATAGGTAAATATAGTAATTATAATAAGATATAAATAAATTATAATGAGATTAATAGGATAAAATATAATTAAATATTTTTATTAAAAATTATCAAAGGATATAAATAAATATTCATTATTTTTATAAAATAGAGAGTTGAGGACAAGTACAAAAATTCAAATATTTAAGAAGGACAAAGATATATATGATAAATTCTACTCATGTAAGCATAGGGAAGTACATAATATTTTAAAATAAGAACTATCATGACTCATTCCTAAGCATGTGACTGATGTAAAAAGTTGCTATGGGCAATTGCTTACCAGCCTTACCAACATATAGTTAATGCAACATTTTACATGCAATGATATACTTTTTTTAAGGAGGTTTAGATATTGAAAATATTTGTAAAAGAAATGTAGTCTACACTTAATAATTTACTTTTATAAATAATCAATCTAATAGTCTCAAAAACTTATCTTAATGCCACCATTCTTGAGTAGACTCGCTTCTAGACCATCTGATAACTATTGAGTCCCTAAAAAAAATTACCTTATAAAAGAAAATAAGAAGAAGTGCAAGTGAATTTACTCAAAACTTAATGAGCAATCATTCAAAAAAAGAAGAATGAAAAAATTAAATTCAAATCAAAATTATAAAAAAAAATTGATCATTCGTATTCTATAAAATACTAGGTTATCATACTTGTTTTTCATACCTTAAGAGGAAAGTAGATTAACATTTCATGGATTGAATTTGACTTTACCTATCACCAGGAGTATATGCTTACACAATCATAGAAGAAATTTCTGCATTTGATACCAAGATAACAAATATCAAATGCAAATTCCATTCCACATATAATTGATTATATTCTTGGTGAATAATTTCAAACATAATAATTAAGTAAATATCCTAATGACTCTTAATTATCTTTATCCCTTCAGAAACTTTATTCTTGTCTTTTTAAGATTTGTTTTATCTTATCACAAATGACACATCGATCTAGTGCATAAAACCATAATATGTATATCATCTCCCCTGTCATTATTAAAGCTCACTCATAATATGATTTATCATGACAAATACAAGTGCCACAGCTAGCATTTCAATCATAATACTAAGACAACATTCTTTTTTGTGTAAATAAATAAATTCTTTCATTAACATACTGGTTCAAATGTAAATTAAATTTCATATAATAAAAGTATATAGTTATAATGAAGAATCACAAGTAATACCACCCCTAAATCATCATTCTTATCAATTCTATAGTCTATAACATGAAAATAACATATCAATTCAATATTCATAACACAAGCAATCATATCCATATTCATATCCACCAAAAAGGTATAAAAGGTTCATCAATTCAAATAACACATTTAAGTTTAGCTCCTAAATTTTAATAGCAGAACAAAACCCAATCATATATTTTTCCTTCATCTTGTAATAACAAGCATGTTTACACTTTCATTTTGTATTTAAATATTCATATTAAGGTTATCCATCCTCATTTCACATGTCACGCCTTTTAGAAATTATGATTTATTTTTATTTATTTGTTTTAGTATTTATGGTATATGTATTTTTAGTAATTACTATGGATGTGATTAAGGTAGTATTTTAATTAAGAAAATTAAGGTTTAATGATAAGTATAGGAAGAAATAAATTAGTTAAATGATTATGTAAAATTATATTTGAATTAAGGTATATAGAGGAGATTTAGAAGACAGTTTTCCTATTTTGCCTTTAGATGACCTTATGATTACTAAATTGCCCATTCACCTTTAAAACACTAACTCCCCTTTATTTTCTTCATTTCTCTTTAGCTGACCACCACCTTTACATATCCACTTCATCTTCAATTCTTCTCAAGTTTGTAAAAATAAGTTACAACCTTTAACAATTCATCACAAATCTCACAATATCTCAAATTAACCTTAATGATTCCTTGTTAAGTGTATATTTATTAAGAATTTGAAATTCTAAAGAGGATTAGGGAATTTTAGGGATATTTTCTAAATTCTTGTGTAGATTCTTGTTACTAGGATAGATTCTACCATCAACTAACCTAATCTCATCTCTTTTATATAATTGTATGTAAATGATCTACTTGGATTTAAAATTTTATATAAATATTTATTTATTTTGCTAACTTATATAATTGTGTTGATGATTTAATAATTTTATGTCAAAAAATTGTGTTATGATATTTTTTATTATTTTTAATGATTGTAAAATGAGTATAAATGATGGATTTATATTAGGTTATGATTTATTTGAAGTATATATATTAATTTAGAGAGAAAATGATCATTAACACATTGTTTCATAGTTATTCTGCAAAATCTTAGCATTATAATCAAGTATATAAGTTAGTATAGCTCTAAAATTACTCTTTGGATACCTATACTTGAGTATTACAATAAAAGGGCTCTTTGGATGGTTATAAGTGAATATATGCTTGACTATGAGCATAAAAATCAATTTCTAAATGCTTATACTTGAGTATGCTAGATAATATTGTTTCATCAACTTTAAAAGGTCATATATCATTTATTTGACACCCATTTTTAACAAACCACCTATCATTAGAAAGATAATTACTATATTTTAAATGGAACTAATTTCAAATTAAGATCTTATATGTATTTTAAGATATTATTAAAATAATAGAAAAAGGTTAGTAATTTAAGATTATGAAAAAAATTAAATTTTTAGATTTATTTTACAAAAGATATTAATCATTTTATGCAAAAAACTAGTTCATGGAAAACTCATTAAGTTTGTTTTCATATAAAGCAAGTTCCATGAATAATAAATTCATAATTTTTAATTTATTCACAAGATATATTATCTAAAATTACTTCGAAGATGACTAAAGTAAGTACATACTTGAGTATAACATCTAAAGTTAGTCTCAAGTTGCTTATACTTGAGTATATGCTTAAGTATAAGATTCCCAATGAGTCTTGAGTTTCCTATACTCAAGTATATACTTAAATATATTGGCTATAATTTAATTTTGGAATTGCATACTCGAGTATTATCTTGTGTTACTCGTCTATTTATTTATTATGATGTAGAAAGACAAGGTAAGCTTATACAATAATGTTAGTATTATAAGTTTCTGATGAATGATGTGATTTATAATTATAATGAAATGTTATGGGGGATTATATTTATGCTTAAATTAAGTTATGAATGGATATTATGAAGAGGATAAATTTGTATTTGAGATATGATATTGCATTAAATTTAGGTGCTTTTTGTAAGAGGTATAAAGCAAACTCTAGAGGGAAAAGGATGATATCTATAAGGGGTATAATGATGACCTAGAAGATATAAGGTATTTAATTGCTTTTATTACTTACTACATGATGATTAAATATGGTTTTATATTATCTTTTGCAATATTGTGATAGTAATATGAATTCAACGTAGAATAACATAAGTATGGATTTTTGCTTGGTAAATAAGTCGATTATTTACTTTATGAGTCTTTAACTCACTTTTTAATTATTTCTTTCTTTCCGATACCCCTATAAAAGTTCCCCATCCTCGACTAGCTTAGCAGAAGTAAATCCTTTGCAACTTATTTAATAAAGTAGCCATATTAGTAGATAGTGTGATTAGCTACTTATATACCTTATATATAAATAGATGAAACTTTCATATAAACTATATTTTGTAAATACTTTTGATAAATTTATAAGATAGCTATTTCCTCAATATTGTGCAATAGTACCAATTCTAGGATTTAGATTAAGGTTATAAAGACTAACAACAACTTTCACATTGATCATGGTTTAATAAGTTGTAACATCACATCAATATGATGTCATAATATCATTCTATTTCATCAAATGAGAAATTAAGTAGAATAAGCAAGGTGTCACAGCTTGTCTAGCTATGATAGGTGTGGATCTTGTTTTCCAATTTCCATAGTCCCGGTAATCCTAATATGATATCATAACATAATTGCCAACAAGTAAATTTGAGTTATCTAAATTGACTACTTATATACAAGTACACATTTATTCTAAATATTTATATCATTAATTATATAATATTATGTTCAAAATATTCTTTACAAACCCTTTTCCATTCCTAATTTACAAATATTTGAGATTATGGTATTCATAAAAGGAATAATAGGGAACATTTTACTGTAGGCTTGCTAGCAATGATTAAGGAGCTTCACAAGTGCATTTGTTAAGCATTTAAAATTATGAAGGAGTGAAAAAAAGTTTCAATAAGTGAATAATCTATTTAGGTAGACTTTAGGCAAATAAATAATACATACTTATAGTTAAACTTTAACTCATTCCATTATACATTATCCAAACAAATTAAGTAGTAACTAAATAAATAAATTAGTAAACCATCTTGTACCTTTTGTGTCATTCTTATCCCCTTACAAACACCATCTTTATGCTTTTAGGGTCTATCTTATCCCCTCACAAATAAATTCTTAGATTCAGAACAATTTCCATAATTTCCATATGATCATTTCATTTATCTCATTTTTCATTTCATCAATATATTTAGTTACTACATAACTATCCATTTCATAACATTCAACATTTACATAGATATAGCTAACTATATATTTAAATTTTAGTATGCACTTTTAAATAATAAATTTATAATTGGACATATCATTGTATCTTAATAAAATCATGTGTAGAAACCAATATAATCATTTAAAAGTTATGGCATAATTAAGTATGATACTTGATTATGGAACTCCTAAAATGAAGTCTATACTCGAGTATTATAACTGAGTATAGATAGCTTGAGAGTTTAGAGTAAGCTAATATTTAAGTATGGTACTCAAGTATAACTACCTAGGAAGTTTTTCCAAGCTATACTTGAGTACTATATCCAAGTATTGGCAAACAAAGACAAAAAAGCTCTTCGGTACCTGAGTATACTTGAGTATTAACCTTTCAAGCTCTTATTTAATGAAATACTTGAGTATTGTACTCAAGTATTAAGCTAAAAATTTCTAAAATCTCATAAAATTCATCCATCTAACCTAAGGTTTTCTTCTAAATTCCATACACATACAAATAACTTAACAAATCAATCTATAAACTATATTTATTATTATTTCACAATCACAATAACAACAACTAACAACTTAAATTTCCTTCAAGAAATAACCTTAATTTGTAATTTCATCTTTAGTCATTCACATATAATAAACTAATAAACAAAGCTTGGAATCCATAATCCTAAATAGGTTATTCACTTACTTTAGGAATATAAAAGAGATAGAGGGTTAAATGTAAGGTTGTTAGCCAAAGAAAGGTGCCTTTATCACATTATTTCATAAAAAAAATCAATGAATTGCCTTAATAACTTCCCTAATCATTAAAACTTAAACTTTAATCCAAAACTAAAAATAGATGAAGCATTACCTTAACTAGGAGAAATAGTAATAAAAACTATTTAAAAATCTTAGTTGAATCCTTGTGACTTTGCTTGAAATTTGAAAGATATAATAAAGATGTTAAGAGAGAGGGAGGGAGCTTAGTGGAAGAAAAGAAGAAAATGAAAGGAAAATTGATATGATTGTAGGTTAAACAATAAAAGGGTATTTTGATCATTTATGAAGTTTTTATGGGCAAAATTAGGAATCAATTCCATAAATCTCCTTTATACATCGTATTTCAAATCTAACTTCACATAATCTTATATTTAATTATATTCTACTTATTTTCAATATAAAGTCCTATTTGCCTTAATTTAAATATCTTAATCTTTTTTGCAACTATTTTAATTACCAGTGAACTCAGTTAACTACCATAAAATAATTACAATAAAATCTTAAAATGTTAGGGATGTGACTCAAGATAATAGTTTACTATATAGTCTACTGTGTTAGGATATAATCCATAATGTCAGACTAAAGAGCCATTGTAATGGGACACAGTTAGCTATGTTAATCTTGATAGGACATGATTGACCATATAATCGATTGTTGTTACACCTTTAAAATTATAGAATTTAATATTTATTTAATCGATAATTTCATAAATGAACTAGTGATTAGGAAAATATTAAGAAAACTTAGGATGTATACTTAATGGTGGATAATAATATTTTAAAAAAAAGATAGGTAAAATTAAATTAATTGTAAAATTGTAAGAAATTAGATTTGAAATAGAGTATGTAAAGGAAATGTAGAGAAATATTTTCCAAAATTACCCCTAGGAACTTATCAAAATTATAAATAAATCCCTAGAGGTTTTAAAAATTAGAAAACACTTTCTTTTTCCTATTTTCCTTCTTCATAGCTAACTCTTTCTCATTCCTACCATCATTTTCATCTTCTCTATGGTCATTCATTCAATCTTTTGCAAGAAATCAAGTTTTGAGACACTAGGAAGATATTAATTATTGCTTATCAAGTAAGGTATAATTTTCCTAAGCTAAAATTTTCTAGAAAATCTATTAGGGTTCTATTGTAAAAGAGAATTAGGGATTTGAATAGTAATTGAATGTTTGTGTATGTAATAAGATTAGATTGCCTTCATCTTAAGCCTAAATTATCTTCTTCACCTATTTTAATTAAGATAAGTATATAATCTTCTTACTTATTTTGTTGAATAAATTAGAATCTCTTTTGATTTTACTCAAGTATATTGATCTAATATTATATGCAAATAATTGATGATGAAAATGGTGTGATACGAAGCTATATAGTTATTCTAATGGTTATTTTTTAGGATTTTATGTATTGTGTATGTTTGATTTGCATTTGGGGTTGAAGAAAATGTAGAAAATTTACAAAAATTTGAATATTGCAAGAAGGAATTAATTGTGCAATCGATTCCAGGCAAGTACAATTAAATTCTAGGCTTAAGGATTTGATTATGCCATTGATTCACAATAAATCCAAAAACTAATCATGTGTGACTTAATTATGCAAATCAATTCACCTTACCAAAGAGAAATCCTAGGCCTGTGAATCGATTACTCAATTAGTTTTAGAGGTCTAGAATTGAAACTTTCCACTATGGATCAATTGTGCAATCAATTCCAATACCTTAATTCCCATTTTACTATTTTAGATACTACAAACTGAGTTTCTATGGTATATTTGTTTACAGTAATAGTAAACAAACATCTTGTTGATGGTTATCACCTTTTCCCTTTGTTTTGTGAATGTGTATTTAATTTATAAATAGAATTATGGTTTTATCTTTACAAGTTACATGAGGTAAATATTATAGTAATAAGATTACTAGAAATCCAAAACAAAGGATTATAAATAGTAAGGGATGGAGGAATAAGATTAGGTTTGTCACGAATTATATATATACTAGGAGAAATAAAGTCAGGTTTATCATGAATAATATAGATATATTAGAAGGAATAAGATTAGGTTTGTGATGAATGACATATCGAGAAGTATAAAATGAGTTATCTATTATTGATTATCTATTAATTATTATTTGCAATATTAATTATGATGCATTTTGTATAATGGTTATGAGTTATGAATTATGAGTTGAGAATTTAATGTTAAGTATATTAGATAAATAAATTATCTACTTACTGAAACGTATTACAAATACATCATTAATTGTTTAAGAGTAGAAGTATCTTGAGCAGCTAATGCTTATGGATATAAAGATAGAATAGAGTCTCATAGGGCTTCAAGGAAAATGCTATAAATATACTGTTTAGAATTTACAGCCAAGCTTTTATTGTAAATATTCTTTTGATTATGTAATGATTTAATGAGTCATGCTAATCTAGTAATCATTGTGTGATGATGCCATATTAAGGTTAGACATGCTATTGGATACCGATAATGGGTTTCATGCTAATTACGGCCAAGCAAGTCGTAACAACTACATAGCATATTATGTTAGTCCAAAAAGTAATGTTAATGGGAAATAGTCCACTACATAGTCCATTATGTTAGCTTAGAAGGCAATGATAATAGGATATAGTCCTTCATGCTAGTTCTAATGGACATAGTTGACTATAATTTTGTAATCTACAACTTTTTCTATAAAATTATTGTTCATCCTTCCCAAACAACCCCCAAAACTCATTCTTAACATTCAATATCATTATCAAACCTTCAAGACACATAAATACTACTCCTAGACAACAAAATCCATCAATAAAACATTCAATCCAAATCTTAAATCACCATATCACATAATTTTTTTTGAAACCCTTCAAAACTTAGACTAAAACAAAATAATAAATTTAAACTAGGATTTAAGTAAAATGCTAGATGAAGGAAATTATGGGTTACTTGCTCCTAATCACTCAAAGATCAATGATTTTGAGTTAGAGTTTCAAAATCCCTTTTGAACCAAAATCTCTTAATCATTCCAAATTCAAAAAGAAAAGTAGAAAAAGATTTGTATACAGATGGATGAATAGAATTCATTATGTTGTTCATCTAAATGGGAGATGAAGAGTTAAGGAATATCAACAAATGATTCTTACCTTAAATGGAGAAGAAGATTGAAAAAGAAAAGGAGGAATTGAGGTTTTGAGAAAAATGGAAGGGCTTGGATAATTTGGGAAAATATTAAGAGTAAAAGCCCTAGGGACAATTTAGAAATAAGCTTACAAATTTCCTCTATACTCACATTCTCATTCTTAATCTTACTTGATTTCAAGATATTTTAAATTATTCTCTTGATAGTTATTCCCATGTTCATTGTACTAATTTTATGTCTGTGTGTGTATATATATATGTAAAAAATATTTTAAATTTTAAAAGAATGTGATAGAATTAAGTATAAAGATTGCAATCCCCTGATACTCTATTTGCAATTATTTCTTATAATCAAGCCATTATATTCTCAAAGTAAAGTATGGAAGATCAATTGCACTAATCGTCGGGAGGAATATCATATATGAGCAATGCAAAATATCTTTAAAAAGTAAGATATCTATGTCTTGGCTAAATATTGTACTTATATTAGTAGCGTTCCATTTTATTTTAAAATATCTCTGTTTTCTTCCTAATTCATAGATTAAAAAGCCTAAATATTTATCAAATGGTGTTACATATATAGTAAAGAATAGGGAAAGATTATTATGCCTTGGTAGAAGGGGCAAAATTATCATGAATGGTGAGAGTCATAAATAAAGTTACAAAATTTTATACAAAAATTATAATATTTTATGAAAAAGTTATGAATTTTATATAAATAATTTCGCTTCATATGACTTGGGTCATAAGAAAAAGGTTTTATACAACTATTCATATAAAATTTATAACTTTTTTATAAAAATTTGCATTTTTTCCATAAAACTCATCGTTAAGGCAAGTTTGCCCTTACTTCCACCAAGCATAATAGACTTAGCCTAAAAAATGCTCATATTGTGTTTGATTGTTAGTCCAACAAAAAGTATATTAATGATTAATAAACTTTATTTATCAATAAATAAATAGTCAAATATCAAAGATGATCTTTGATTGTAAGAAAAAAAATTCATTAATATTATAATTTTTGAGGTAGTTCTAACTTGTGTCTAAAAAAAGAATATTCTTATTATTTATTTACTTTTGCCCATAGGAACCACAATATATAATAAAAATGAAGTGAAAAAAAAAAGTACCCATCTTCTAAGGTTTTGTGAGAAAATATAGAATGTGTCGCGTTGTACATGTCACTTTCTCTCTAAAGTCCTAGTTTAAGACCAAAGGCAGGGGGATTCATTAATTATGGTGAGGCATAATTGACATAGGGTCCCGAAAGGTTGGAAGTAAGAGAGTGGTCTAGGGCATCACATTCTTTACATAGGGGTAGACTCCTATTGCAAGCATACATTTCTATTTCCGGCATGATTAATAAAACTATTAATTATTGTGTGCCAAAACAAGAAGTGAATGTTTCCTTCAAAAGTACTTCACGTCAATTTATATGCTCTTCTTCTCCATTCTACTCAAGTGATGTTTCACGTGAAATCATCACCATCATAGCAAACATTTATAGCTTTTTTAAAAAAATAAAAAAATCACTCTGTTATCTTCTATAACTTAAGTTAATTTTTAATCAATTTATTATAAATTAAAAGCTTGAGTTAAGATTTTATATTTATTTTTATTTTTAATTAATATTTATTATCATTTTCTTTTTAAATTTTATAAGTAATTGGCATATATAAATAATAATTTGTTAACAATTCATGAAATAAAAGGTATATGACTCGTCAATCATTTTAAAATTGAAATAACTATTTAAGCTAACACAAATTCCTCTATTTATTTATGTAAAATAAAAACAAATATAGAGGTTCTGTATCATCTTTTGTTACACTACAGACATTTTAGTGATACATAGAGATTTAATATTGCTAGAACTTTATTCCCTATCATATTTGTGGTTTGAACCTAATGATATGTTTGATATGATAAATTGAAATAAAAAAAATAAAAAAAACTGTTTGGTAGGTACTATAAAATAGAAAAACTCATTCGTTAAAGAATAATCATTTCATTAAATGATATAATCTTTATTCCACAACAAAAATAATGGAATGATGGCTCCATTAGTTTTGGAGTGTATTTTTTATACTCTTATACCTTATATTTTTCATATTTGTAACATTATTCTTTATTAGTAAATATTAAAATAATATTTATTTTTAATAATATAATTTGAAATAAAATATTTTTGTTTTCTTTATAAAAATTATTTAATATAAAAAATTTGATAAATTATTTCTTATTCTTTACTATATACAATTTTATCTTAATTATAATTTTGATAATTAAATTCATAATATAGTGTTTTTAAATTATAAATTATATCAATTTTTTATTTAACATATATTATTTTACTATTCAATATACATGTTTTTACTATAAATTATATATATTCAATTATAAATAAATAAAAATATAATTAATTACATAAATATGATTTCAATTTTGCACCTTCTTCTTATTTTAAAGGGTATTATTATCATTGATATATATATTTTTTTTATTTCTTTAATATTTTTTGTACTAAAGATAATTTTAAAATGAAATATTCATTGCACTCCTAACCATACCAAATATAATTGTGGAATGGTTTATTCAATTCCATTCTATTTCATCATAACAAATGTAACATAAATATATGCATTAAATGGATTATAATAGTTATCATTAAAAATAGACTAGACATCTTTTCTAATTCATGATATATTGCCTTTATATTAATTTCATCCCTTAAAGAATATATGCATCATTTTGGTCCCCAATTGATGATTTAGTAATATTTTTTTCTTTTTATCAAAATAAATATAAAAAAATTGACAAAATTAGTAATTTCACATTATTACTTTTGTTTTATCCCTCCCTACTTTTTTTATTATTAACAAATTATCTTTATATCAATTTCATCCCTTAAACAATATAAGTATTATTTTGATTCTTAATTGATGATTTAATTAATGTTTAGTCCCTCTATCAAAATGAAGACAAAATTAATAATTTGACATTATAATTCCTATTTTACTTCTCCTTTTTTTTTATTATCCTATCTCTACACTCCTAAATGATGAATAATAGATGATTTAGCATTATTCCTTTTATCTCTCTATTATAATAAAAAAAATTATAACTTTTTACATATTTTTATAAGACTAAAGAAATTGTACAAGTAATGGGGTCAAAATTAAGATGTAAGGATAATCTATTTTTATATTCAAATTAGATAACAATTAAGAGAATAATTGTAAATTAAAAGAGAAGAAGTTAACCCATTGATTTTAAATTTTGGAGGAATTATTTTTTTATTTTCCTAATTTAAAATCAATGAATTAGTTTACATTCCCTTAATTTATAATTTTTCTTGTTATTATTTTCTAGTTTTGGTATAGAAATAGATTCTTCTCATATTTTTGTTTCAGCTTTTTGCTTTTAAGATTTTTTTTGATCTTATAAAAATATAGTAAAAGTTGTAAATTTTTTAAATAGAGAGATAAAAGAAATAATTATGTTAAATCATTTATAATCCTTCATTTGAGAGTCTGAAACAAAGTAAAATATGAATAATAAGATTAAATTATGAATCCTATTAATTTTTAATATTTATTTTGATGGATGGATTAAAGTTGGGGACCAAAATTATAGTTACATACCTTGAGAGATGAAACTGATACAAATGCAATTTGTTAATAATGAAGAAAGTATAGAGCAGTAAAAAAGGAACAATAATACCAAATTATTAATTTTGTTATGAAGATTAAAATATTATATTAAATAATTAATCAAAAATTAAAATGATACTTATATTTTTTGAGAAATGAAATTAATACAGAAATAACCTGTGAGAGATTAAAAGTGATGTTTAGACTTTATAAATTTTTTTGTTAAATTGGGTTGACAAAGAATAGTCTATATCCCTCATTTCTAATGGGATTTAATGGAAAAATGACGAGAAGTATCTAATTAAAAGTAAAAAAAAAAAGTACATAATTTCCAAATAACTTTTAATTTATGAGAATTAAATTAAAAATGGAGTAAGAATTAAAAAAAAAAGGGTTAAAGTCATTTGATTTTTTTAACGACTAAAATGCATGTTTTAGCCTCTAACTTTTATATACGTCTTTTTCATCACTTAAGTTGCAGAGTTCTTGCAAGGTAGATTCTTGAGTTAATTTTCTCCAATTTTTTGAAGGAACTTGATGATATGACGTCAGTTTTGCATCGGCCAAAACTTTTTTTATTTTGACTTACGCAAAAGTTATAATCTTTTTCTAATTCTAATGTTGCAAACATTTGAATTTTGTAGAGAGAAACGAAATATTATCTACTAAAATTATGTCGATTTGATTCAAATTTCTTCGCTATGATCATGTCATGTCAATTTTTATTAAAGGTACATTCACTTTTTATGAAATTTGCTTAATTACACTTCTTTTTTCTTAATTTTCAAAATCTTACATACATTTCTCTTATAATAATTTTCACATGACTTTTTAATTTGCCCATTCGGTTAATATTCCATTTATGTTTTATATTGAGTGATGATATCAACATCCTTAAAATTTTAATTTCCTAACTACCTTGAAACACGAATTAAAATATCTCTTTATGTAGATAAATTATTGCTTGATCAGGGGGCACACAAACTAAAGCATTGTCAGATACTTAAGAAGGATTAATTAAGACATTATTAATTATTATTTTATTAATCAAAGAAGTGACAATTTTTTAATGATTTAGGATATACAAGTTATGTTCTTATGAGGCCAATAATAATTTTTCTTTTATATTGAGAATCTTCAAGTAACATCTAATATCTTTGAAAGTTTTATATTTTTTACTGTATTCAAAGTTCAATTTTTTATCTTTACATTTGTGTATTTAGTGGTTTAACCACTTCTATTATTACAAAAAAATAATTTCTCTCTTATGTATATCACTAATAACTAAGTAATTAAAAGATGATAAGTATTATTTATTTTCTCTTATGTTATTTCATAATTTTATTTTACAAGTAATTGATTAATTGTCAATCATAATTTTAATTAAATAATAATTTATTTATATCTTTGGAAGAAAATAATATATAACATTTACGTAAATAACGAATATAACTAATTTATTACTTCATACATTTATTTTATACTCGTGTGAAAATGATAATGATCAGTATGTTTTAATTGATTATAGTTTTTGTAAAAATAAAATTATAGGTATATTAGAGATTTATTTTTATAATCAGTAATCATTAAATAAAGCATGAAAAATTAGAAAAGGTGAGAAAAATTACCAAATTTTTCTTCCTAGAATTACCAAAATTACATATTTTAGAAAGCCGTCAAAAATAAAAAAAATATGCTACAAATTCATTTTCCCTAAAATTGGCAAAATAGCACAATTAATTTGAATTAATAGCATTCAAGTGACATAAAATAGGAAAATAAATTCCTTCTAAATATCAACCAAACATTTAAGCAGTATAAAAAGGAAAAATAATCCCTTTAAATATCAATTAAGCATTTAAGCAACATAAACATCAAAATAAACTTCCTCTCGTTGTCAATCTCTTCTCTCTTATGTTAATTATCCTCAAGTAAAGAGATCACCATCCTAGTCAAAAATCATACACTAGCCAAAATGCACAAAACCCAAAAGTGTTAAAATAAAAAAACGGAAAACTCATATCCACGAATAAAAAGGAAGAAAAATCTTGCAATATAAAGCCAAAAAAAAAAATTCACATCCCTAAATAATTCATCAATTTAGCAAAGAAAATTTAATTGATATGAAATTATAAGAGTATTATATCTCAATTATTATAAAATTATAAAAATTTTATTTTTTAAAAAGTTAAGAAATCACTCCAATCCATTGATTTTAGCCAATCCACGCCAACTTTAATTAATTCCCACCAATTCACTATATTTTTGTTCTAAAAATTTTAATTAGATTAATTTGCTGATTGCTTCATCACGCCATTGGTTTAACCAGTTAGTTCGATTCAATTTTCGATGCTATGATGGATGCCACATGAAAAATTATTAATTAAAATCAAATAGATTCAAATAGAAAAATTATAAGAATTTGAATTTGATTTACTATTATCAGTCACTATATCATTAAAAAATAATTACAATTTATTTATTATTAGCAAAAATTTTGATTTATTATTTAATAACATATCATTTTTATATTTATTGATGATGTATCTAATTTTAACTCAAATTAAAATAAGTGTAAAGCCACGAAGACAAAAATGAAGTTTAACCGTATAAATACTTATTATAACTTGAATTTAAGATTTTATCTAAATCTTGTCGATTTAATTATTTCCAAGTGACTCTTTTTATATAATTTATGCATCTTCTATTTTCAACATCCAAGATCATGACCCCCAATAATTGATTGACACAGTTCTTAATAATTTTTTTACCCATTTTTTTTCATTTATCATAAATCTCTTATTCCGTATAATTATATTAATATTGAAAACTTAATAATACTGTGATATAATTTATATCAGATTGATTTGGCATGAAATTTAGTTTCTATTTCCTAAAATATATAGATGGAAGTGAATTAAAAAAATAATACATTAAATGAAAATTATATAAAAGTAGCATTGAATTTTTGGTGGTAGTATATCTCTAAAAATTTTTGCCAAAGGAGAGTATGCTAGTTTCTTTGGTTAACATATACTTGATAGAACATAAATTATATACACTAATAAATAAAACCATTTTAACAAATTGAATAATAAATATAGATTAAATTTAACTTTAAACCCTTGTAATTTTTGTAATTTATAATTTCATTTTTATACTTTTTAATTATATCTTAAATTTTATTTTAATTTTTAATTGTGTCCCTTCTATTATTAAATTATATATTTTTATTTGTAATTATTTTTATTATTAAAGAATTTAGTTTATTAGGCCACTCATTCAATCAATACATCATTAATTCAATTACTTATAATATAAAAATACAAATTTATATAAAAATATTAAAAAATAAAAAATATCCATTCAATAAGTAAAATAAAAACATGATGATGTATAAAAATATAATAATAGAAAGAAAATATCAAAATCACAAAAAATCCTAATCAACTTAATTAGGATTTTTTTTTAATAATTATCAGTTTAGTATAATATAATGGTTCGATCGAATTAATTAAAAATCACTAATTGAACTAATGCCTTATTAGTTCACATCTAAAATTAGTTTGATAGTTAATGAAGACAAAATCAATCATCAATTCACCGGTTTACATGTTAAACTGGCCAGTTCGATTTAGATTTAATAATTATGATTAAAAGATTTATGAATTTGTGAAGTTATATATAAGAGACAATGAATAGTTATAATTTGAAATGGACATTTAACAAATACAATAAAATTAAATCCACTAAAATTAAAAATGTGTATGATTGAAATTATGTATCTTATTTTCTTAGTAATTGTGACAAGAAAATCTTATTTGTTTAATTTCCGTATCATAATTTAACTATATTTATTATGTTGGACAATTAGAAGTAGAAATTTTTGAATTTATTGTGGTAGAGAATTGATAACAAATAAAATTAAATTTAAGGACCTAATTATATTTGATAAATGTATGGATAAAATTATAAATTAAATTTAAATTTAATTTACTGTCAGTATAAATTAGTTTTATACTATAATTTATTTATATGTTGCCACATTATTAAAATATTATTAAAACTCTTTTATTATTGATAAATATTCGTTGTTAATATTAGTTTTTTAATGCATTGTTACCTTTTTATCCACCAATTTATAAAAGATTTTATATTGGCAATAGAGCAAATTTAAATTTTTATAAATTATAGGAAATTATAAATATGGAAAGATTAATTTAATTGCAAAAGTAAATAAAAATAATTTTGCTAATAAGTTGTCTTATTTCAATTAATATAATTTAATTTAAATATATGTTTTTTTAAATCACATAGAAACACATAATTTTCAGTTTGATTATATGATAAAATAATGCACATCCAAATATATATATATATATATATAAATGCATAGTTAATTTGTTGTTCACTTTGACATTGCTTCATTGTTATTATATTATATTAATCATATCTTATTTTATTATTATTTTTATTTGATTTAATATATTTATTTTATTATTTATTTTTTTAGTATGTCATCAATCTAAAAAAATTATTATACTTACACTACTAAATATTACAAAATAAATTTTAGAAATATTTAAAGTATATTTGCATTAAGAATGAGTTCATGGTTAATCGGTTAAAATCCTTATATGATGCACCCTCATTTTTTTTTCAATTGTGATATATATATATATATATATATATATATATATATATATATATATATATATATAATATAATTTTTAAAAATCAATAAATAATAAATAATGTTTAAAATTCCCTTCAACTATCAAATACGCATGAATTAATAACCTTTTTTTTTAATTCCTTTTTTTATTAATTGATGCAAAAACAGAATATCAACCAAATTTGACAAAACTATCCTACGACCAAATATGTAGAATAGTATGAACATAATTTACAGAGATTTTCTGGGACAAATGGCTTTTCAATTTTTTTTTTTGAATTAAAGAAAAAAAAGGGAAACGATGCAACTTGCCACATGTCTAAAAACTATATAAAATATTAGATTAGATATCACTTAAATTATAGATTCTTGATACGATAGTATTTAACAGTAAAAAGATTTTAATTAGGAAGAATTAAATTTGATCCATTATTCATATAAAATATTTTACACAATTAAAGAATGAAAAGAAAATATGTCATCAAACAAATAATGACAATTAAGAATTTTTAATTATAATTAAATAATTTTGATATTTTTTATTATTATAATAATATATGAATAAGTAATAGTGTAAAGTTAATTTACATCAACAATAAACTAAATTTAAATTTATGATAAAATTATTATATAAATTAATAATATGTTTAATAAAATTTGACTATAAAAATATATATATATTTTTTAACATAAAATAAGTATACATATGATATTGGTTGAAGATTAATAAAAGTATTATTTTTTTAAATAATTATACATATGATATTAATTAATAAAATTTATACAAAAAGTAATATTTTTTAAATTTAATTTTCATATGTATTGGTTGAAGATTAATACAAGTGGTTATATTTATTTTGTTTCTTCTAAAAGAGAATCAATTCTATCATATATATAAGAATATTATAATAAGGTGACTTATAATTTATAAGTTATTAATTTTTAATTATTTTTTATTTTATATTTTTTAATTGAATGATAAATTATATTCTAATTATATAAATAAATATTTAAGATATTCTTATTAATTCAATATAAATAAATAAAAATAAGTAAATAAATATGTGATGTAATAAAATATAACTAATTAAAATTTTGGTTATTATATTATTATTTAAATAATAAATAATAAAAATATATAATTCCATAAGTATAACTAATTAAATTTTAAATAATTATATTCTTATTTTAAATATTTTAATTATATTAATAAAATTTAATTTTTTTTGGGAGGAATGAGTAATAATTTATCAATATATTATTTATAAAAGTCAATCGATAAAAAATTATTATGTATTTATTTAAATAACAAAAATAATATTTATAAGAAGATAATAAATATAATTTTAATTTTAATAAATATACTTTTTTTTAAAACAATACAATGGAAGTATTAATTATTTGATAGATAAATAAATGGATTAAATTAATTATATATTCAAACTCATAAAGTTATAAATCATCTAAAATTTTACATTAAGTCGTAATTATTAGTGAGTAATAATGACCCATTATTGCTTTTGGTCTAATACATGCCAGTCATAACCCGCAACACTTTGGTTAGCCACTTTTGCAAATTGCCAAGCGAAACTAATGGCAGTTATTGTAAATTTTGGAATACATGAGGGTAACCTCATAATTACAAACCAGACCATCGCCTTTCCCGGCAAGCGCCAATTCTAGTTTCCCGCGCGTTAAATGATTTACGTTTAATTTCCCTCCTCCCACGAAACCAAACTTATAGGAACAAAAACCCTAAACTCCCAAATTTACTTCTATTTCCTCTATCAATAATCTCTGTAATTTTTTGTGATCAACGAAGAACTAGCAGAAGAAGAAAAATGTTTTATTCGCATACGATCTTGTCTCGGAAAGGGCCCCTGGGAACAGTGTGGTTCGCTGCGCATCTTCAACATAGGCTCAAGAAGTCTCATTACAACGCCACTCATATTCCTTCTACAGTCGGTTAGTCATACCATTTCCCCCCTTTTCCCTCATTTGCATTTTGTTTCGATCGATTTTCCAGTGTAAAAGTGTAAATTTTATATTTTTATAAAATAAAAATCATATAGTTTATTGGGTTTTTGTTAGTAGGTTTGCTAGATATTTTTATTTCAGTTTAGGTTTTCACGGATATTTAACTTTCATGGCTTGGAGTGATGATGTAGCTATTGCTAATGGATTTTAACGCTCGCAAAATTTTTACCCTTTGTTTTTAAAATCAATTTTTTTTGTGTAAATTTTATTTCCTAAGGAATGATTTTGTCCTTCTTTCTTTTGGTTTTTGTAGTTTGATTTCAAGTTAGTTTTCCTCTTTTGGCGGGGATTAAAAATTCAGGAATTTTCCCTTTAGTTCCGCGTTTTCCACTTGACGCTATTTTATCAGCTTGATTTTGAATTGTGACCCTTAAGTGTTTGTAATTTCTGTTGAATTTAGTTTGGTTATGCATTGTGACCCTTCTTGGCTGGTTTTAATGTTTTGGCTGTTACAAAACGGTTTGGATGGGATAAGCAAAAATCACTTGTAGTTGAAAGGGATATACTCGTTTAATCAAAATCATTTCTATTTTGCAAGCATCTGACATTGGTGGGATAATATGTTTTTGTCTATTATTCATAATTTCTGTTTTCTTGGTTTGGATCCTGTGCACTAGTTTGATATCTATCAAGTTTTGTTTAGAAACATTGCCTTTTAGAAAGTGTATGATGTGCTTCTCCTGACTGTATGTTAACATTATTCTTTTTTCTGAATCTCTGTTTCAGAGCGTATCATGTTTCCCGAAGTTCCTATTGCTCTGAGAATGTCAGGACATCTTCTCTTGGGTGTTGTTAGGATATATTCAAAGAAAGTTGATTATCTTTTACAAGATTGTAGTGCGGTTGTGACTGGTTTGAGCAAGGCATTTGCTTCTGCACAACTTAATTTGCCAGAAGAATCAAGGCAGGCTCCAGTGCAACAGATCACTCTACCAGAGACATTTGACCTTGATGCGCAAAACTTAGATGATGCTAAGGCTTATGAGAGGTAATGCCTGTTGACGTACTTATTCAAATTCTTGTTTTCTCAGAAATTTATTGATGAAAAATGATTTTTTTGTCTCAGGATTGAAGATATTCACCTCAGGAGTGAGGAAGAGATCACACTGACAGGTTTTGATGTGAACCCGATTTTTTCCTTGCCACCGTTAGCTTTTATCTTCCAAGTCTGCAAGCTTATGAGTTATAGATTTCTAACACAATCTAACTTGCAGAACAAATTCCTGTTGTAACAGATCATTATGTAGCTATAACTTTTAATGAGGTGCAGCCTTATTTCCTTCTTGTATATATTTTCTTCTACTATTTTGAAATGTGATGGTTTGTAGTTGCAACCCTATTTCATCCATAGAATTTCTGTATCTAGGATATACTGATGGACTCTGCACAAACAGAATTGCTACAAGATTGGGGGGACAGACACATAGAGATGGAGTAAGCTAATTTTCCACAGAATTCATTGTATTGTTTTTCCATTTTTTTCCCATGAACCAGTGGAATAATCTGTCTGTTAATTTACTTTTGCAGCATTCCCCCTCAATCTCCAGTGGTAAGTGTTCCGGGTTTTCAAGATCCTGGTCCATGTAACCAGAGACAAACACCTACTCCAGGGGTGCGTGTTGCGGGTTTTCAAGATCCTGGTCCAAGTGATCAGAGACAATCACCTACTGCTCTGCATAATGATGGTCACTTATCTCATCATGTTCAAGATCCTGAAGCAGCCAAGGATTCTTGGTACACTGGTCCAATTAATCAGACCGAGGGCTTCAACATGGGTCCTAATAATGATGGTTCTCTACAAGACTTGCCTGAAATTGAAATTCTGCGTGATGCCTACCATGATGTTAATCTAGAAGACCCTCCTCCAGTGCATCCAGATCATGAGAATAACACAATTGAACGAGACATACATTTCAACCAAGTTTTGAATGAAAAGGATCATATTTCTCCACTGATTGATGATTTGGATGTTGGAGGGCCATCTCTACCATCTCAGCAACATTCTGGGCCATCAACTTCAGCTACATCTCTAGATGCTCCAGAAATACAAGTTCCTGTTGGTGAGTTCACACTTCATCCTATTGCCTTTATGTATAGGCCTGAAAATTGATTCATATATTGTTTCAGGGAATAATTCTCCGAATTTGGTTCTTCAATTAAGCCCACAAATACAGCAGCCGCAGAGAAGAGTAAGGAAAAGAAAATTTGATAAGGTCACGGTTTTTACTAATCGGTATGTTTTAAAGTTTAGTTTTGTTAAATTAATAAATTAATTCTTTTTCTTTCTTATGTTACCAATATGGATGCATGTTTTTGTTGTTTCTATGATAGTTATTGATACAGTAATGCGAATTTGCAGATTTATAAAGAGGGCTCTTGATGATTGCAGTGATCTAAAGCGGATGAGAAGGACTGCCACTTCTTCCTCTTTGATGCCGAGAGTAAACTATAGTTTATTAAAGGAACAAATTTTTTATCAGCCCATACCAATTGGTATATTAACTATAGCCTTTAGCTCTGAGAATTTTCTTCCTTATAGTGCTAGGAAACTCATTTCTGAAAATTTGTAGGCTTACGTACAGGGCAGTGCACCGATCTTTTAGACATTTCTAAAAAGGACTATATATGTGCAAAGCCCCATAGGGTCATCTCTGAGGAAGATCATGCAGATACCAGGATTGGTACAACTCCTCCAACTACCCAAACTCTTGAAGAGCCAAGAGCTGCTACTCCACCTGTTGTGGCGACTACCCAAAGTCTTGAAGAGCCGAGAGCTGCTACTCCACCTGTTGTGGCGACTACCCAAAGTCTTGAAGAGCCAAGAGCTGCTACTCCGCCTGTTGTGGCATCTACTGATGATATGGAAATTGATCGCCTTCGCAGTGTTGCTGCTACTCCCCCTGCTGCTATACCTGCGCACCATGTGGAAACTGAGTTTGGTAATATTGAAGGTGGTGGTAGCAGTCCTGTCAGAAGAGATGACTTAACTCCTCTTTCAGCTCGGAAGTTAAAGTCTGTATCAGTCTCCCCATTGAGGGCAAATAATGCGACAGCCCACACACTAGATTTTGATGCTTCTACAGGAACTCATGGATTGGATATAGAAACTCCCATGACACTTTTGGAGGATGGAACATTTGGGGAGAATGTTGGACTATCAGATGCTCACGAGTTGATCAATTCTGCTGAAGCAGACGTAAGTTCTGGTATTCCTTCGTGTATGCTATTTTTGTAAATTGTAGGAATTTCTGTATTGATGAATAACCATATATATTTTTTTTCCAAGGCAGTATGCATATTGTTTAGTCCCATGTAGAGTTTCTTGTTATTTTAACAGTGTAAGGAATATGTGTACGTATATGGCGCCTTGTTGAGTATTTTGATATTATGGTGCTAAAGACATCTCTGTGATAAGTTCATCCATTTCTTGATAAAAAATGCCTGTTGACAGTTTATCCACTGGATATTGTAAACCAGCAATGTGCATCCCCAGAAAGTTCCTCTACCTCGTACTTAATGTTATTTGGTACATCGTTTTGCCTCTAGTCTTTCTATATCCACATTCATGTAATGTGTTCTTGCTGCCCCCTCCCCTGATTAGATTCTTTTCTTCATCTACGGTTTGCATCTGTAGTACTTTGAATTGGTTGAGTTAAAGCATGCTGTCAGTTGTCTTCTTTAGAAATGCTGACTTGAACTTATTCATTACAGGAGCTTTATTTTCTGGAAGCAGAGAACAACACTCCAGCCAGTATGTTCTTCCTTTCATGTCTTCAAGTTGATGATTTTGTAAAATGTGATCAGTTTTTGCTTAGTTGTGTGATGTCACTTATGTTTGGATAATATTAGGAGGTCAATTTCAGTCAATTCCATTGTTAGTGCAGTGTATTTCTAAGAAATCCATTCTAATGGCAGGTTCGCAAGGTAGCGAAGGTGTCAATTCATTATCTGTCAGGACTAGGTACTTCTTTATTCCATATATGCTTTGGTATAACTCAGTGTACTTACAAGTTAGTTATAAAACATCCCCTCTTTTATTTATATTTTTGGTTCAAGCAGTTGGTATAGGCCAAATCAACTTTAGGGAATTATTTCCATTAAGTTGACACCTTCACACTTCATAGTACATGTACAACCAAGACTCGGATACAACCGGGTCTACCAGTGCCAATGGACATGAAAATATTACTCCTTTCCCTTTTGGAATAGAGTCGTAAATATTATATACATGATGCTTTAAAGACCAAGTATGGATCTTTCTCTATAGAAAAAAATGGGAACTAAGGGGCATTTATAAGGTCAGAAAATCCAAAGAGAAATCTTGTTAAGCATATTTAAAAGATCCTTTGTTTGTATTGTATAATAAATTTTAGAAAATTCTACAAGTTTTTGTCGTGTTATTTTGTGCATTTTTTCAGTTCTCTATGTCCAAGTGACTAATATATTCTTGATGTCATACTTGAGTGCTAATTTTATATCTATGTTCTTTGAATGTAGGGCTGTAGCTCAATTTTTAAAAGGATATTCTCCAATTAGCCCCATCCCAGAGAACGTTCCTGGAGACCTCAGTTTGAGCAAGATCTTGGAAGGGAAAACAAGAAAGCTCGCTGCTCGCATGTTCTTTGAAACACAGGCGAGTTCTTAGACATTTTCATTAATTGGAATTCCATGCCAATTTGTCTGCATGAAGAAATTGTCAGCTTGTGAGTAAAACCCAGATATGAATTTGAAGGTGAATGATGATATTCTAATCGCATAATTTTGTGAAAGTTGGATATGGGTGATGCCGGCTTCCTTGTACACAAGATTAATTTAATTCACTGTCATTTGGCCAGTTTCTTGTGCTAGTTTGATAATCACATATTCAATATATATGCACTTTAAAACATGTGCAAGTTAGCGACTTTTGAGTATGTATACAGAAGTTTTGTTTGTGATTTATATGATTATCAGTTGGTTTTTGAACTATAGATCAAGTTCCTCCGGCACTAGCTTGAAAAAAAAAAAACTTCAACCAAGTTACTGTCTTATCCTTCAATTATAGTCTTGTGAATTATACTTCCTACTTAAAATAGTCCTCCCCGGTAATTGTCAGTGTTCTTATATTTACTAAATTTACTTTAGTATATTTGTAAACTTTAGTTTATGATTTGTTTGATCACTGTCGAGACACAGGTTTTAGCGAGTTATGGACTTGTTGAAGTGCAACAGGAAGAACCCTATCGTGATATCACCTTGAAGTTGACTCCCACACTTTCCAAGGCTCAAATTTGACATAATCATTAACTTTATAGCTTTGCGAGCCCTGATGTATATAGGTAAGACTTCTACACCACTTTTGCAGCACGGTCGTTGGAGTACCTTATTTAATTTTATGGTGACTCTGAGCTTTTTTGAGGCTGAGTCCTGAGAACATGAAGCCATTCATTCTTAGCTACAGACCAGGAGTTATCTGATTTTTTTGGGGCTTAGTAGGAGTTTAGAGTTTGCTATAATTTAATCTATGAAATAAGTACGACAGGATTTGGGAATATGATAGTTTTGATATAAATTAGGACATGGATATTTCTAAGACACGCCAAGAAAAAAATGTGAACTTCATGTAAGAACATTAACATTCGAGAACCTGAGATATGCATGCATTTGTCATTAGTGTGCAAAGAATAAATTTATCCTCATGTATTTCTTGTAATGGTTACAACATTATTGAGCAAAACATTTCGTTGTTTGCAGCACACATTTCTAGTTTCTCTTCAAATATTTGTTTGGCACTAAATTGGTTAATCACATTTGTATTTGTTTGACTTAATCCTATTAAGATTTAGTGCTGGAGTATTCCAATTGTTATCATTTTTTGTCCAGCATACCCTGCTTTAGGGTCCTCTTTCTATAGGAGTTCATTTTTTGTCTTGATGTCTTGCTGCTTGATTAGAACCAAGTCTTCCTTGTTTGATAAATTCTCTTTCAATGACTTGCAGTGGGTTTCCAAGCCAAGGATTGGAATTCAGTTGGGTTTGTATAGCAGTAGCTAGGCGAATTTTTTGAAATAGAAGAGAAATGTGGTAGTTTCAACCCATTTGTTTTGCCTGTTCATAAATGGCTTGCTGCCAAGTAGAATTTACATATATAATGACAGATTTATAATTCTTTCTGTATCAAACTATTTTTTAATATAGTTATTTAGGAAATTAGATGTAAAGTAAAATAGCTTTGCTTATTTATTTTACAGTATCAATTAATTCTTGAAGTTGATGAGCATAAAGTCCTAAGGCCAAAATGTTCCAAACTTCTTCAGCTAAAAATTGCAGTGCCAGTTGCTTTGCCCATTTTTTTAGCTAAGCCTTAATGTATGTTTCTTTCTTGCTCAGATTTGCTTTGAGGTCTAGTCAATTCTCAATAGATATATACTCTTGGCTATTTCACTAGTTGAAGAAAATGAACACAAGCAAAAAACGTGAAGAAGGAAAATAATTTTTATTTGGTTTCCATTTGAAATTTTTCCGAAGTTTTTAGATTAAGGGTTTTGCTATGATATGTTAATGAAAAAGGTTGAGGTTTTATAGAATTTTGACTTAAAACATTATAAATTTTTCAATTTTTATATAAAATTTTGCATTTTTTTAAAAAAGTTGCAAGTGTGTATGAGTTATACATGCAAAAAATACTTAAATATTATGATATAATTTTACTATTAAAGTTGTGAGATTTTATAAAAAAAAAGGCAAAAATTCAATGTTGCAAGGTTTTGTATAGAAATTAAAAAATTTGCACAAGTATAAATTAATACGAGTTTTTGGAATTTGTTGAAATATAATTTATTATTGTAAGTCTTGACAGAGCAAACATCTTAATTATAATAACAACGAGCTTATTATCAAGAATTTAAATTTCATTTGTTTTGGCGGAAGCTACTCTTTGTAAGAAAATATAGTTATAACATATTAAAATACTAAAATATTTTTTTGTTTAATAGTAAATATATAAAATATAGTGGAAGATAATTTTCTTTTCTTAAAAAAGAGAAAATTATTTTCCTATATTATTATAATTTTAATAATTATTTTTTAATCATAATATCTTCTGCCAAATCAATCGGAGACTTAAACAAGAAGTGTAATGGGTACTTTATCTGAAATAGTCGTAGTCCCAAGTAAAATTCCACGTGCCATACGAGAAGTATCACTTGGATTAGGCGTAGCTGAACACACACAGGGCAGCTTCTAAGAAGTAAGAACTACTCCTCTCAATACTAAGGTTTGATTAAACTAGCTTCCTTGGTCAAAAAAAGCCGACAAATTGACTATGAATTTTTTTCCAAAGCTTGTTATATGATCCCACATCGCAACATCCTTGCTCCCTGAGCAAATGGACCATGCAATTTCCTCACCACCTCAAGACAACGTCCATTGATAGCTCTATAAATAGCCCATCTCTCCTCAAATTGTTATTCACAAGCAAGAAATTCCTCAACTCTATTCTGCTCAGCCAGTTAGAGAAATTTGCTTATTCAGTTTCAGATTCTGAATCAGTTCTTTCTTTGCCGCTCACAGCAACTGAAGCGCCACCCCCAGGATATCAGAAGATCGGAAAGCATAAACATTAGAATATCAGTGGCAGCTTGGTTCCTCAGTTGCTTTGGTTCTTCTTCTTCTTCGCCATCATCTTCTGCTTGCGTCTCTGATTTTGACAAAGAACGACAAGCTTCTAAAGAATCTAAACTCAAATCACCTCCTTCCTCCTGCTTAGAGGAACCAAAAAGCAAGTCAAAATCAAAGACATCGGCTCCCGTAGTGCTTTCTTATTTTCCGATCAACTCTTATGCCTCGCGCTTGTAGCGACCGCTTGTTGATTGGGTCGCCATTAAAAGCTTTTTGAGCAGATGGAGTTTCTGAGGCCACAGGATGAACTGCGAGGACGAAGCAAATCAAGCAGCTAACGGTGCTATCAAAGTGACCCTCTAACTCCGACACGATGGGACCCACCTGGGACCCACCAAGTTGTGCTTTACATAGAGGACTTCGTTTTATCTGCGCATGTTTCACATTTGCTCTAATTAATTTGTGGCTGCAACATACCGTAGTGAAATTTGTTATGCAATATATAGGCTAAGCATTTTTTTTTCAAAAGAAATAAGAAACAAGTCTTGGTACTGCCACTCCTAAATTTAGAAAAATTGGTCACTTACTGCACGCAATATCCTATAGTATAAGAAAACGATAGTAGAACAAGGACATATCATCCTCTCTTAATAATGTGGGGTACATCTATTAGATAGGATTATAAATTTGATAAAGTTATTTTATATTAGATAAAATTATCATCTTTTCTTGAATATGAAATATGCTTATAGGATAGGTGTAAATTTTTTTTTCTACTCTTTTAAGTTTGAACAATGACATTTATGTTAGGAAGTTATTATTAAATGGTAGATTGTGAATATATGATTAGTCACCACCACTATCACTTATCGTTGTTAATTAACATTTACTATTATTGATCATAATATATCACAACTTTTTACCATTATTGATTGCAAACCATCACCTACTACTACTCTCGAAAAAGTATAATTTAATCAACCAAACATCAAGTAATTTTGTTTAAATTAATAAATATTTTGTAATACTATCTATGTTATACTTTTTTTGTAATGATAGAAATAATAATCTATTTAATATAGACATATACACAATGTTTTTGTTCCAAACTAAGACATAATTGAGAATAAAAGCCCTAGGACAATATTGGGTGTCATTGCACCACTAAAGTGCCATGCCTATGCTATATACATTTGATAACAAACAATTGATAGAATGACATTGCATTTGGTATCATGAAATGTAATAAAATGAGAATAGGAAGAGAAAGAAGAATGAGAATGAGAATGAGAATGAAAACGAAAACGAAATGACTACTTCATAATTTTGTTTGTTATTATAAAAAATGAAATAGATATTCCATTTTTTTATATTTGGTACATCAAAATAATATAATGTAGGAATGAAATGAATAAGGAATAGTTAATGGTAATAATATTCTTAATACTAAAATAAAGAACATCTTATTCATAATTTAATAATATTAAAATATATGACATGATAAATAATAAAAATTGTCATATTTTAAATTTATTATTAAAATTATAATTAGAATTTTTTTAAAAAATAATAAAAATTCTAATTCATTAAGTTTTATTTTATATTAAATGATTTATTTAAAATAATGCCAAATATGCTTTTTTAAATTCAACTATTAAAACTAAAGTAAAAAAATATTTTTATATTAAAAATATAGAAAATTGTCATTATTTTATTTTTTTAATATAAGGATAATATTCAAATATATAAAAGATTGAAGAGATACTTAAATAAAAATAAAAAATGATAAAATAGTCACTTCTAGTAATAGAATGGACATTATCCAAAGAATGGATTGCGTTGAGCTAGCCAAATGAAATTTTTATTCACTCCCTTTCACTAACCGAACATATTCCTATTGATAATTTTCTTCTAAATATTTGCAAAACAAGAAAAAGGTTACCGGAGCATAACTTTAGAAAAATTTTGATGGTCAAAGTTATATTAAAATTCAAGTTAAATTGTAATAATTATTAATTGATGATTATTTTAAATTTTGAATTATTTTTATATAAAATTATGATTATTATCAATTTGTAATTATTTCTTATTTTGAATTATTCTCATATTCAAATTAGGATTCCTTTGTTAAATCTTTTAACTTATAAATATATTGTATTAGATATGAAGAATTTGTTGAAGAAACCAACATGAGTAAGTTTGTATTTGTAGCCTTTATGAATATTACTTGAGATTTTATAATTTGCTCTTACTTTTCTTATAGTGATTATTGAGAGTGAAGGGTTCTTTTACCATTTGTATTCCCTGTTTTGATTCCTAATGGATTTGTTTCTTGTTTTCACCTTTGGAATAGGTTAAAAGTTGAATCCCATTAAATTATCTATGTCCTATTAATTTTTATGCTTCTTTGATCATGTCCTATACCAACATGCATCGCTTCCATATCATCAATTGAGAAATTTTCAAGGTATCTGAGCTCAGGTCTACCATGTTTGTGTCTCCTTCATGTCAAGCTAATTTTGGTAATTTCATATTGCTTTTAGTTTGATTAAAGAAGTTTTGACGTATATTTGTTTTAGAATTTATCAATTTGTTTAAGTAATAACTCTATTTGTATTTTTCTAGCGATTTTGTTAAAAAAACCCTTTTACGGAGAAAATGAAGCAAATTTGATACATGTATAAACTACTAGTCCTCCATTGGAGGTGGAGTTTTGAAGACATTTGTAATCTTTGGAGAAAATGATCCAAAATTTTAAGTTTGAAGACTTCTAATGTTGGAATTTATGTCTAAACAAAGATTATTAGGATTTGGCCTCAATTCTAATAATTGCCAATTGGTAATTATTCTAAGATTTAAATTTAATCCAATGTCGGTGTAAACCATATTTATACTATCACTTACTCATGTGTTGCCATATTAACAAAAAAAAACTATTAAAATTCTTTTACTATAGTTAAAATTTCTTAATTACCTTTACATTTTTAATGATGTGCCTTCCTCCTATTTATAAATAGTGTAAAATATTTTATAAGTCAATGGGTCAAATTTAAACTCGTGATTTTATATTTTGAATTATTTTCTTATTAAAATTAAGATTATTATCGATTTATGATTATTTCTTATTTTGAACTATTCTCTTATTCAAACTAGGATTATTTAGTCTTTTGGCCTATAAATATATAGTATTGGATATGAAGGATTTATTCAAGGGATCAATGTGAGAGAGTTTGTATTTATAGCACCCACGAGAGTTACTTAAAATTTCATAGTTAACTTTTACTCTTTTAATAGAATTATATATATATATATATATATATATATATATATATATATATATATATATATATATATATATATATATATATATATATATAAGAAACGAGACTTAGGAACTCATAATCTCATGGCCATAGAGTTACAGTCTTAAGATTTTTCCTTTAAATTTGGACAATAATGAAATGGTCATTATTTGTGAGAATATATATCGTTGATTAGAGAAAAACTGTAAAGTATTTTAAGTGTATTTGAAATGTGAGTTAAAGAATGATTACACATTTTGTAATATCTCTTTTTGGTTCTTTTTAATAAATTTTATTTATTATCTTCACTCATAAAATAAGTTAAAAACTGAACTATATTAAATTTTTATATTTTACATTAATATGCTTTTGCATCATTAGCATCTGTTCCAAAGATTTTCCCAACAAGTTAGTATGAATGTACTGGAGAAAATAACTTGAGTGGCAAAATTGTAATGTGTATTTTATATAAGAATAAAATGATTGTAAGTAATTAGATAACCAATGGACTAACTACTGATATAACCCAAAGTATTCGTCTTTATCTATCACCTACAAAACCAAATTTCTTCCCTTTGAAACTTCTCGAAATTACAAGGGGAAGCAAAACAAAAAGCATCTCGAAAAATCCTTCTTGTCACATTGATTTAAATTTGCATATGTTTTGGTGGTGTTTTCAATAATGTTTTAAAAATTAGATTAAATAATGAATTAAAAAAGTAATCGAATTATGATTTGATTGGCTCAATCAATTTAAACAATGGTTGAATTGACTGATATCATATATAAAAAATTATTAAAAAAATATAAATAATAGTTATTTTACACTATAAATATATAAACTCAAAATTTATATAAAAATAAAGTAAATTAGTGAGCTTTTAACTATTTTTATTATTTTTTAATTATATATAGATTTGTTAAGCCAATACAACCTAAAAAAAAAATCTAAAAGTTAAAAAAAAGGAAAAAATGTAACTGTTTTGAAAACAAGATTGATTCTTTGATTTGTATTGATTTTTGTAGGTTTGAAACGGTTTAAATTGATTTGACCACCAAAATGATTCTTTGGGTTAGCTCAAACTAAATAACACAATGGTTAGTAGTTGGACTGTCCAGTTTGGTTTGGTTCTTTAAACATTGATTTCCAATATCTCATAAAATTAGTCATGTTTTATTGATATTAGTTCTCTGGGTTAACTCAAATTGAATAACACAATGATTAGTAGTGGAATTGTTCAGTTTGATTTGGTTCTTCAAACATTTGTTTCCAATATCTCATAAAATTAGTCATGTTTGATTGATATTAATTCCCATTAAAATTTCATAGCAATTGTTTGGTTCATATATGAAGTAAATTTTTGTAGGAAGTTAAACTTTTTGGAAAGTAAATTTCTTTGTAAACTTTTAGAGAAGTGGTCAAAGTTATTTGGTTAAACATCAGGGAATCGATACTCTCTGAAAATTAGCTTCCTATGTTTTATTATGTTCAATATTAAACTTTTTAGGAAATATTATCAAGATGACTAATAAATCCTTTAAATTTATTATTAAAAAATAAAAATATTGATAAATTTTAATTATCTTTAATTATTTTTTTAAAAATTATATTTCTAATATTTCTTTCAATCATAATTTTTAAGTTTGTAAAATTTAATTTACTATAAAAATAAATAAATTTTATATAGAAATTAGATGTCCTATATATATATTTGTTATCTTAATATAATTAAAATAGGATATAATTTAAATGATTAAGTAATTAATATAATAAATAACTAATTCTATCAAATTTATATAGAATAGATAAAAAATACATAGTTTTTATTTGTATAATTGAATATTAAAAGAATAAATAATAAGCATAGTAAATATAAAATAATAAATAAATAATATAATAAATATAATTATATTGAGAATTAAATTTCAATTACATATCTTGATTATATTTATAACTTATATTTATAATATAATATTTAATATTTATATTTTTATAATTTTATATAATACTCATTCTATTTATGATATAATTAATAATATAATTATATTTATCTTTTATAATCAATAAATTATTTTATATTTATTATAATTTTTAAATTTTATGAATAAAAAATTAAAGTGATCTTTAATAAAATTAAGTAGAAATAATTTTATATTTTTATTTATAAATAATATTAAAAGTTCTTCTAATTAAAAAAGAATATAGGTAAATAACTTCTCTTATTTTATGAGAAATTTTATTTTATTTATTTTAATAATTAATGATCGATTAAATAATTTAAAAAATTTTTATATTAGAAAAAGTTATACTTATTATGTTACTTTTACTAATTAAATAACTTTTAAAAGAGGATTGATCACTTTATGGAGAGAAATTCTTGCATCCTGTATCTTTTAGTTAACATGTGTTTTTACTTACATTTTTTTTAGTAAAAATGAAAATAGATTGAAATTAGCAAAACAAACTACACAAGTTTGGGCAAACAAAGGCCTCTAGCATCATAATCAAGAAGTATAGAAACTCCATTAGGTGGGTACATCATTATTAATCCTATTACTACTATTTACAATAGTCCTAGGAACAAAATCTGCCACTTTATTTGCTTCCCTGTATAAATGCTTCACTGATGGCTCACCCAAATAAATCTTGCATTCTTCAAGAAGGCTGCTAGCATGAATAGAAACATTAGTATTAATATTAGAGATAGCATGGATAACAGGAAGGGCATCTAATTCAACTATAAGGAGGAGTAGGCCTCTATTTCTCACCATCATCAAACCATCACGCAAGCCAGTAATTTCTGTATTAAAATTGGAGCAAATTCCCAGACCCTTAGAGCACCCAATCATCTATTTTCCATTGTCGTCTCTTATAATGGTAGCACTCCTAGCAAAGCTTAGGTTACCTTGAGAAGCACAATTAGAATTTAATTTATAATATCCCAAAGAAGGAAGCTCCCGCTTAATTTGTATTACCTGTTTGGTAGGTGGACAGTCTGGTTTCGCTATTACAACCCCATGCTTACAGGACTTCCTTAAATGTTGGTTGACACATCTTCATTCCCCTGGCTAGTGTTAAAGACTTTCTTATTATGATAGAGCTAGATATTTCACAAGGCAAAAGCAAAAATTATTTTTCGTGGAATTGGACTACTATAACTTATTTCAAAAGTATTTAAGTTTAAAGCCATATCCTAAAATCAAGGGGTAGATAAGAAAGCCATGAAACTACGGTAGGAAGGGAGTTCCAAATAGACATAGAAATAGGGCATTCTTTGAATATATAGGCTATATTATCTGTTCCTGTATTACATAGGACATAGTGAGGAGGAATATTTATGCCTCTGGCTATTAGAAGTTCCTTTGTTAGGAGTTTATTTAAAATAATTAACCAAATAAAAAATTATACTTTTAGATAAACATCCACTTTTGAAATCCAGGAATAGTATTTATTGGCTTACTTTAAAGATGAACTTTTCAAAAATAGATAAACACTTTTCACTATGTAGACACTAAACTTAGACAAACCCTACATTAGTCTATCATTCTATTCACAAATACAAAAAGGAGTACCTAGTATCAATGAAATTATTTTACTAGGCATCTCTATAGGTAACCTACTGAGATTCCAAAAACCATCAATTATATAATCTTTAACAGTATGGTTTGCATGATGGTTTAGAAAGGGTTTAGTTATTAGACTTCTTAAATGTCCTAGATCTAGTCATTTATCTATCCAGAATTGAACTTTTTCTCTATTACTTATGACCCACTTAATTCCCTGATGAATTATGTCTTTGGTAGCTTTGAAGGCCTTCTAATTATGAGAGGTGTCCTCCTTGATATTTAGTTGACCCTGATTGTTTATCTTAAGATACTTTGATCTTAAAACTTTAATCCATAGAAGGTTCTTATTTTGGATAAATGTGGCTAACTTAGTTAGATAGGCTAGGTTCATAATGATAGGGTTTTTGATTCCAAGGCTGCCTATGTATTTTAGGAGAGTAACTGTGTTTCACCTTACTAAGTGGAGTTTTCTAGCCTTTGAGAAGCTTTCCTATAGAAAATTCCTGATAACTGTTGTTATTTAATTAAGAATAGAATTAGGGATGTAGGTACAATTCATATAAAATAGAGGAAGGGTAGATAAGGTCAAGTTTATGAGGACAACTTTCCCAACAGTAGATAAACTTCTAGATTTCTAACAATTAATCCTATTTCTAAGCTTATCTACTATAAAGGTAAAGTCTGAAACCCTATAATTTCTTTTAATTTCCATACCTAAATATTTCCCCAAATTCCCTTTATGGGGTATACCTAACTCTTTACTAAGCTGACCTCTTAAAAGAAGTTTTGTATTTTTTGAAAAATAAATTCTAGACTTTGCTTTATTAACTTTCAACCTAGAAACTTTGGCAAAATAATCCAAAACAAGATTAATGGTTTGACAATTTTTAAGATCAACTTTAGCATGCTAGACTATATCATCAGCATAAAACAAATAAGAGATTTTATTACCATGTTTGTTGGATTTTATTAAAGACCATAATTTTTAAACACAATGTTGATTAATCAAAACATGGAGATATTCCATACATAGAATGAATAAATAAGGGGATAGGGGATAGGGGATCTCCTAGTCTGAGACCCTTCGAAGGAAATAAAATGTTTAACTTTCCTTTATTAACCAAAATGTGATAGGAACCCCAGTGATTAGGCTTATGATTAGTTTAATAAAACTATTAGGAAAATAAAAAAAAACTAAGACATCTCTAATAAAGCTCCACTCTAAAGAATTATAATCTTTCTCCATATCTAATTTCAAAATCATTTGACCATGTTTGGCTTTTAACCTATTTATTATATGAACTAATTCTCTTAAGATGATAATGTTATCAACAAGCTTCCTAAAAGCCATAAAAGCAGCTTCAAAAGGAGAGAAAAGATCTTCTAGAAAAGTTTTAATTCTTGCAACAATTACTTTTGAAATAATTTTCAAAATAGTGTTATAGAGATTAATAAGACGGTAACAACTTAGTGTTTCATTGGAACTCCTTTCAGGAATTAAGACAATTAAAGTATGGTTAACCCATTCAGGAATTGAGAGGGAGTAAAAACCTTGTTGGACACATTCAACTATAGAATCTTTGATAAAATTCCAAAACCTTTGAAAGAAACCTGTGTGTAAACCATTAGGCCCAAGGGTTTTATTTGCTTTTTGAGATTTTAGAGCTAACCAAATTTCTTATTCTCCAAGAATTTTTACTAAGGACTTTTTAACATTATTGTCCACATAACAACCCTAGTTCTTAGGCCTAAAGCTATTAAAGTTGGATAAAATTTGGGAGGAAGAAAATCTCTTATAAAAGGTTTCAAAAATATAGGCTTGGATGTCCTTTGGGTTATAAAGCTAAATCCCTGCCTGAGTTTTTAAAGCTTCAATTTTATTTTTCTTTTTTCTAATAATGGTAGATAAATGATAGGTGTATGTATTCCTATCCCTATAAACTATCTCGTTTAATCTTAACTTCAAGGCCCACAAATGTTCCTCCTAATTAAGCACCTTTAAAAGCTTTTTTTGTATGGATTTGTCTAATTTGGTTAAAGACCTAGATTGTGAGATACCCAATATATTTTGAATTCCTTTAATTCTAGACAAAAGTCTTTATTTTTTTCTTAAAAATGTGATAAAAAACATGAATATTCCACCATTTGATGTATTTAATAAAATCATCTACAACATGGTATAAGGATATATTTTTAGCCTAGCATCCAGAAATTATTTTTGGGTGTGTTAGCCAACATGTCTCAAATTTAAAAGGTTTGGACAAAATATTTGAGAGGAAATTATTTAGCTTAACTAGTAAAGGGCAATGATCAGATGACACAGAGGTAAATAGATAGTTTTGGCTTCAGGGTAGAGTAACCGCTAAGAATTATTATAGAGGGCTCTATCTAATCTCTCAAGAATTAAGTGTCTGCCATTTCTCATGTTAAACTAAGCATAGGAAGGGCCCTCAAAACCCATATCAATTATGTTACAGTAGTCTAAATAATCATTAAATAAATTCATTCTATAAAAATTGATTGGGGCTTCACCAAACTTTTCTAACTTGGAAGATATTTCATTAAAGTCACTTAAAACTAGCTATGGTAATAAATGATTATCAGCTAGAGTTTCAGGGTTACTCCAGAGTATTTTCCTATTTAAAAGTTTAAGGCTAGTATAAATACCATTTAAGAGCCACTAAGGTGAAGAGGAATTTACCTTGACAAGAGCATGGATTTCTTATTCTATTTTATTAACCACCTTAACATTAGTCTCCTTTTGGTTCCATAACATCCATATCCTTCTAGCATAGCCAATTATATTTGTGAATTCCATTCGTAAGAAAGGTAAGGAGGCACCCAGGATTTGAGCTTGTTCCCCATTAAGATGAGTCTTTGTCAAAATGAAAAGTTTAAGATTCTCTTAACCTAGTAGCTCCACTAGGCGTTTCTTAAAATCTAGGTGTTGAGCACCATGAACGTTCCAAACCATTATGCCAAGATTAGTAGCTTCCATGATTGATTTAATATTAACTTGAAAAAGATAGGTAAACTTCCTAAGAGTTCCCTTAGGTATGATTGTTATCTGGACTAGCATTTTCTCAAACATCTCCTAATCTTGCATCATTGAGTTGACCATCTTGATTATATATTGGGGAGTCTTCGGATCCACTACAATGAATTGCAATTCTGGTTTCCCTCCGCGATAAGTGAATGTGATAGCTTCTGTTCCTAAAACCCTTTTTTAAAGTTGCATAATTTCCTGCTATGTTTATTGAGCCGCTATATGAAATGGATTGGAAGGGAACATTACTAAAGGCTATTTGTTGGGCTTGGGTAGATTCAGATGAATCCCTAGCACACTCTAACATTGGGTATTGTCCATGTGGATGATGTTAGGAGGTATCGGTTTGCTAGCTATCTCTTCCTTGAGGGGAACTACATCTAATTTATTTGGATAATGCTTGTATGACATTAGATTCTTTAAAGTTATTGCATGATCTAGATTGTAGTTTGCCAGTAACCTAGTGGGATCCAACGTGATCCATTCTAGATTTTCATCTAAGATTACTTTGATCACTTATTTGCATTAATATCCCTAAATCACTTGTAACAGACTTGGAGTGGTTATCTTTTCATCCATTATTGATAAGGATGAACTAATATGAGGGGACTTTATGAACACTAGAAGAATCAAAGGTTTGGGTTAAAGGCAGATTATTAAGGTTTGATATAGTTAATGACACATAAGGCATTGAAGAGTCTGGAGATGTATTAATTGCCATCTATATGTTTTTAAGGTTTTTTTGGTTGTGAGTCGCTTAAGGTGATAATCTCTACTCGTTTCTAAAAGCCCTCCCCAATTTTTAGCTTCAGACCTATTTTTTTAGGCACAACTTGTTGTTTATTCAAGACTGTGTAGCTTTTTTGTAGGTCCACATGTTTTCTTTGCTATTTATTTTTTTCCCTTTCCACTAAAATCCACAGTGCATAATTGTCCACATTAGCTTCTTTTGACTCATTGCCAAGTTGCCTAGGAAGCTTTTAGGAAATTTCCTTCCTTGCAGTTCTTGTTTGCATGCTTGAAAATCCTTGTTGTAGGGTTTCCTCTAAGCTTGAAGAAGCTAGTAAATCTAAACTTAAGACTGGTGATTCCATATACGGACACAATTATTTTTGATACCCAACTCGTCAACATATAAAACAAACTTTATTCAAGCCTTCATATACTATAGCTTGCTTAAAATTTCTAATATGAACTGTCCTAATTAGAGGTTTGCTAGGATCAATTTATACACAGACCCATATGTATTTTCCTTTATCTCCTAGATAAGTATGTGCATCCATCTTAAGCATTGGACTAACCTTCTTAACTATTTGTGGAAGAATATAAGAATGATATAGCTTAACTGGTAATTCTAGGAATTTGAACTAGATTGCAATGGAAGATAGTCGAGTAGTGGAGGGCTTGAAAAAATATTCCCACTTCCTTTAATCTAAGAGATGATCAAGGATGAACCATGGACTATCACTTAATACCATATTGTAATCAAATTGTAGCTTGAATTTAAATAAAAAAAATTCATTTCCCACTTCTAGAATTGTTAGCCTTCCTTCAGGTTGCCAAAATGCTTAAGTTTTAAAATCGATATATTGATAACTTACATTCTTTCCATAAATATTCCTAATCAAGGTATAGTTCTAGGGTTCATAGATTATGCTTTTAATGCTATCTAGTAGATTAAAAACTACCTCATTTTCATTTAACATTTGATTGGGTTTAGACATATTAACCTCCGATTTTTCTTTAAAAAACACATGTTCATATACCTCAAGCACAAGTCCTACTAATTGGTCTTTATAACTTTAGTTTGTTTGCTTCACTAGAGGAGAAATCCTAGACCTCACTTCACCATTATTTAATGCTATAGATGAGACTCCATTAAGTTTTTGCCTATTGCAGAACAAAATGTCTTTTTCTTTAAAGGATTATGTTTTTGCCATTCTTTAACTTTTGATATTTTTACTTACATTTAAATTATACTTTCTAACTTTTAAAGTATTAACTATTGTAATTAATTTTCTTATATTAAATGCAAAAGCTATGCATATAATATAATTGAAATGTACAAATATTTCCTTATGAAGAAGACATCATTAGTTGTGATCAGCTCTAACTAATTACATGACCATTCCTAGGAAGTAGTAAAGAACCATCCATCATGCTTAAATATATAAGATATAGGACTAAACTAGCCAGCTTGGTCAAATAAGTCAATAACAAGTGAATTTTCCAAATATATCATTATATGACTCTATGGCACACTTTGTCCTTCTTTGGGAGCCTTCCTCCTAAAGTAAAAGGACCAAGCAGGTAATTAATGCAGAAGGTACATATAAGTTCAATAAAGTATGATTTAGGTTGCATTTATTTCAATGAAAAATATAATTTTAAAATATTAAAATAAAAAATATTTTATTTATTTAATATTAAATATAAAAGTTTTGGGGGGTAAAATAATTTCTTCCATAGTAAAAAAAATATTTATCTTCATTACCATACTTTTAGGTATAATTTTTTTGGAAAAAAAGCAAATTATCCTTATCAATTATAAGATGGTTGGATTTTACCCCCATAAATTATAGAAATAGGTAAATTAGCCCTTTAAACAATATAAAACTTAAAAAAGACCCCTACTATCTCTAAACTAATAGCAGACATTACACATGACTTTTTTTTTATACATATGGCTTTCTCTAATTAGCTAATTCCGTGTTAGTGTTATACTTATCCAATTATTCTAGGTTAGCATTATAATTATTCTAAGTCATTTCCCTCTTTTTACAAATTTTTTACATTAAGGCTTTAAAATTATATTTTATTGATTTTTTAGTCTTTATGCTTTTCTTAAAACATAGAAAACACTAAGACAAGTTAAAAAAAACCCACTAATTATTCCAAATAGTCATGTGCTAGGGCTTGGATTTCTTTATGGTTCTCCTGAAGGAAAATAAAGGAAAAGGTTTTACTATAAAATTAGAAGACAACTTTTACTAATTTTCTAATGACTTTAGGTATGGAAAAATGTTTTGTGAAGCTTATTTACATTTGAAGGTTAGATGAAAGTATTTGTTTGAAAATGACATTCTCTTCAATTGCTAATTACATAAGATTAAAGAGAAAAGAAAAAACTTTTAAATCATATAGTTAAACCTTGTTTTGTTCTGATAATAGATAAAGCCACTCAAAAAGGACAAAACCAAATCTAAAGGTGTCTTTATAAATGCAATCCTTTTTACTTAATTTTAAATTAATGAGCCAATGGAAATAAAATATTCATATTTGGCTTGTTTCCATTTTATATTCCAAAATCATGTTGTTTTCATGCATAAATTTATTTTCTTTGTATCTTAACATGATGCTTCCAAGTATGGACACAACAAAATACAAATACATACCACTAGATGTAATTAAATCTTTTTTATATTTTCAACCCCCACTTTGCTCAATAAGTTTGATAAAAAAATAGAAACCTAAATAAATAAATGACTCTTATGGATGTCTTTACAACATTACATACTATATCATAGTTACTACATTATGTATTAACTATAAGATCCATAACCTTTATACAAATCCTAATAGTGATAGTAGTTAAATATAAGCAAAATGCATCTACTAAAACATGCTAGGGAGCACAGAAGCATTACAAAACTAATGTTGTAAATAAAATGGAGAAGACAAGTAGGTAAGAAAGTTTCCATGGCTAGAGAATGAATTACACCAAATGTGTATAGAATAAGTTTTATTCTAGCATTGAAATAGAAGTTGTAAACCCCACTTTGTGAGGCTTTGAATTAAAATGTGAAAGATGTACTTCGTGTGCCTTGGGTGGTTATCATAACCATAAAAGAAATGTAAGAAAAGATGTCTTGAATATTTTTACCAAGGTCCCCATTGAAAGATGTACTCTATTATTATGTTTAATTTGGTTATTGTTATAATAAAAAGATGAACCAAGATTGACTGATTATGCTTAAAATTATGAAATGCAAAAATACTAGATAATAAATCTTGTATGTATGTCCATTTTTTTATTATCTCTGTATTCCTTTGGTTTCATTCAATACTTATCTACAAGTTTCAAAGAGAGTAAAAATATTATGGTGGTAGAAGCTGATAATAATACCAACATGTTAGTTATTAATCACTAGTCTGTTACATTTTATTTAGTGATCATTTGACTATTATTTCCTTTTATTTATGTTTGATAATCTAAATTCATTTTACAAGACTAAATTTTTGTGTGATATGTTTATTGTAGCATTCTATTTCATTAATGTTGAAATACATCATAGTGGTGAGTTAACAAAGGAACTAGAATTGGAGTATAAGTGTAGTGTAGTGGCAAAGTGGCATAATGTTGACATTGACACCATATCTTATATTGAATTTGTTAGGAAGGCAGAAAATTTAAAGTACCAACATGTTATTTCATTTTGGTGTAGATTTGATAAGAAAGAACGTGTTCAAGGAATAATTAAGATAGAAAATGATGCTGATTTACTAGAGATTGGGCAGAAAATGTCAGAAAGAGATAAAAGGTATTAAAAGTTTATTTTAAGCATGTTATTGATCAAGATTTTGGATCATATTGGATTAAATTACTTCTCACAGAGCCTAAAAATCAAGTAAAAACTAAATCCCTTGGAAGAAAGTAAGGATAACGCTAGAGAGAAATAATATCCATACATAGAGATCTCAATCCAAGTCCACTCTCTATTTTTGCTCCACCTACCTAACTTGCTTCTACTTGATTTTTCATAATCTAAGTTAGTAGCCCTTATACATTATGAACTTATAATTGAACAAGAAAAGGTCATGCAATAACCACTAAGGAATGTGAATAAGGATTATAACCCTAATTACTTAATGTAAAAAGATTCAAATGACTTTTTTAGTTTAGATTTATTAGATTTAGAAAGTAGTTCAAAAGAGGAAGGTGATGATTTATTTAAAGGTGGTAGAGACCTAAATTTAGCAAAAAAATGTAAATAAATGGCTTTATAGTTATAAAGTAAAACTTTCAAAGCAACTTGCTCCATCCACATTACTTGAAAATGCCAAGGATGAGGATTTATATTTGACTATGTAGATAGTGATGAGCTTAGCAGTTTTAGCAGTGGAAGTAACTCAGATATTGAGGATATTAGAATGAAAAAGAAGAGGTGATAAATTTAATGAAAATACTAACTTATATAAAGATAGGAAGGTAGAAAGTTGGAATAAGGTTTAATTTAGCATAAACCTTTTGACAAGCCTTATATTTATAAACTATTAAGCACAGATATGACATTGACATGCCTCACAATGACAATGCCAAAATCATTGTAGAAATGTTATGAGTTTTAGATTCATCCAATGCTAGAAAATAATATGTGGCTAAATTGTAGACAAGTTGAATTTAACTTCTAAAAGTTTAGATATTAATTGAAAGGTCAAAGATAAAGAGAATTAGAGAAGAAGGAGAGCCAAACAACCCGTATTATATTACTAAAAAAGGAATAAAGATGAAATGCTAAAAATATAAGGTATATAGGCATAACTCCAGATCTTGCAAGAATCCATACAATTTTACTTTGAAGAGTCATAGGAATAAAGGAAAAAATTAAGTATCAAATGCACCTGTTAAAGGAAATGGAAATGTCTAGGTTATGATTTCCAGTTATAATTTTCATATCATTTGCCTTTTTTTTGATGGGTTCATTATTCATCACCTAACATATTGGTTCACATGTACCTGATAATGCAAGTGGAGTCTAACTTGTAGCAAGTGGTGCATATGCTATGAACACCATGAATCTAAAGCAGAATCCAAAGATAAAGCAAAGGCTAAGAAAAAGGATTGCATCTACTAATAGTAGGCTATAAATTGCAAACATATTATTATTATTTTCTTTTGATTTTGGTGTTATGATATAATAGGGATTATATTCCTTTTTGAATATTAGATTCTTTTTTATTACTGGGATGGATTTGATAACCATTAAGCTAGTTATCTACGCCTTATGCAGTAAACCATGGTTGTAAATAGCAAATTTTAATATTTGTTATTGTTGAACAATTGATGAAGTGCTATTAGATGTAATAGCATAATGGTTTTTTTTTTGTCATATTTTTTTATTTGTTAGTGTGGCTAAATATGGAATTTATTTGTATGCCACTTATTCAATATGGAAGTAAGTTACATTTGTTTTCATATGTCAAATTGTCAATTTCATACTTGAAAGTTAAACTGATAGATTAAAAGTTACTTGCAAAAAAGAAGAAGAAGTAAGTTTCCTTCTACCATTAATTATCTGTGCTTAAATTAAAATTTCAAAGCTTGTAGCTAATGATAGTCAAATTAAATAATGATTGCAGACATGTTATCTACTTTAAGTTTGTATAATAAAATCGACACACAATTGTTTAAGAAAGTGTGTTTTTAAATACTTGTGAACAACATCATTCTTAACAAGTGAGTTCTACACATTATTGGTTTTCTTTTCTTTACTCATACATTTGGAATTATGATTTTTAAAGTCTAAACCATTCCAAAAGGAATAAAGAAATAAAAAAATTATACAAGAAAGCAAATATTATAATTATGCAACATGATGCATTATAATTATGCAATAAAACTATTGGACAATTATGTAGAATACTTTTTTTGCTGTTTTTCGTCATAAGAATGCATAATTGTAATTCATCAAGTTGTATAATTGGCTACCACTGATTTGCATCATTGCCATTATAAAATATCCTAACTTCTACATCATCCTAGTACAATTATATTGCTACAGAAATCAATATAGCAGACTTTCATCTAGCAAACATCACATTTTCATTCATTGCCAATTTCAAATTACAACTAATTGTATTCAACAACTCCATACTTAATTGATCTTATACATTACTTTTAACCTTACTCTTATTACATGATTAAGCATAACACTTCTTAGACCTTTCTATTTCATAATAGGCACTTATCTCTATCCACATTACAATAAAAAAAGAATAATAATAGAAGATTATTAGCACACAAACCACCCATGAGGCCACCATCATTTTACACATGGAATGCCTTTCTACATTAATTGAATAGTTGGCATGCCTTAACATTCTTTAGTTTTTTAGTAGCCTATTTATAATAAATTCCTTATTCATGTTGTTATAATCATCAACCTATTAAAAGAAATCATAAGCCCTAGGTTTCTTCCATTTTGAACAGTCATAAAAACACCTTCCAAAGTTAGCCTCTATCTTCGATGTTCAAAGAGATATTTGTAATCCATAATTATAATAATAAAAAGGGTTCTGCCTCCTATTTGATTAAGCTGAAGAACCTATTGAATCCATAACGGCATACAATAGAAGAATGAAATGGAAGAAAGCAAAGTTTTGATTTGTTTCAGTTCATAAATTGCATAAGAATGAGGTAATGATACAACTAAGGTTTTTAATTTAAGCAATTTGGGAGTTTCAATTTACAAAGATCTAACTTAGAAATGCATCTGCTTAAATGGAAAATAGTTTTACTTATATGGAAAATGCATCCACATAAGTTAATTAAGCCAATAAGAAACAAACATGTGAAAAAAAATCACATGTGATGCACATGACTAATGTTTGTTGTTAGTTTAGAGACTATTGGGTTTTTTTTCCAAGTTTTGTATTGTTTAAGAGGGTAATTTGCCTTTTCCATAGTTCATAAAGGTAAAATTTAGCTACTTCATAGTTAGTGTAAGTAATTTGTATTTTTCTTTAATTTTTTTAATTATTAATACAGGTGACATATCATATTTTTATTAATATATATATAAATAACATTTCTTTATAAAAAATACTTTTCAATGAAACAAATGAAACTTTAATGTCACATAATATTCTTAAACTTTTAAAATTAACAAATAATTTCATAAAGTTATGAAAATTAAAAATATTAGCAATTCTATTTGGAAAAGTAGTGAAAAACAAATATATGAATCACTCATAAGGGGTTTGCCTTAGTATAGTTAAGGGTTTTTAAATTATATAGGTAAGTTTTGTTATGTGAAAAAAGTTAATTAGTTCAACCCTTTTTTAAAATAATGTAAATTTAAGAAATAATACAATAAAAAAAGATATGTTTAAAAATGCTAATTTTATTAAAGTACACAAATGGCTTGTAGTCCACAAGTTTTGTTATTATAAGGTTAGGTGAGGAAAAATATTTGCACTTTTTTCTTATAAGCTTAAAAAAATAGGCCTATATAGGCAGAGATAATATGATTTGGCTCAAATAGGCATGGGCTTACTTGTAGTTTAAACCCTATATATACTTATATATATGTTCAATTTTAATAATGACCTAATTTTTTCAAAAATTTTTGGAAGTTCAAAATTTAAGCCTAACTGAAATGCAATTAAAAAAATAAAATAACTAAAACTAAGATTAAGCCACATAATAATCCTCAAATGATGAATTATCATAGTTTAAAGTCAAATAGACAACTTTAGACTTTAGAAGACCTAGGTTTGAAGTTGTTTGACTTCTGTTCTCTTTTCTATGTATCCTTTATTTGTTCTTCAAATGATAAAGGTGGGCAACAAAACCCCATCATTAAAATGGATGGTAAAAGTCATCATCTTTCATTTTTTTGCTTATTTTTCTTTGTAGTTTTCTATCTATGGATTCTAATAATATCTAAACTATTAGTTAGTTATTCATTTTGATTAGTATGAAGGATTTTTCTTTCTCTTTGTCTATAGAAAAGTTCTTTATTAAATTATTTTTCTTTCTTTTTATATATTTTTAGTAAGCTTTACCCAAATATCTTTGCCTAGATTATATTATGCTTCTATCACAAATCTGGTATATCATTAGCATTCTTGTAGTTAAAATTTTCTTGTGGTGACTCTGTTTAGTACTATTTTAACTCATTCTTAAACACAACCTTGTTAAAATGTTTCATAAAGAAGTCAACAAAATCTTTATTGTCAATATTTGTTCTATTGGTATGTAACCTAACTAGAAAATCATTCGATACTTGTCTAACATTTACTAATGTATAAGGATAGCTACTTAAGTCCAATCTTTGGAATTTTATGATAACATCAAGCTTATAAATCATTTTGTTTAGTTTGTTCAGCATCCCAATTATTAAATGTGAGAAACTGTATAGCAAGAAAGCGAACTCAAGCATTGAAAGATTAAGTTATTCACAATTCTTCAAAGGTAAAATAATTTCACTTATTTCACATTTTTAATGCTTTTCTAGGCATTAAAGAAGATGGATAGGCTCTAAGTGTGATGGTTAATTGGTGTTTGATATGTTACAATGTTAAGAAGTAAAGGGTATTATTTGTCAATTGTTATTATCCTATATATTTTGGTGGCTACTTGCTACTAAGCAAGGAAAAAAAAACTTAATTAATTATACATTTTCCTATGTTTTGTGCATTTGTGAATTTATAGGTAGTGTTTAATATGACTAATGATTCACAAGATATTGAAACATTTCAATGTAAGAATTTGTGTGAAACTCAAAAAGAAGGCTAATGTTTTAAATAAATGTCAAATAGAGCACTTATCAGTTTGAAATTGAAAAGGAATTTGAAATTAGAGGTCATACTTTTGAACCTGAAGAAAAAAAAGGATAAAATTTAACCTCTGAGGTGTTGAATTTTTTTGATAGGTCGATTATAAATTCCAAAGATGGAAAACTAAAAGGTAAAATCTAAAGGATGTAATGAATTTTATCTTAGGGGTGGTAGGATCTATGATACTTTTACTTATTATAAGATGAACTTTCTAAGGATTTAAAAAAAAGAAGTAACTATGAATTCCCCTAATCATTTTTTATCATTTAGTTAAATTGAGATGTAACAAACTTGATTAAAAATTTTTGAGAGAAAAAATAGCTAGGGGGTCATAGGGCATGACCTTCTATTCAAATTTGTAGAATATAAAAGAATTAGAGACATTTACAAATATCTGAACACAAATGTGAAATTTATTTCTAGAATGACTATAAGTTGTGATGTGTGAAAAGTTTATGTTAAACATAAAAGGGGATGGAAAGATTGCTTGGCTAACATTCGGGATAGAGTGTGTCTTATATGTGATTTATAGATTGCTTGCACTAACAAGGGGTATCTTTTTTTAATTGCTCATTATGTTGAATTGAATTGGGTGTTGAAAGTTAAAATTCTTGCCTTTTGTGACATGCCCTTTCCATATTTGAGTATTGGATTGGCTAAAAAAGTGATGGAAATTATAATTGATTAAGTGATTGATAAAATTTTTTTTTCTTACCTTGGATAATGCTTTTGCAAATGATAACATGCAAATGAATTTAAAGACTTTTCTTTGGAGGGAAGTTTCCTTTGTAATGGTGAGTTTTTTCATGTGTGTTCTTGTGCTTATATGTTAAACTTTATTGTGCAAGAAGGATTGAAGTAGCCCCATTTCTTGTCATAAAACTAAAATGAGTATTACCTATGTGAAGGGATTTGAGGGTAGAATGAATTTGTTATTATGCAAGAAAGGTTTCATTTGACATAAATGGAAATTTATATTAGGATGTGTCCGCTAGATGGAACTCCACTTATTTGATGCTTGAAGGTGCTTTGAAATGTTAACTTGCATTGAATTATTACATGTTTTGATAAAAATTATAATTGATGCTTATCACTTAAAAAGTGGAAAAAAAGGGAGATAATTTGTGTATTTTTTAAGCCATTTTATAATATGACCAATTTACTATTTAGATTTAGCTACTCTATATCTAACTTTCATTTCAGTCAAGTTTAGAAAATTGAGAAGTTTCCTATTGATAATTTGAATTATGAAGATGAGTTGGTAAAAAACATGACTTGTAACATGAAGAAAAAATTTGACAAATATTAGAACCAACATAGTGTTATACTTATGATAGCGGCCATATTCGATCCTCATTTGAACTTAACAATGTTGAAGTATAGTTACCATAAGATAGATCTAAATTCTTATGAAGAGAAAATTGATAAGGTGAAGACAAAGCTTTTTGAACTTTATAAAGAGTATGCAACTGATTCTCCTAGCTCATCATGTTCATTAATTAGATAACTTTCTTTAAGCTTTAGTAGTCTGTCAACAAGTGCTCATTTGGATGTAATTGATGTAAGTGTAAAAATTTATCTTATATGATTTGTTTGCTTTATTTTGTTAACTTGAATTATAATAGCTTTATATTCCTTTAGATGCAGTTGATTTCAATGATGATGTTCATGGCATAACTTCCAATTTCAAGCCTTAATTGGAACTATATTTGGAGCAACCATTGCTTGATATTGCTTTATATAGAAATCTAAATGTGTTGGAATGGTGGAAGGAGCAATATAAGAGATTTCCCACTTTGTCTATGGCTTGTGATTTATTAAGTGTTCCTAATAACAATTGTGACATCAAAGTCAGCTTCTAGCATTGGAGGCCATTGTTAAACAAGTATATGAGTCTTTTTCTTCTAATAAAACTTCAAGCATTCCTTTGCACACTTAGTTGACTTCGATTTTGATGCTATTAGTAATATTGTTTATTTTGGAAATTTATGATTATGCACATGTCACATGATTTAGTCAAAGATTATAATTATAATTTTGAAAATTTTAGATTGAGAAGATGATAAAGTAGAAGGTGGTGAAAACAAAGATTTAAACAACCTAACTCTAACCACAATTGGTGAAAGTCATCAACTTAATATTACTCAAATTTAATAATTCGTGTATGCATGGTTTTATATTTAAATATTTTTATTTAAATTTTAACATTTGAAAAATTACTCTATTTGTTCATCTTTTTAATGTTTTTCTTTTTCTTTTTGCTTTCAGTTTTGTCATAGATCTTTATGGTTCAAGCAACTTATAGTGCTTTTTGAGCAAAATTGTCAACAAGGGGACTGTTTTTGTCAACAAGGGCAAAGGGACTATTTTTGTCAACAACCACAAGGGGACTGATTGTCTCCATTTTGAGAATGTTTTGTACTAGTCATTGGAACTAGTTTTGAAATTTATGCTGCTTTTTGTCTATAAGCTACATTTTGTTTTAGGAAGTTATCCTATGGGGTTTATGATCTTGTTTTTTTTTATGAATTCTATCAAAATTATGGTCCTTTTGTTGTTGTTTTTCAGGTTTGCTGGAAGCCTAGAAGTTTGATTATGAATTCTATTAAAACTAGTCTTTAAAATTATGAAGTCTATGAGAATTACGAAAATTATGAACTTGTTTATGAATTTTATAATTTCTGTTGTTTATTAGGTTAGTTGAAGTTTAATTTGTTTAGTCATCAATCATGCCTCATGGACATGGTGCCACATGCTGCTACAGCAATTTTGTAATTGTAGCTCATGAGTCCTAGGTGCAGTTAGCATCAATGGAAAAATGAGGATATCCTTTCCAATTTTTGAAGAGTCAATCAACAAGTTAAGTTCCAAAATATAAGCAAGCCTTCGAGTTTGTGCGGGGCAACTATGGTGCAAGGCGAACTCATGATTTTCAACTCGTATAAAATGTATGTCTACAAGGGCTAACCCATACAGGTTTGAGCTCACATGAGCTCGGTACATTTAGAATTGCCTTGTTTATCTTGCACGCAAATTCAATGCTTATTTGTATAGATTCAGAATCATAATTATGTTTTGTTTGTTTAATTTTTTAAGATTGAATATTAAATTAAATAAAAACCCATTGAATTTATTTGGCAATTGAATATAGTTGGCAACTATTCTTATATTAATGAGATTTTGTTAAACAATTATATTCAACTTATATATATTTTTGGGATAACAATTGCATATATAATCTATAAATTTTTAAAATTATTACTACGGATAATTTCAAAATTTTATTAGAATTTAATACTTTATAATAAAATTTTAATTTATTAGCTAAATGTGGTATTTAAAATAAGAAAAATTCAAACATTGTAAATTTAGTTCTTAAGAGATTTAACACTTAAAATTTTGTGCTAAATATTTCAATATTATTAAATATATCTAAGTATTATTATATATTATTCCTTCTGATGAAAAGAGAAAAGAAGAAAAAATTAGTTGAAAAAATAGAGAAGATATCTATATAATGTAAAATAAAATTTACTTTTATTTATTATTCTTATTTACTAAAAATAACTATTAAATATACTCATTTAAACTTATATAGGTTCTCTTTGATACAACTAACTGATAATTGATAAGTTAATTAGTAATTGATAAATTAACTAATAATGGATAGCTAATAATTGATAAATTTGTTGATTGTATTATAAATGTTTAGCTATATTAATTGTTAAAGTAGCTGAAAAATATAAAATTACATGTTCATATACATAGATGCATCAATCAAATTAACTCATATTTATTTTGAAATTAATTATACTAATATAATTAAAATATTTAAAATAAGAATATAATTAATTAAAATTTAATTAATTAAGTTTATGACATTATATATTATTCATTTATTTTTATTTAAATAATAATATAAAATTATAAAATTTAATTAATTATATTTTATTATATCCCATATTTATTTACTTATTTTTTATTTATTTATATTAAATTAATGAGGATATATTAAATATTTATTTTCATGATTAGTATATAATTTATTATTTAGTTAAAAGAAGATAGAAAATTTTGAAAAGTTAATAGCTTTGAAACTATTAATTTCTAGTGTGCCAAATAACTTTAGATGCTAACTTATTTGTTACGCTAAATATACGCATGATGTTCAAGATTGAACTTGAATTTTGCAAATTTCACAAGCTTAAACTTAAGTTTGAACTCATAGAACTTGAGTTTGAACAAATAAATGCCTAGTTTGCTAGTAATTTTAGTGGTGTTGTAGTACTAATGTTGCCTTATATGTTTCATTCTTCTTTATGTCCTAAATTCAGAATGAAACTTTTGTGTGAGCATTCACTCCTGCCATAAAAAAACAAATGATTAGTTAGATTTAAGTCATTTATAATCTTGTATAAAAAAATATGGAAGAATCATTTTGGGCCTCAAAAAAATCTCTCATCCTTTGCCTTGACCACTCTTAATTGTTCCTAACGTGAATTCAATTAGTTTATAGAAAGGAGTTTTCTTTTAAACTAAATGACTACTAACAAAATTGATTTCTTCTAAAATAAAAGACTAATAACAAAGTTGGTTATATAATGAGTTTATGATTAGCGGTGGAAGTATGCAAGGTTGAGTTAGGCTTTACTTAAAATAACTTAGGCTTGCATAAGAAAAATTGGCTTGACTAGTCTAACTTGACTTATTAACTTATATAAACCTATTAATAATTAATAAATATTCTTCAAAAATATTATTAGAAATAAAATAAAGTTGAATCAAATCAGATTTTGATATCATAACTCAACAACATAGAAAGTTATTCAAATTTTAATTAATGATAATATTTTAATTTAAACTTATCTTGACTAAATAAAAAAATATAAAATTCAAAGTTAGCTCATTTTAAAATTTTAAAGGGGTTATGTGATAATAGACCTTATTTTAAGGGAGTTATTTGAACTTTCTCCCTTAATTAGTTAATAAGTAACTTTTTTACCCCATCCGCGTACGATTTTAAATAATTTGAATTATTGCTTTATTAATAGGGCTCACCCTTTTCAAATTCTTGCTCAGTCTTGCACCATTATATAGTTTTCACTTCCAATAAAATAAATTATAAACTACATTCTTAATTTTGGAATAATTAGATTTTAACCCTTTCAATTTTGAAAAATTTAGAAATTATTCTTTTAAAGTATACAAAGTTTAGAATTAATATTCATTATCAATTTAATTTATTATTTTATCAAATTATGTGATTTTTACTGTACTTTTTAAACAAGAATGAGAATATTATAGAATATTAATTCATTTCATTATTTTTTTACAAATTTTTTTTATATACTATAATAATAGAAATTAAGTTGATCATTTGTTAGACACAAATTTTTTGGTCTAATTAAACCATTGAACAATTTTAAGTCCTAAGAAGGCACAACATAATGATATATTTAAAAGCTTTTCTATGCAAGTTAGATTTTAAAATTAATAAGTTAGCTCAAACTTCTTTAATCGATCATACTAAGTTTAAATTTTAAATTCATATAGATTAACAAGTCAAGCTTAAAATAATATTTTAGAAAACAGATTTGACCTATTTAAAGTAGAGCTTAACTTAAATTATCTTCACCCTTAATTATTCCTTCTTGCACCCACTATTTTGGTTTACTAATTCTTTTCCTTTTCTTTAGTTTGAACCAAACAGACTCTAAAAGTGATATATAAGTGCCTTATTTAATAATTAGTTAATTACATTAATGATTAATGTTAGTTAATAACTAATTTGACTAATTAATAATATTAATTATTTGAATAAAGATATCTAGTAAAATTAGTTATTTATTATTAGCTATTTACATATAAAATAATATTGAAGAGCATGAGTATATCTTATAATTTATTTGAGTATATATATGTGTGTATATATATGTATTCTATATCTGTATAAATTAATCTTATTAATTTTTATTTTTAATGTGAAAAAATTTGAATTTATTAAATAATTATATAACAAAGTCTTTAAAATATTATAAAAATTATTTTGTTAAAATATTAACATCATTATGTAAATTTAAATGATAAATAATTAATAATGATTTATTATTTACAAATAACTATTTTATTGTAGTATATATTAGAATAGTTCATGTAAAATTAAGTAGTTAAGTATATGGCCTTATATGTTAAAAAAATGGGTTTAACTCTTCTCATTAGCACTTTTGATAAAATAATGAGTGGAAAGAATTATAATTATATAAATTTGAAAGCATTTTTGATTTTTTATAAGCATTTAATGAATCAACACTTTAAAAAAAGTTAGGATCCCTAGATTTTTAAATTAGTTGATTGAAGGTTAATAAACTAATTAAATTAATTGTTTATCAAATACTTAAAATAATTAATTAACTAAGTAAAAAAATAGTTTCAATCAACTAAAAGCTAATGAAAATATTATTTAACAAACACCTTCAAAACTGGTTCTATAAAAGCTGACTATAAGATATTAGGATTCATTTTCAAATTATACATTAAAAGTTAAGAGTCATAAAAATTATATACTTAATAGTAATTTCAAAAGATTGGATCATATTAAAATAAGATTCTACTTATACATAAAAAGTTACAAGGTGAAAATGTTTCAAATAAAATTTAAATGATAAGATCAAAACTTTAATGAAAGTATTTAAATAAAATTATGGGGAACAAAAGGGCCTTTTTCTTCCCATAAAAATATGCAGTTATTATTTATATGAATTATGTGGTGTGCGAAGTTGGAGACAGATTAAGTATTTCTATTTAAAAAAGTAATAAAATTAGGTTGTCAAGTAATGTTGCATTTTTTTAAAAATTAAAAGCTAAATTTATTTTGCTTAGACAAAAAAATTAAAACTTCAAAGAAAATTAAGAGATAAAAATACATTTCTATAATTTTTAATTTATATAAAAAATTTATAAGCTTTTATATAATAAATTTTCAATATTTAATGAAAAAATTACTAAAGCATTGGTCGATATGGATTTTTTCAAGGATATACCAATTATGATAACAACCCATCATTTTAAGTCTTGATAGAGTAAACATCATTTTCCTTTTTAAGGATCCTTACCACGAATTTAATTTGCAATTGTTGTGGGTGCTTCGGCTGTGGTAGTCAACGCTGGAAAAAGTTCATTGGTTGGGGGGGGGGGGTTAATTTCACATGTACATGTGAGAATTGTGAATAATTTTTTTACTCAAAATAAAATTAAAAATTAAAAATTATAAAAGTCAAAATTAACTAATTATGATAGTATAAATAGTTTTATTTAATTCTTAATTAGACATTTATATTCAAAATTTTCAAACTAAATACATGTAATTATATCAGCTTAAAACATTTAAATTCAAGTATTTAATATGAAATTAGGCAAAATTTTAAAAATAACATGATAATATAATGTAAATTTAACTAAAGAAACAACTTTTAAGCAGCAAAAATATTAATTTAGCAACTTTATTCAAAAAGGTTATTGCATTTTTTCAAAAATACCAGTCAAAAATTAAATTTGACAAAAATCTTCCTTTTTCTTATTATATTTTTACAAGTATGTGTTTTTGTCATAATTATGTGTTATGATGAAGTTGGTAAAGTATGTTAATCCTATTATATTTTTATACTTAAAAATGAATTATTGTAAGTTATATTATTATATTAACAAAATGGAATAAGAAAGTAATTTATTCACTATTAAAACATCACACACATGCACGTATGCATAAGAGATAATTAAGTATGTTTCATTAACAATTGTAAAATTTATTCTAAAACATAAAACAATTCATTCAGAAAATACACAATATATCAAAGGGTAATATAAAATTTTTGGAGAGGTCAATATCTAATTTTGGTGGACTTTTATAAATTTTATTGTGTAGTATATAAAATTAGATAATAACTTAGAGGGACACAACCACCCCAAGTCATAATCTAATTCTGCCCCTGCTAATCAAATTATACGTGGATTTTGTTTATTTTGAAAAGACTATTTTTTATAAAAATATTATTATAAAATATTAAAATAAAAATAATTTATATATTTAATATTAAATATAATAAATTTTATAAAAATAATTTTATCTTTTTAAAAAATCAATTTTTAACTATCATAACTAAAATTATTATTTTTCTAATCATAAAATACGAAGCACGTAATATTTTTTTTTACATGTATAAAAAGATTTCTACAAAAATTATCTTAAAAAAATAAACGAAGCCCTACTCTTCACTGTGGAGAAAATTTTCCCGCGAGACTTGCAATCGGATTAGGCATTGGAAGACGCTCTAGGCCAGCTTCTAAGAAGCAAGAACCATCCCTTCCGATCAAATATCATCATCAATCCAATCCAATCAAATCAATTATACATAAATATATAGTAAAGATTAAACTGACTTTTGGACAAAACTGCCACCTAAACCCCATCTTTGAATTTTTTTCAGGTTAGATTATGTTGACTTTTCTTAAAATTTAGATTAATTATATTCCCACCCCCTCATTTTTCAATTTTAACGCTAGACCTCCCTCCTAATTTCATTATTAATACACTCCCTTTCCCTCACAGTGACTTTCCATTGGGAGAAGTGACGAAAATTATGATCAACATGGATCAAATGGAAGCCTCCTTATTTTTATGACAATTATCTTCTTATATCATGACTTTAGAACTTTAAAAAGAGCTCTTTGCATGCAGAAGCAATTTAATATGAACTTATTTCTTTAATATTTGTTGAAGGGTAAACAATAGGAAGTGACTACAAAACCAAAGTGATTTGAGTAGACATAATTAAATCTTCATAAATAATTGAATCCTTATAACTGGTATTAACATTAAACATATGCATTACTAAATACTGATATGAACCTTTAGAATTAAAGTTTAATTGTATAGATGGTCATAAACGCTAAACATGATTGCTTTTTGTAGTTTATTCTTTATTAAAGTAATATCTATTAATTTATTGTGAAAATTGTGCTACCTTCCAAAGTTTAATTGTTTTGTCATTAGTAGCACGAGAGAGTGCCCCATTGGCTGGCTGACACTATCTAATTTTGTTAATTTTTTTCTTAATTTTCAAACTTTTAAGATAGTCAAATTGAATTGAAAAACATAAATAGAAGGAAACATTCATTAGAAACAAGATTGTAGTGGATATATATATATATATATATATAGAAAGCATCAATTAGTTAACCATGGAAAAATGATACCTCTAGCTCATGGCTCTAAAACTCAATTTTGTATTGAAACTTAGGATGCCAATTGATTGAGTAATCTATCATCTTTAAATCCTTATATAGATCACCATGCTAGATATTTACATAATACATATGATAGAACACTAACATTAGATCATACCGAAAAAATGGAAATGAATTTAGGGGAAAAATGGAAAGACACCATCGTCATTAGCAATGACCTCTATTCTTCTAATATAATTACAACAGATGGTTGATTTAGAATCAAAAGCGTTGCCTTGTTTAAACTCCTTACAGTAAAAAAAGGATCCAGCCTCTATTCTCAAGGTTTGTTGTCCAAAATTGATTCTACATTCCCTATCTCCTTTTCAAACTCAAAAATACTAACCAATCACTCTCCTTTCGCAATCACCATCGGCTTTGCTTAGATGTTGTCTCTATTTTTACTCATGGTGAAATTTTGGAGAAGAAGGACGAGAATAAGTCTACAAGCTTTATAACTTCTTTGTTTCTTTCTATTACAAACTTGTATATGTCTTCATTAACTAGAGAGGAGAGTTTGCAGCAACACTCTTGCTTTTTGGGTTTTAGTTTACTCATATATCATAATACAATTAATGTTTGAGTAAGCCAACTCGATCTTCATATTCTTTCAAGAGAAAATATAATTCTATAAATGATGTTGTTATGAAGTGTGGATTATCATTTGACTGCTGCCATTGTTCCAAATTTGAATCCCTAATAAAATAGAAAGTGAGTTGTGAAAGGTAAGAAATTATGATTATAAACATTAAAAGCTTTTGTCTACCCCTCTTAATTCTAAGGGTATTTTGGTCAATAGATGACGATATTCAACTCTGTTAGTCTTGAGGAGGTAAACACATAATTAAAAATAGAGGGGAAGGATGTATAATTAATTCAAACTCTAGGAGAGCTTTACTCCTCCCCATACTTCCTCCCAACTAGAGAAACTTTTATATTCTTGGAATATAATATGTGCTTTTATATTTAATCAATGATAAGAAACTAATTATCAAATTTGTAAAATTGTTATATATTTTAAATCTTTTTTAAAATATTAAAAATTATAATTAATTTCTCTATATTAATTAAGGATAAAAACACCTATTAATTATCGAATATCCAAAAGTTTCTTGTCAGACATGGTGGATTAATAGTTCTATAAAAAGCCGGTTTCTGCTCAAATTCTTACTCACACACAGAACATTATAGAAAGCATAAATATTAGAATATAAATGGTAGTTTTATACACACACACACACAAAAGAAAGAGATCAGAAGGTTAGAAAGCATAAATATTAGAATATAAATGGTAGTTTTATTCTTTTCAATTGTTGTGGTTCTTCTTCTTCTTCGCGGTCATGCTCCGCTTGCGTCTCTGATAATGGTAAACAACAACAGGCTTTTAAACCCAAATCACCTTCTTCTTTACAGGAACCAAAAAGCAAGTCCAAATCAAAGGGATCGGCTCCTGAGGTGCTTTCATATTTTCCGATCAACTCTGACGTCTCACGCTTCTCGTGACTGTCTGTTGATCGATTGTGCAAAGGTTGAGTTTGATTCAAATTTAATTTTTATCGATTAATAAATATTTTTATTATGATTTATCCTTTGGTTTAATTAAATTTTTATAGTAAATTAGTATTGAAAGTTTTTGTTAAATTAATATTTTAAAATTATAAATATTTATATTGAATAAAATTTGTAATATCATGAAAAATATGAGAAATATGATATGAATGCATATAAAAATTATATAAAAACTCACGTGATGATTTTAGAAAGAGGAAATGGATCCGTTATATTTCTTAAAAAATTCACAGGGTTAATTTAAAAAAAATAGATATAAAATTTTCTATGTTTGAATATATGACTTACGATGAAAAAAAGTAATGAGATATAAAATAAAAAATTATATATTTATTTCTTTGAAAATGTTAAAAAAATAGAAGAGGATTTGAATTTTCAAAAATATAATAAATTTTTTATCCATAATTCTTTATCTCTAAAATTTAAAAATTTTCATATTAAATTATTTTTTTACCTTATTATAATATTATATGATGATGAATTTAATTATACGATAGTCAGATGTTTGAAAAAGGAATATTTTTCCCCACACATTTTACTTGTTTGTGCAGAAAACTAAAGAAAAGAGTAATAAAAGAGAATAAAGGATTAAAACTTTTCTTTTCCGTTGCTTGGATGCAAAGTGAAATATAGATGAAATAAAAAATGAATAAGAAAGTGATCGTGGGACTCACAAATTATTTTCTTGGCAAACTTGCAAAGGGAACCAACAGAAAACCCATCAAACCTTCATTTGTACAAAACTACCCTCAAGTAGCGAGAGTTATAGCTTAATAATGTGTTTACAGGGATGGCTTTGATAGCGAATATGTATTTGCCAACTTCCTTTTACCCCTTTTTTCTATCTCTAATAAGTGGAGAAAAATGAATCATTATTAAACTTTGTACTAAAAATTTAAAATATGCTATTAATATTTTTAATAATTATTTGATGATATTTTAGTATTTTTATTTATTAAATATATATTTATAAAAAATATTGTTAAATTTATACAACATCTACACATATGTGTATGTGTGAGGATTGCTAATATTTATGTTCATATGTAGAGGTTAGTAATATTCATTCTTTTATTTTAATAAAAAATTATATTATTATTTTAATAATAATAAAATAGGAGATCAATTAATATTAATATAAAATTAAAAAGCTTAAATTAAATCTTTAGGATTGATTTTAGATTCATTCAATGACTTATAATATATTTAAATTAATTATTAAATTAATTTAAATAATGAGAGAGAATTAATACTTACTACATTTAATTTCTATCTCTCTTATAATATCTTCATTTTTTATTTAAAAATTTTAATTTATTTCAAAACATAAAATTATTTTAAACTTTATTTTTTTACATATTACAATCTATTTAAAAATTCTTTAGTATCTGCATGAATTATTTAAAATTATCATACTTCCCTTTTTTTATCTTTTAAAATGCCAACTGATCAATAATTTTCTCTTTTTGTTAACATTTCCTTTTATTCTTCATATCTGTGCTAACTATTCTTATTCAAATAAATAAAAAATATATTTTAAAAAATATCATTATAGTATATACTAATATAATAGTTAAAAATATTTACTTATATTAATTTTTATTATTTTATTATTATAATATGGTACTATAAATTTGGTAAATTATGATTTTGATTATTTTTTTGCAAACATTATTTTAAGTAAGTATTTAATTTTAAAGAAAAATTATCATTTAATAAACTTTAATTTTTTTCATAATCTTTTATCTAAACCAATAAAAAAGAATTATTTTTTTCCTATTTCCATTCTTCTTAATTTTTACTCATCCAAAAAATTACTTTTCTTCTTATTTTCTTTACACTCATTTTCCCTCTATTGCCAAGCAAAGGGTTGGAGCTGGGACACCGGACCAAGACAAAGCAAGTGAAACAAACCGGTACTTTCAAAGAAGTGTGTGAGCTTCGGACTTGGACTTGATGGGACCCAACAAGTTGGAGTTAAATTGTGACTTCCATTTTATGCATGTCTCACAATTCCAATAATTAATTAGTAACTGCAGTTGATACCATATTACTGTAAAATTTGTTTGGCAACTTATAGACCAAGCAATTTTTTATTAAAAAGAAAAAAACCTTTTGTACTACTATATTTAAATTTAGAAAAATATAATGCAAATATTTAAGTTTTTTTTAATGCCTATATGAAATAGATAGTCATTGAATATTAATGATGCATAAATATTTTTTTTAATAAGTGTTACTTTGATGATTTGAATTTTTTCTCATTAACAAATAAAATTTGCCTAATATTAATATTGTTTTATTGAACCAACATTTTATTAATATCTACCTAAAGTTTAATTGGGTGATAAATTGGTCCCCTTTAAATATATTACACTAGTGATGGACTAATAATGACTAACTGTATTAACTAATGATAAAGATTGACTATTTTTTTTAATAATCTTTGATAAATGAGTTACTTATTATTAACTATTTATATGTAAAATAATATATAAAAATATGAGTATATTTTATATTTTATTTCAATATTTTCTTACTTTAATAATATTTTAAATTTTAATAAATGATTTATCATATTAAACATTCTTCCAAAAAATACATCATTATAATTTACTAAAATTTTTTAAAAAATAAATAATTATAATTTCTTATAAATTTATCATAAAAAAGAGAAGAAATAGATGATCAAATAATATATTTTAAGGATGAAGACATCAAAAATTGTATTAATCATAGATAAAAGGGGAAAACACATAAAACCTCCCCCTTAATGTTTGCTTGATTGACAAATTTAGTGCATAAAATTTAAAACCCTACAAACTAACTCCTTAAACTTCTAAAAAAGTTGAAAACATTTGGCATCTGTTAAAATATGATGGCAAGTAACATTGCCTTATTTCTTCATTTCCCTCGTTGTTATAGAAATCACAAAGGCAATTTCTATAATTCCAAACTTGAAGAATGGAGAGGTTACCTTCACAATCATGCAACACCTTCAATGTTGACTTTAGTTAGAGGATGTGAGTGTGTCTATATGGAATGCCAGCAATTACAAAGATTTCATGGACAAATGAGAACTTTAGGAGGAGGCATATGAATGTGCAAATGGGTATTTTACATCAGAAATCATTTGCCTTCCATACTATTTTTAATGAAGAATTAGACCTTAAAGTTAATCTTTCGGCAAATGTGTAGAAGATTCAAGTTTTCATAAGTTAACCTATCATTTCATCATCCAAATTTTAACTCTCTCATTACGAGTCTTTTAAATTTAATTCTATTAGAGTTTTTTACCCTTTTGTCCATAACTGTTACTACACTGCTAACCTAGCAGAAAAATGTTAAGATATATTATTTTTTCCCAACTGGCAAAAGTGATATGGCTTTAATTAAAGTAAAAAAAATTAAAACTTATCTTCTTTGTTTTGTATTATGTAGATTGCCATTATAGAGATGGTGCTCTAGGCATTTCTCAAATCTTCCAAGTTTTATGGCCATTTTTTTAATGTAATCTAATTCATAAATGGGGTTAATCGACAACAAGAATTCATGAATTCCACATTTATTCATTAGAACATAGAGAATGAAATTGCAAATTAATCAATGTTAGGAGCGATGTGGTGATAAGCTAAGGATAACCTTATATAGTAAGACTTGTTTAGCTTTCTAAATATGGGTATAGGATGATTTGTCAATCCAAATGAGCATTCCTCTTAAGTTATAGTACTTTCTAATGGCTAAGCTACATTTGATGGGTTAAGAATTTTTTAGTTAATGGCAAAATAATATTTTAAAATAATGATTTATAGAAAAAACATCTAGAATTGGGAGTAGTTCATATTATCTAGAATGGAAGACCAATATGTACACTACAATTCCAAAGAGTTGTTTATCAATAGATGCCTTCCTAACACAATTGGAACTATTATTTTTCTATTTATGAATTACTATCAGTATTGCAAAAATAATGCTAGATAATCTTTTTTATATTGGCAAGAGTGCAGCTTAAATTTCCAAATTTGGGACAAATGTAAGTATTTTATTTTGATTTGTGCACATATGTATATTTGCTATTGCTATAAGAAAATGGTATTTCCTTAACTTGATCATATATGCCAAGATAGGCAATATGGACTTTCATAACTAGCATCTTTATGGCCAATATGTTTATCTAATGATTAAATAAGATGTTTTAAATAGTGTTATATTAACTTCTTTAAAAGGTAAGGTTTTGGAAGTGAAATTCATAAAAGCTAAATTAATGTTATGAAAAATTTAAACCTTTATGAATTATAAATCTTACCTACTATATTGTAGAAGATACATACTCTCAATCATTTTTATACATTTTTTGTTTTGCAAAAGAAGAATACAATTAAGAGAAATCCAAAATAGATAGCTTAGGAAGAAGCCCTTAAAATAACAATAATCAATGAAATTATTCATCTCTCAAGTTAATAATGATAAGTGAAAAAGAATTACTAAACCGCATTACAAAAAAAAAAAAAGAATAACTAAACCAGTGTGTAGGAACAAATACTAATAGTATGCAGATAATGATAAGTGATCACTACACATTGTATATGACTTTTGTAGTTTATTATGTAAAAAAATTCAATTCCATTGTGCAAAAAAATTTAATATCATTATGTAAAAAAATGTAGCACTATGGTGTAGAAAAATTTAGTTTCATCATGCAAAAAAAATGTAATTTTTTATGCAAAAAAAAAATACAATATCATTATACAGAAAAATAACAGTAATAATATATAAAAGAATGCATTCCATTATGTAGAAAAATAGTGCAGTATCATTATGCAAAGAAATAATGCAGAAGAATGCATTCTGTTATGCAGAAAAAAACAATAATAGTAATGTTATGTAGTAATAATAGTAACAACATGTAGAAAAATGCAATAATAATACATAAGTGCAGCAACAACAATAATAATAATAATATATAGAAACTAACTAGTCATGTTAAAAATCAATTGGTTCAACATCATTCAATAAGTCACCATTACAACCTTATTCATTATTGTCTAATACATAAACCAATTACTAATGTCATTTAACTCTAACAAAACTGTAAATCAATTACATTAGTGAAGATTAGGATGGTATGGTGGGTCCATTGCCACTTGTGAAGATTGAGCTTCATTAATACTTTTCCTATTTGAAGTAGGGCATCCGTTTGCATTATGCCCTTCTTGTTGACACACACTACACTTTGTTTTTCTATATTTTCTTAGTAATTTGTAAGGATTCCCTAGTTTGCCTAACTTTTTAAGCCTTTTTGTTCTTTGATGACCACTTGGCCTATTATATTGTAGAGGATAGATTGGCTTAGCATCAACTTTGGTCTAATATTCTTGTCTTGGTATTTAAGTTAATGAAAAGTGTGTATGTTATTTTGAATGCTGCCATGCTATAGCTACGATGGACATAATCTTCAAGCTTTATATTGTTATGTGACATTAAAACAACTACATGTTTACATGAAATGCCACTTATTTGCCATAGCCTATATGAAACATGTTTAATCACCTAAGTTCATAAACACTCTATCTAAAAAACCCATTTGATTGGTCACTTTAAACTTATTGCCATCTAGATCACCCGCCTAATTTGATGTTCACTAAATACTGTCTTTTTTTACAATGTCCAACCTATTTTGGGCCTTTGGAATGATTGACCTTTGGTGTTTATTCATTGTGTACTTGTTATCATTCATTTTTCTTACAATATAGCATTTAATCTCCTTAACCATTGTGAGTATAGGATAACTTTTATATAACACTATTACTACATGGAATTGCTTGTATGAATTGTTAACTAAGGTATCATTCTTTGGATAAGTGCTTATTACTGCTCTTGACTAACTAGAGGATGGAAGTTTATCTAGATAAACCCTTGCCTTGTTATTCAATTTTCTTATGTTACTCATGTATCTCTCAAATTCATTTGTTGTTGTACATTTGACAACTCCCCAATAATTTTACCTATATTTCTTTCTTTTCCATTGCCTTTTGAAAAATTTCCAAATATGTCTAGTATAGAATTTATGTTCAACATATGTATGTATCTCCTCCATGGTAGGCAATAGACTTTATAAAATAAGAATGTTAAAAACTTGCATATAATCAATACTATAAAATTAATAAAGGGAAAAATATTATATCTTCGAGTGATCGGATATAAAATTCCATCCATGCTCATTTGGATGTCTAATGTCTTGAAATAACATAGTTAGAAGCCATTTCTAAGACTCTTTCATTTCAGATTCAACAATCATATAAGCAATTAGATAGGATTCATTATTTCCATCTTAAGCCATAGCTACCAATAACTCTTCTTTATAGTACCTTTAAAAAAGCACCGATCTAATCCAATTAATGGCTTACAACCATTTATAAAACCTTTCTTAGAAACTTCCAAACATATATAAAACTTATCAAAGATTGGGGTCAATTTAAGGGTTTCTTTTGCACAACAATCTCCATTGTTGATCCTGAGTTAGTCTTCAGTAATTCTACTTTATAGTTAATGAGCCTTGCATATTGTTCTTTTTTAGAACCTTCCATCACTTCTTTAGTCTCCTTCAATGTAGGAAGAATTAGATAATCAAGTGTAATGACACCATATATGACTTAATATGATTATATGCATCTTTGCCTTTCATGTTTGGTTGTTCTCTAAGTTTTAATACTAACTTTTTCACATACCATTCTTTATTGGTAAGCTTATCTTAACTTGTCTATGGATGTATGCTCATCATGCAATGTCTTAATCAAATAAATTTTTATTTAGTAACTGAATGAACACAAATGTACCCACTCACACCCCTAAGCTAAACATATTGCTTTACATATTACTAAGTCATTCATCAAGAATGTAACACGTCTACCTAAGTATATATTATAATCTCTCGTTACATCTTTAAATGTATCTAAATTCTCAAATTCCATACCTGGTTCCAAAGAAATATGCCTAAATTATGCATTTTTATTAAACTGTGGATAATTGTTACCATCATCATCTTTAGCATTTGAATTATCTAAACTAATGAGCTTATGAGATAAATATTTATCTTTATTCAAGAAAGTGTTGATTGGCTTATCTCTTAAATTTGACACTACCATATTTGCATCCTCCATGCTTTCATTATTAACAATGTGTGTCATAATTTATTAAAAATTTCTAAATATTAAACAATATAAAAAAGAGTATTATAGAAACAAAACCACTTTATTAACATATGAATCATTAATTATTTTCCTTCCTTTTTAAATTCCTATATAATGTAAATGCTAGAGTTGATAAACATTGAGAAATTTCCCATTGAGAGTTTGCCATGTAATTTAAATGGGTATCAAAATTTAAGAATTAAAGGATTATGGCTACTAACAATCATTGTTACAAAAGACAATATCCACATAATTAGATAAGGTCATTTAAGTATATCTATATGGATAAATTAATAAAAATTAAAAGGCTTGGGTTAATTTAGAGCCACATAACTCAAAATATACCTAATGTAAGTATGCTAGATGTGTTTAACCTTCAATAACGCTATAAAAAGACTAAATTAAATTGATTCTCATGATTGATAGATATAACTAAATGATGAACAAATATATTAATACTTTCTTGTATACCTGGTTTTGATTATTATAAAAAAAGAAGTTAAATCTTTTTTATAACTTTCATAAGTTTTCTTATAACCTTTTGGTAAAAAATTAAAAAAATTTGTGTTGCGAACTTTGTTGATATGAGTTGCAAGATCTTTCATACTTTTCATATGACTTGTTTTTAAAATAAAAAAGTTAAAATTCATAAAAAGGTAAACTCAGAACTTTTAGATGACATCGAAAGGTTTTTAATGCTTGTTTATGCCATGGCACCAATGACTAACACAAAGATGTGATTAAGAAGACAAAATAAAGTTATATAATTATATGTAATCAAGTGTTTCATCGTAGTTCAATGCCTCCTCATATAGAGGATGTCGAGTCATTATCAATATAGATTATAAACTATAATGGAATTTTGAAACATAACATTCAAGTGAATCTTTTTTTTTTTTGGTCAACATTAAGACTGTAAACTGCTAAACAATTTGGCCAGTGAATTTAATATTGGTGATGGAATGGCATGCTTCATAGTAGATGAAAAAACTTAAATAACTACTTATTTTTTCACAAGATGAAAAAAATCTACAAAATAACACCCTATTAAAATCATATTGGCATTTAATAGGAAGATAAAATTGAAGTTCCAAATGCAACAAGAAAAATGATATGCATACCTAGTTATATATACTCTTACCATCAATAGCTTTTCCAAATAAGACCTTTCAACCACAAAGTAGTTGACTGAAAAAATAGAGTTTTAGAAAATTAGAAGCTTAAATAGTTCATAGAGAATACAAAGAGATGTGGTCATAAATGTCTTCTTCAAGGTGAATTCAAGGTAAATGACATCATTTTATTTTGTTAAATCTAATAGGCCATCTTAGGAAAATTAGTGAAATATAAGTGCACTCTGTTAAAACCTGTAGATATAAGGATGAAAAGCTTTAGTTGGGCATTTTTTGGAGAACTCATAATAAAAGGCCTAATATTTTAAGGATTAAATACATAGTGAGAATAAATTTTAGGGATGAAATCATAGGTATTCTTAGCTCTCATCTTTTCTAAACAATTATTATGTTATGCATAGCAAATGTTTGATTATTTGTTTTGTATAGGTTTTCCTTTTTCTCTACTCTTTGTTACAAATGCATGATAATTGACTATCATTATTGATGTATATTTTAGGATTTTAACACTAGTCAATACTTCTAATACTAATTAGTAATAAGAACATGATGAAGAATATGGAAACATATCACTTCTTATTTTAACATCCAGTATTTAAAAATAACAAAAAATTTATTTGTAGTAAATGGAATTTTAAATGGAAAGCATTTTCATAAAGCTTACAAAGATAATAAGCAGATAAACCACTTGGAACTTTCAAAACAAAAGAAATATAATTGATGAATTTAAGCTAAAGGATCTAGGCTCCATTTTGCTTACTTGGATGATTGGTTGACAATAATGATAATAAGAAAAATTGTTGCATGTGAAGTAAATATTTATGCCTTGAGGATCTAATGATTGATGATATTATTTTTTTAAGATTATCATTAAAAAATAATGAAATGAATATCTAGTTTGTAACCAATTGAAATGAAAGGTTATATATGTAAACAAAGTAATTTAGGTAGTTGTCTCATACTTTTATTCCTATGCATTTATGTTTGCAATTGTGTCATGACTAAAATTGGACTTTTGGAATGAAATAGGTTTATGATTACTATGATTGGGTGGAGTCCCTCCATATTTAAGCATTTGGATGACTATATATTTAGGTAAGGGCAAAATTTTTACTTTGGAAGCTAAAATGAAATAGAAGGAAAAAGAAGTAAAATCAAGGCTTAAAGAGAAAGAAGCCAAGTTACAAAAAGTGAGGAATACTAGAGAAAAGAAGATGTGGGAAGAATGGTATTAAACATGCAAAGATTATTGAAGGAATCACACAAAAGAAGGTAAAAATATCTTAAGCTACTGATTTTGGCATGGATTATAATGAAATTATTTTCATTATGCTATTAAAAGGGATTTAAAATATGAATTCTTATATACTTAATTAAGAATATTGTATGAATAATTTGTTAACATAAGCCTTTGTACACATTTTAAAGGAACTAGGTGTTATTCCCCTAATTCATAAATTTTTTAATTTTATTCTTAAGATGATAATTTAGTGAAAATACTAATAAATTAAGAAAAGTAAGGGAAGGCTTAGAGCAAATATTTAACTATGAAAAATTAAGTTTAAATATGAAAATAAGCATAATAGAGATAATTATAAAGATATGTGAAATCAAAATTGAGATATGGTGTGTAAAGGATATTTAAGTGGACCAATTTTGAAATTGCCCTAGAGAAGGGCAAAATTTCTAAAATGGCCTCACCTTAATTAAAAACCTAAAACACCTAATCTTCAACCATTTTTCACCCTAAATTCACAAGCGTTCCTTTCTTCCCTTGCACCATATCCATTGCCATCTTCAATTCAAGAAGTTTAAGAGGAAAATCAAGTGGATAAAAGTTAAAGATTTGTGAATGGCTCTTTCATTTTTAAGGTATGTATTCTTCAAGTTGGAAATCAATAAGAATTATGCCAGGAAATTGGTCATAGGGATTTAAAATTCTCTTTGCTTTATGATAATAGCAACCAGCTTCATCTCTTTTTATTGTTATAAAAACTCTTTCAATTCACCTAATTAAAGGTAAGTAGATAATCTACTTACTCTTATCATCTTTAAATTTTAAAAATTGAATTTGGTGGTATGATTTTAACTGTGTTTAATAATTGAATTAAATTAATCTTTGAATGATGAAGTTAAGTTATAGTGAGCTAGGTATATGCTAAATTAGTGAGTGTGAAGTGGTTTTTAGAGTATTAGCAAGCTACATATCATATGGATGAAATGGGATTAGGTTTTTCTGGATTCTTAAGCAATTTCTAGAAATACTAGATAAATATTTAAGTCTAATATTGGAGTACTATCTTGTAAACAAGATCAATAAGGTAATAGTTGGGTACTAGACTTGAGTACTAAAGGCTTTTAACCTACTATCTTCAAATACTTGAGTATGGTACTTAAGTACTAGCCTTAAGATGGCTAGTAATTGAATCTTATATTCAATTGCTAAAGTTATGCTATGATTATACCTTAAAGTACTCGAGTCCTATACTCAAGTGCCTTTAAGGTGAAATGCCAATTTGCTTAACATTTAATAAGTGGTGAAATATTATATTTGATCTATAATATTGTGATTTGTAAGCTTATGTATGCTTAATGGTAGAATTAATGATTTAAATACATAAATGCCATATGAGGCAAGGTTTGAAGATTGAAATATAATGAATATAAGACATTGGCATGAATACTATATAAAGGAAATGATATCTAGAGAGACAAGGTTAATGTGTGATTGATATTAGGAGATGCAAGGCAACGTTATTATTATTGACTTTTCTAAAGTGATATGCTTGATGCTTTGAATTTTGAATACTTTGTGCATGTTTTATAAGTGAATGAATTATAAGTTTATGTGTGAATAGTAATGAGTAAATTATCTGCCTACTAGGACCATGAGTCTCATTGTTTTCTTTAAATGATTTTAGGTGATTAGAGTAAAGTTCTATAACTACCATTGGCTACCCAAGGTAGACTTGTATGGTGCAATTATTAGAAGATAAAATAGAATAGTCATGGATGAGGTTTTTTAGGGGAGATTTGTAAATAAAGAATATATATAAACCTAACTTCGTTGTAAATATTACTTTGATATATATAAATATAATAATAATTTATTAATTGCTTTGTAAGCCACAATTTGTCTCGTGTGATGATATTAAAATTATGTTAGTAAGGTTGATAGTAACTAATAATGGTAACCATACCAGTCATGGCTAGGCGGATTGTGACACTAGGCTTAGATTTCCCATTTTTGGATTGCATTTTCTTGTGGAAGATTACTTCCTTGTTAATTTTCAATGGAATCTTTAAGTTATAAATTGGTGTATCACTATTAGTTATAAAAAGCAAATTGACTTATAAATTGCACCCTAAAATAGAAGACAAAGGTAACATTTTAAAATTAAAAAAAAAAAGGAATTTGTAGTTAAACCATAAAGCATTTTAATTAGGAAAAGTTTTTTTGATTTATATTTAAACTAAAAAAAATGCCAACTGCACTTAAACCTAAAGCATTTTGAATTAGGAAAAAAATCTATTATCTATGTTTAAACTAGAAATAATATACCAATTGCATCAAAATAAAAAAATTCTAAACTAAAAATAAGATCAACCATTTGCATTTAAATAAAAGAAAATGCTATCACTAAGACTAAATTAGTAAATAAAATAGCAAAAATTTAGCATAAAACAATACTTTAAACCATGGAAATACAACCTACAGTAATAATAAAATTAAATTGTAAATCATAGCAATTAAAATGTAAACAACATTTAAAAAAGTTGCATTCATATTATATTTTTGGTAACAGTTATGCAAAGAAATGTCTAAAAATTTCCATCATGTCCAATGCAATAACAAAAAGGAATCACATCTAAAAGAAAGCAAGGAAATGGCAAAAAATAAGGCATTGTTAGCCTTTGATAGATGCCAAATGCTTTTCAATTTTCTTAAAAGCCTAAGGGCATAGTTTGTAGGGTTTTAAATTTTGTGTACTAAGTTTGTCACTTATGCAAACTTTAGGATGGTTTGTTGTATTTTCCTTAGATAAAAGTATCTTTTTTTAACATTAAATACAAATTCATTGTATCAAAATAAAAATGTTATAGATATGAAAAATGATATTCAGAATTGAGTTCCAAAACTTTACATTTATTAGATTAAGCTTTATAAATTTGCTCTATGAAAACCCTTAATTTGCATTTGAAATCTAATTTTAGATTCCATTTTCAATATATATAACATTATTAGTATGAAAATGTTAAGTTCCAAACTCTTTTAAATCCCTAAATTGGTCTTTAACCCATTTACTTAAAAAGAGGCTTAGTGTATAAAAGGCAAGTTGATATTAAAATACTTAGTAAAGTGTTACAAGTTAGTAGTGATGACAAGTTTGACAAGCAAACCTACTTAATTTTGGATGAACCTTGGTGGAAAAATTAAGCATATTATAAGGTCATGTGACTAAAATTTAGGATTAATCCAAATTATGTATAATTTTTTTTAGGTTTCATCAAGTTTTAGGGAATTTTAATAATTTTGACATGGTTTTAGAATTTGAAAGGGCTTGAAAGGTTTATATTTGTGATCCTTACAATTTTATTTTTATTGGAATATATTATGATACCAATCGGATACATAAAGTATGGCAAAAAGGCCTTATGATGATTTAGAAAAAGTATATTTATTTATGCTATGTGGCTTTTTGTTCAAAGTACTTTTTAAAAGGTGAAATGTTTGTAACCTAATAGGGTAGCTTAGTAGTAAGTTGTGGAATTAAGTATGTTAACATATAGTTATCCCTTATATACTTGAAACTATGGAATGAGACATATATTAAGTGAATAGAGTGTCATTCTCCTTATTCAAAATTATCCCTTTTTGACATGTTATGCTTGGAGGTTCCTTATATAGCGCATTCTTGTTACTTGGTGTGCATAGGTGCTTCGAGCACATTCAATTATAGCTTATGAATTTATGAGTCTTGCTATCTATTCCAATAATACCACAAGGGTTTAATAGAAAGGCTAACATATTTGCTAAGAGTGACAAGTATGTGCTGCACAATTTCAATTAGAAAGTTATTAGCCTATGACACTAGGTATTAGAACAAAGGGTTTATTACCCTTTTAAATCCAATCCTTGGAAATTCTCACATATGAACAATGATAAAGTGTGAATCTTTGCCCAAAGGCTTTATTGCTATGAAGAGATATTGCAGAACATAGTGTTTTGGTAGGTTTAAAAATGTTACCACCCTTGGATTGGTTCCATGTTATGCAATTATCTTGATAAGCATTCATATGTTTTTGAGCCTTTAAAAGAGTAGGTAGGGTAATGAAATAGGTAGGATAGGCAACGTTTACTGTCGTGTTGGATAAAAGATTTCCTAATACCAGTTATAACAGATGATATTGAAGCTAATTTATACCAAAAAGCTAAGATTAGGTAATCTACAATTGGTTTAGATGTGGCTTATTTAATACTACATAAGGGGCATGCAAAGTTATCATTCTTAAACTAGGAGGAGTCATTGTCAAGGATTTGACCAAAAAGTGTAAGAAGTTAGATTAACTCAAAAAACTAGTGTGCAAGAAAATGATGCACATCAAAAGGAATATTGATTAGTGTATCAAGTGCAAGCATTTATGCTAAAATGCTAACTTGTATTATGCAGGACATTAGTTATCCACTTGTTCATAGTAATGTCATTGAAGGATGGAAAATCATCATCTAGAGGGATGAGTAAATTGACAGCCTATCTAGAGAGAGAAATCTTGTTCTTGCCAGAGGACTTGGCCATTTCTAGAGGAGTCAAAAGGTGAAACCTTGATTATGTAAAAATGTATGGCCACAGTTAAAGGGCACAAATGGATTACTCTAGAGAGATGAGAGCAAAATTATTTCAAAGAGGCCTGGAAGGATTATTTAAGGTGCTAGGGTGCTAGCACATCATTAACTAAGAAAAGATACTGTGATAATGAACTTGGAGCTCATATTGCTAGTGCATAAGCATGTGACGATTGAGTTAAAGTGGAGAATGCACTTTGCTTAATTTCCTTCTAGATGTTAAAAATAGGGAGCCATTAGAAAATGCATATAGAAGAGGTTGTAAAGATCATAATGCTAAAATGCATTAACTCTAAGTAGGTTGTAGTGGTTAATGAGATGTTATAGGGTATTAATTTTAAGAGGATTAGATGATTTGATCAAGTGTGAAAGTGACATTGTAAAGTATTATGAATTGACTAAAAGTAATACAAGTAGTCTCAGGAGTAAGGTTATAGGACCTTATACATGGATTAAGGTGCAAATCTTGTCTCTTATGTTAGTGTTATCAACATTAGACTGAGATACCCTATTAATAAATAATTCAAATTGCCACGTATTGCTCATAAGCTAAAATGTTAACACACATTTTGCTACAAAAATGGCATTCATGCAAGTTATAAAGGTAATGAGCACATATTTATAAAGGTAATGACTATTAAATAAGTTATAAAAGTAATGAGTTTAAAAGAGTTTGTGAGGAAGTGGCATTAGAGAATGTTGGGACATTTTGAAAGGAGTTTACCAAGGTAGCATTTTAAGAAAATTATGAAGCATGCATTTTGCTAAGAGAATACTAATATTGTAGAGGCAACAACTAAATTCGAGATAAGGAACATTCATAATGTATTAAAAAGCATGCATAAGCAATTAAAGTAATAACTCAAAAGAGTAGCCTGAAGACCAATATGAGAATTCTAAAAAGTAAGTAGATTATTCATCGAACTATACCATATTAATGTGTCAATGAGGGTATTGACATTTGAAGTAGGGAAGAATATCACAATCTGATAGTTATGATAAGTTTAATAGATAAAATGCTCAATTTTGGATGAAACTTGGTGGAAAAATTAAGCATGTTAGTTGAAATTTAGGGTCATTTTGAATTTTGTATAATTTTTCTTCATTCCCAAGTTTGGGGCTATTTTAATAATTTTAGCATGATTCAAGAATTTAAAAGGGTTTGAAAAGCTTGTACTTGTAATCATTATATTTTTATCTTTGTTTTGATGTATTATGATATTAATTAGACACCAATAATTTGGTGAAATGACCTTATGATGACTTAAAAAATGTTTATTTTTACTAGATAGACTTTTGTTCAAAATACTTTTTAAGGATGGAGTATTGGTAACTTAACGAGGCGACTTGGCATTGAGTTAGAAACTTTAGTATGTTAGCATGAAATCATCCCCTTCATATTTAAAATTATGGAATGAAACATATATCAAGTGAGTAGGGTATTCCTTTTCCTATTCAAAATCATCATTTTTTGGCTTATTGTGCCTGATGGCTCTTTGTATAAGGCATTCTCATGGCTCAATATGTGCGAGTGCTTTAATAACATTTGAATATGATTTACAGACTTACAAGTCTTTCTATCTATTCCAAAAGTGCTATAGGGGTTTAATGTGAAGGTTGACATGTTTGTTAAGAGTGGCAAGCATGTGTTGCATAATTTCTACTAGAGATTTATCGGCCTATGAAATGAAATTGATAAAGAAAAATAATAATAAGTTGAACAAAAATGATATAAAAAGTTAAATAGCTTCGTATTCATATTATATTTTAACATATTTTATCCATATAGTGTTGATTACATCTCAAAAAAAGAAAAGAAAATTTAAATAGGAGATATGTTATTCTTGTATTAATTTTTGTTTCAAGAATAAAGATTTAATATATAAAATTTCAATATTTAGATTAAAACTTCATAAAAAAATTACAAAACATAATCTTCTATTTTCTTCATAAAATCAAAATATTTTTTTATAAAAAAAAAGAAATAGCATGAACCATATCAATGTTGCTCTTTCAAGACTAGTTACTTGAGTTTTTACCAAATATAATGAGATTAAATAAAGGCAAAAAGGCATATTTATTTCCTTAACTTTCACTAAAGTGTTAATCTTATTCCATAAATTTTATTTGAAATAAATTTATTTTCTAACTTTTAAAAAATGTGCAATATTATCCAATCGGCCATCACTATTAGATTCTTTTAATGGGATGCTTACATGGCATCCTATGCGGCATATATAAATCATGTTTTATTATTTTTATGACAAAAGTTAATTTTAGTTTTATAACTTTTACTAAAATTTTAATTTTTTTCTCCTAAGTTTTAAATAAACCAAATTTATCCTTTAACTTTCCAAAAACCCAATCACTTTTAGGTAAAGATAGAATGTGATTATAATGTGATGACTTTCATTGTAATTACTAATTACAAATGCTAAACAAATCCAAATAATAATTTGAAAATCTACTTGTAGTAATAAATTAGAATAAATATAGCTGTGAAATTCAAAAATATATTTTTACAACATAACACACTTGTTCTGATTCACTAATAGCTATTTTGATAGTTTGTAAATATAAAAGTAAATCTTTAGAGTTTTTCAAAATACTATTTGGATTTGTTTAGTATTTGCATTAGTTAATTACAATGAAAGTTATCACATTACAATCACATTTTGTCCTTACATGGAAATGATCATGTTTTTGAAAAGTTAAAGGATAAATTTGATTTAAAAAAAATTGGGGGACAAATTTGAAACTTGAAGAAAAGTTAGGTGGACTAAAAATGGCTTTTTATCATAAAATTATTAAAATATGATTTATAAACATCACATTAGATGCCAAGTTGAATGTCATGTAAGTATATCTATTAAAAAAATCTAATGACATTAATCGATGGAGCAATATTGCATATTTTTTTGAAAAGTTAGAGAGTAAACTTGCTTCAAATAAAATTTAAGAGATAAGATTAAGATTTCAATGAAAGTTAGAGGATCAAATATGCTTTTCTTTTTTTTGCTTTAAATAGACTTTTTAAAGGAATAATGGAAATATGAAGGTTAGCAAGCATCATTCCTTTAACAACTTAACAACATGGGAATAATAAAGCGTATTAAAGTTAATCTGACATTACCAATAATTTCTTAAGTTAATTAGTGCATTTATTATAGAGATAAGAGAATAAGTAGGATTAATTTAAATATTTTAAATTTATATTTCTATATTAAAATTATTTAAAATGTAATGACATTAACCGACCGAGCAATATTGCATGTTTTTAAAAAGTTAGACAGTAAATTTGTTTTAAATAAAATTTAAGAGATAAGACTGAAATTTCAATAAAAGTTAAAGGATTAAATATGCCTTTTTTTTTTGCTTTAAATAAACTTTTTAAAGGAATAACAGAAATACGATGGTTAGCAACCTTCATTCCTTTAACAACTTAACGGAATGAGAATAATAAAGAGTATTAAAGTTAATTTGACATCAACAATAATTTTTTAAGTTAATTTGTGCATTTATTATAGAGATGAGAAATTAAATAAGATTAATTTAAATATTTTAAATTTACATTTCTCTATTAAAATTATTTAAAATATCCATAAGTATTGTATTATTCTTCGTGATTATAGAATTATTTTTTGTTCAACTAAAAAAGAGTGGAGTTTAACGAACCCTATCTAAATGCATAAACATTTTGCCCTAAGAAGAGGGAGTCGGTTGGAAGATCTCATCTGTGATCATCCTATATTGCAAACTATAATTCCATTAAACTTTACCAACTTCCAACTTAAATAATTGTCTCTTAGGTGAAAAATTCATAATTTTTGCCTGCTTCAGGTGAATAAAACTGAATTGTCTAACCAAAAGAGATTGAGGACACCACAAGAAAAGGAAAAGGTTGAGTTGGGAAGGAAAGTGATGACTCACAATGTATATGATAATTTATAACAGTATGCATAGGTGAAGGAAAATGTAGAAAAAGAAGAGGGATGAAAATACGGTTGACTTTTTTTTTTTCCCCTTGTTTGAAAGTTTTAGCGATTGAGAAAAGCTAATAGGAAATTATGGTATGGTTCATATTAAAAAACCCTCCAATTCCAATATTATTGTGCTACTATAATTTGAAGGCTTTTAGAGGATTTCAAAATATTTAAATAAAGAAAGAAAAAAATCATAACTTAACCATCAATTTATTTCCTCTCTTTCTCTCCATTCTCAATTATTGCCCTCACTTCCCTTTCTCTCTCAATTCCCATACATATCATAAGTATAAAAATAGCCTCTTCAAAAGTATGCAGTTAACTTGATGATTAGTCGGAAGCCAATTTGCCAAACTTCTTATAAACAAATTACAGTAGTTGAGAGTAAGAAAGCATCATCACTTGGGAAACAATTCAATAGATGGTTATTCTAACTTCGCATTCCTTGAAAGACATTGTTTCTGATCTTAATTACGGCCATATCGCCCTGAAAACTGACAAGGTATTAAAAGACTTCAAAAAATGGTGGCAGAAGATACACCTTACACAGAAAGAAAGCTAATGGAGAGTGCCATCAGAATCGGTGACCAAAGAAAGGCATATTTTCCAGTTTAAACTTGAGAATCAAGAAAGGATATTGGAGACGACGGATTATTTTATGCAGACAATTTGTATTTAATGGTAATTTTGGACTGATCATCAGATCTTACAAAAATCTTGTGATGATTGAAGTGAGTTTAAAGTTACTGCCAGTCAATTTCTTTGTAATTTCCCGAGCTCACCTGATGCTGCCTTTATTGGAAAAGAAAAGAAAAAATGGAAAACAATTTATCCAGGTAAAGAGAATGATTATTCCTAACAAGATCCGTCAGTCATCCTTCTAAATACACATCAATAACAGAAACCAATTCTCCAGTCTAAGATACAGGAAATTGTTCACTTAACTCACTTCACAGGATGTCAAAAGACATATACTTTCTTCACAGCCAACACATGAAACAACAGGGAACACAGCATATAATGTACAAAATCTGATAAAACAAGGACTACATTTTCTCTTACGTGGGGATTAGGTAGAACCTCCAAATGGGGGTTAAGCAGGAGAAGGAGGGGAAGGTTTTGGGATAAATGGATTCAGGGGAGTGCCATGATTAATCGGTCCAGGTCTTATAGAAGCCATTGAACTTGGCAATGGATCAATGGGACGATAATCATCTAAATTCACATGTCCCAATGCATCACCCATTTTGTTGCCTCTATTATCAGAGACATTTTCCTGAAATTTTACGGGTGAAACAAATGTAAGTATCCTTAATAAAGTTAGGCTGGTTTAAGCAACTTGCTCAAAGGCGGTAGCTCAAAATTCACCCATTATAAATGCATAGATACCTTCAGCTTCCTGCTTGCAATGGTCGACGTTTTAGTTTCACCGCCGTTGGAGAATAACAAATCTGGGGTGACAATAGAAAACCGTAGTGTAAGTATATAAGAAATGTCATGTAGTTTGGTAGCACAGATAGAATTCCACATTTTCATGGTCAAGTACGACAGAGATCTGCATAATTATGAAATGGCTAATGTGGGCAACTGGGCAACTGAACTACTAGCCATTCCATCTACTATATGGAAGAGTTATGCCTAACTACCTAGTACTTACTCTATTAACAATATAGAAGAGTCCAGATGCAAAACCTGGTATTTCTTCCAAATAATCTAATTGTTCCGGAGCAACAAAAAGGAGATTCTTTAACCAGAAAGAATTTAGCTCAGATGATGCTACATGCACGCCGTGAGAAATTTTGACTTCTTCTGTGTGCAAGAAGAATTTCGAATTCCTTACTCAGGAAGAACAATAACAACTAGGGCAGAAAATTGAAGAAAAAGAACCTACTTATTAAGCTCATCTTAAGTGTAATTTTTTTTTTGGCTTATTTTCCCTTTTTGGGTATGATTATTCATTGGTAGGAGGAGAAACAAACGGATTAATACATGATACATGAGTTCACACAATGTCAATTTTCACTCCTACCAAGCTCTAAAGTAAACTAGGAAACAAATCTGTGAGGCTAGCATGAAATGCACGACACCAGATTTATTTTCAAGGAAAAAACCATCAGGAATTCACAGACTTAAAAACCATTAGTCCTGCTTCTATGAATTAAGTGCAAGCCGAAAAGTCTTAATCATCGTCTATCACCGTCTAATATGAATCATGACTTACAATTTTTTAAACAGATCAAGGGACTCAAACCTATCGATTTAAAACAAGAATCTGAACGAAAGCAAGCGAATAAAAATTTCTCCATTGATTATTTGTTGTGAATAATGACATTTGCATCGCATGCAAAGCCAATGTTCTAGTCATATAAATAGATAGAGAAACACACTAATTACAATGAGTATATATATATAAAGTCAAACTTATCCTTAATGCCTCTCACATGGTGAAAATGACTATGTAAAGACCAGCATACTTCCATCACTACAAGCCACATCCTTCACAACCCCCCCCCCCCAAAAAAAAAAAAAAAAAATTACGAAAAGTTACTGAAAAATTATTTGGAAGTAACCCAGAAGCCACCTGCGGGACTTGAGAAGCTAAGGATCGTCGAAGCTGCACCAAACAGCAAGAATAAAGCCAAAACGCCGAAAACCTTCATGATTCTGCACCAAACTCGGTCCTTGAAAGCTAAAAGCTCAAGTGAAGTGCTTGTATTTTTGTTTTAAAACCAGAAAGATTACAAGATGGAGAGGAAGAAGGAAAAGATTAGACAAAAATCCGTAACTTTGAAAGAAAGCATGTCATCGGTATTAATACAAAGTAAATGAAGTATTAAATGTGCTGACAGAAAAGGAAACGAAGAAAAAATGAAAATGACTTCTTGGCTTGCTCCCCGCCCCTCTAAAATTTAGCAGTTTCCCAAGAAAATTTAATGCTGGCTCTACTGTAAAAGCAAACATCAATCCAAGAAGGATGGGCAAGATGCCTGCAGTCGCAATTAATGGTCTGTAGTGATAACAGCATTATTTGACCACTGGCAATAAGAACTTCCTTATACGCTTTGAACAGTTATTCACAAGTTCTCGCAAGCCAATATTTTACTTTAACACTTCTTAGTTAACAGAACCGCTTCTTGTTCGGTAGACGTATTCCGTATTTTTTCTTCTATACAAACGAAGCAATATCGTGTGTTTGTGATTAAAAAGTTATCATATTAAACAAGGTAGTTTAAAAAAAATTCTTTACATTGAATATTTAAATTATTCTTCATTATATTAATATTTTATAAATGTACTGTTAGAAAAAATATTTTCCATCAAAATAAATATAACTTAACCCTTTGTTTATATAGAAAATAGAAAAAAAAAGAAAAACAATGGAAAATAATATTTTCTTTTACCTTATTATAGAGTAAAAATAGATGAAAGAGAAAATGAGCCAAAAAGACAAAAAAGGTGGGGCTTACCAAAAAGTTTTCTTCATACATATAAATAAAAAATAAATGAAAAATTTACTAATTATAGTTTTGTCTTTGTTTTATTTAAATAATTATTCATTTAATTATTATTGCTAATATCATAATTAAAAATTAAATAAATTATAAATTAAAAAAATGATAAAGATATAAAGTTAAGAATATTGTATTTTATAATTTATGTTTTAAATTCAATTATAATTAAATATTTTATTTAAATAAATTATCCTTCCAATTACATTAAGTATTTTATTCAATTCTTTTCCCTTAATTGCATAAAATATCTTATTTAAATTATTTTCCACGCTAATCACATAAATTAAGAGTATTTATAATTATTGTTAATCATTGTTGGAATAAAATTCATACGAAGAATTTAATGCGCAATTACTTACTTGATTCGTAAATGATGCTGATTTTCACTGAAAATTCTTTGGTTTACACGGTGTACAAGAATCACAATGAACTCCTTACTTGACTTTCATGATGATTTCACCTAATACCCAAATCATAATCGTACAGTGAATACACACACACACACACACACACACAGAGAGAAAGCATTATTCTAATTGTATTCTCTGAAAAATTGAACTCTACAGTTTTCTTCCTCTCCTGATATGGCTTGTAACTGCATTTGCAGTTTTTCTCCATTTTCAATAATAGGGGGACCTCCAAATTTGAATTTAATCAAAAACAAATAAAATAAAAATATTTTTCTATTTTCTATTTAATATATGTAAGATGTGAGTCCCCTATTATGGGTGTACCCTACATCTACATTTTACATCTTCCACTTGCACATAATGGGATGAGCCACATCATATAACCTTCATCTCTCTTTTGGGTTTTCATACTTGGTGCATCATCGTGACCGCGTGAGCATGACATTTTCTTAGGTGTTCTTGTACTAGAAATCTTGATAGGATCAACACAAAATAACCCTATTTTCCATTTGTTTATATTATGCCTTGGATGTCCTAGATTATATCTTATACACTTTCCACTTGTAAATCTGATCCCTCGTGAGCTTTAATGTAAGCTCAGATTACTATTCACAAATGCATAGTATCCACACTTATGAAGTTATCTAAATTAACTTCATAATAGATATGTCTCAGACACTAGCATAATTGTGTATATGTTGGAAAATCTTTCTTTCACCCGCATATCATTTTAATTTGAAAACAGTTGCTTTCCTAATATTTTATCTCTTAGACCATTTATATCATGATCATAAGATGCATACTAAGGTAGCGAGCACTGTATCATCTCTCCATGATATCGTCAAAGTCGAAGGGTATCCATGAAAAGAATTTTCTTTTCTGGGACTCACACAACAATGAACTAAAGATCTTTCACTTGCTTCCCGTTTGCGGTTGCGGTTCCTTTGCACATGTGTTGCACATGTGATATGAATCACATGTTACAGTATTTCCTTTTTAGCATAAGGGCGCATGTTGCTTTTATTAGTAATACCGTATAGATTTTAGTTCAGGAACACACAGTACTTAACCTGAATTCTTTCACATTATTGACTTCTCTTGACATCTGTATGTGAAGAACTTATTGTCTGGCTACAGGTATTGTGGAAAGTGGGAGTATCCACAAAAAATGATCCATATTTGTACTTTGGATCTCATCTCCACTTTGAAGGTGACATATTTTATTTTGTGTTACTTCTTTACCAAATGAATATTTCATATTATCATGTTGGTGAACACATGTCTCATCTCTACCCATTCCTCATGAGCGTAAGAGGCGGTTGTTCATGTGAGAAAATCAACCTTATCAACCTGTACGACATACATACAAGACATTTGTATACTCATACACACACACACTAAAACATTTGTAATTTGAATGAAATATGCTTTGTTCATTTCAAATTTGAAAATGTTTGATTACATTCTACGCATACCAAGAGACTTTACATGTTTAATATATACATCTCTAGGTATTGGCTTAGTAAATGGATCTGCTATCATCTTTTGCATAGAAATGTGTTGAACGGTGATCTCCTTTTGTGCTATGGCATTTATGATAAAATGATATTTTATATCAATGTGCTTAGTCTTGCTGTGGTACTTTGGATCCTTTGTATAGGTGATGACTGCCTGATTATCACAATATATCAGGATGGGATCTAAGTTTTCTTCATAAATTCCTAAATGTTCTAAAAATCTTTTTAGCTATATAGCCTCTTGTACCGTTGCAAAACATGCTACGAACTCAGCTTCCATTGTTGATAATGCAATGCATGTCTGCTTCTTGCTACATCATGATATGGCGCCATTGTTTAGCAAGAATGAGTATCCTGATGTGGACTTTCGCTCATCCAGATCTCCTACCCAATCCGTATCAGAATATCCAACTTAAAACAAATCTTTTCCTTGGTAGCACAACGCGTAATCAACTGTACCTTTTAAATATCTTAGTATTTGCTTAACAGCTTTCCAATGCTTTTGTCCAGGGTTTGACTGGTATCTACTTACAAGTCCGACCGTATGACAAATATCTGGTCTGGTACACATCATTGCATACATAAGACTACTAACCGCACTAGAATAAGGAATTATTTCCATTGCTTTCTTTTCAGATTCATTCTGAGGGCACATACCTTGACTCAATGGCTCACTCTTATTTACAGGGGTATCCATAGGCTTGCAGTCTTTCATGTTAAATTTCTCAAGAATTTTCCATAAATAAGTTTCTTAAGAAAGAGAAATAAATCTCTTGGAGCAATCCCTAATGATCTTGACTCCAAGGGTATAATCTGCCTCACCCATGTCTTTCATCTCAAAATTCAAGGATAGCCATTCTTTAATGGCCATAATCGATTTCAGATTATTCCCTGCTAATAATATGTCATCCACGTAAAAGGATAATATCACTAGATTGCCTTCATATCGTTTGATGTAAACACAATGGTCTTCCTTAATCATTTGAAATTCAAATGAGGTTATCGCTCGGTGAAACCTCAAATACCATTGTTTGGATGGCTGTTTGAGTCTGTAAATGGACCTTTGAAGTTTACAAACTTTCTTTTCTTCTCCTTTTTGTATGAAACCTACTGGTTATTCCATGTAAATTTCTTCATCCAGTTCTCTATTGAGAAAAGCGATTTTTACATCCATTTGATGTAATTCTAAATCTAAATTTGCTATTATGGCTAGGAGCAATCTTATGGAATTGAAACGCACAACAGGTGAAAATGTATCCTTATAGTCTATTCCTTTCTGTTGTTTATACCCTTTTGCAACTAACCGAGTTTTATATCTTTCAATTGATCCATCTGCTTTCTTTTTAATTTTGAGAACCTACTTGTTCCCAATTGCCTTTCGGCCAGATGGTAGTTTAACTAGTTTCTAAACTTGATTAGTTGTCATTGAGTCTAATTTTTCTTCCATTACCTTCTTTCACTATTCCTTAGCAGGGCAACTCAGAGCCTCTTGTATTGTTTTGGGCTCTTCTTCATCTTGAGGAGTAACCATAAGCGCTGATCCTTCAATTGAAAAATGTCTTTTAGGTACACTTCCTCTTTTACTTTTTTGTAGTGAGGTTCCTTATGTTATGTCATCTCCAAAAGTAAGGTTTTCTTTTACTCTCTCAGAGCTCCCACTTAGAATAGTAAGTACTCTTTGAGAGCTCCCCCTCAGATAAGATGGATAAGACTCACTATTATCCATTTGATCTTGCTGTTCAAAAAATGACATAGTACGATCAATTTCACCTCTGCTAGGAAATTTATTTTCGAGAAATGTGGCGTCTCTTGATTCAAGTTCCATTACTGTTCCATCTTTGTTTTCACCAATAAAAACGTAACCATTAGATAGATTTGAATATCTCATAAAAATAAATTTCTTCCCTCTTGGACCTAATTTTCCATATCTGTGGGAAGTATCATGGACATACGTAGCAAACCCCCATGGTCTGAGTACACTCAAATCAAGTTGGCGTTTTGTCCAGAGTTCATAGGGTGTGGATGTAACAGACTTTGAGGGCACACGGTTAAGTATGTAAGTGGCTGTTAATAAAGCATCTCCCCAATATGAAAATGGTAGATTTGCTTACGCCATCATTGACCTAACCATGTCTAGAAGAGTTCTATTTCTTCTTTTAGCTACTCCATTTTGTTGTAGAGTGTCAGGGATTGTTAATTATCTTATTATTCCCTTTTTTCATAGAGCTCTTTGAATTTTTCCAATAAGTATTCACGTCCACGGTCAGTTTTGAGCGCTTTGATTTTCTTATCCATTTAATTTTCAACTTCGCTCAAATAACGTTTAAAGCATTCTAATGCTTCTGATTTGTGTGAAATCAAATAGATATGATCGAACCGTGAGTAATCATCAATAAAAGTGATGAAATACCAAGCTCCGTGCCTTGCCCTCACACTTAAAGGATCACATATGTCAGAATAAATTAGTTGTAATGGAGTTTCTGCCCTAATCCCTTTTTTGAACGATTTTCTAGTTGCTTTACCAGTTAAACAATATTCACACAAGGACATTTCTAATTTTGAAATTGGTCTTAGCAAGCCTTCTATTTTGATTAATATGTCCTAGTTTCGCATGCCAAATATCCATATCATCATTTAAATTGAAAGTAGAAGCAGTAAAGCAATCATAAGTAGAATTATCAACTGTATCTAAAATGATAAATTCATCGGAAATGAAACCAGAACCATAATATATATTGTCTTTAAAAATATCTGTAATATTGTCATGAAAATTGATCAAAAAACTGTATTGAAGTAGGGAACTAACAAAAATTAAATTCCATCGAATATCAGGTGCATACAATACATCATGTAAAATTAAGGTCTTTCCTCCACGCAAATCCAATTTGCATGTCCCAATTCCTTTGACCTCAATCTTTGCGTTGTTTCCAACGTATAGCCACTTGCTATGACTTGATAATCGATGGTAATCCACATAGGATCTTCTATCCTTGCTGACGTGGTTTGTGGCGCCTGAATTCAAAATCCACAAAGGATGAGATTCAGTTAGAAAAACAATACTGGAAACATGTGAAAAATGTAAAATTTTAGTATCTAGAAACACCTTGTTCTGCTTATTTTCCTGAGTGCAATCTTGAGCAAAATAACCCATTCTCTGGCATGCATAACACTTAATCTTCTTCAGATCAAAGTTCTTTGAGCCATTTCTTCCCTTCTTCTTTTTGAAGGTTTTCTTGCCATTGGAATGAGGTCCAGTTTTTTCTTCTGGAACTTCTTACCTTTCTTGCATTTAGGCTTAGAATGTGAGGGTCCTGAACCCTCTGTTAGATAGGCTTGTCCGGAGGACTGATAAGCCTCAAAACATTCATCCTCAAGTTCCAGATGTCGTGCCACATCATCAAATGTAACAATGCTCTCATTGTGAGTCAAGTTTACCTTAATGTGTTCCCAACTGGCAGGGAGTGATCTAATCACTACTTGCACTTTCTGCTCATCAGAAAGTGCATGCCCCGCTGCTTTTAGTTCATGAATCATGTTTAACATTTCTCTCAAATGTTGTTTCATCAGCGTATTAGGCCAAAGTTTGTAAGTGTCAAACTTAATTGTGAGTCTTCTTAATTTGGAGGCTGAAGTACTACAAAATTTCTCTTTCAGGGCTATCCACATTCCCTGAGCAGTTGGGTATTTTTCGTATTCACACATGAGGTCGTCCGTTATTCCAATCAAGAGTGTGATGCAGACAATACTATTCTTCCTTTTTCAAACAGTATAAGCTTTAGTATCTCTCCTATGTTGAGTAGTGTTCCCTTGTTCAAGCTCAATCATGACATGGTTCAGTGTTTCTAGAGCGTCTTGCTCTTCTAATTTGTAAGAAATTTTTCGATGCCAAATGTCCCAATTATCCCTATTTAACTTATCACCCTTGTTCAACTCAGCAATTATACTCTTGCTAGCCATTCTGTTGAATCACAATTCATAAACATTTCCTATAAGTATATAAAGTCTTTTATTTGCATGGTTCTCGTATAGGACAAAGATGATACTACTTAGTTCATAATCGGGAGTTTACGTCTGTTATACACCTATCACATGGTTATCTAAATACTATAATTATTTCCTATCGAGATCGTACTCATACAAATGTTATATCGCTCTCAAGACAATGCAGCCTAAGAGCTCCCACTCAAATATAGATTGTATAAGATAGACACATTTAAAATGAAGATAATAAACATGTATTGATTGATAACTTAGTTCAAACAAAACAAAATAAGTTCGGGAAGCTAATTCAAATAATAGAAACTATAAAAAAAACTTGTAACAACAAAGCATAGAAAAAATTACAAATTCAATACTTAAAGTTTCTAGACGAGCTTCCTACTTAGAACTTAGGTTTTTCATTTCTTCAAAAGTATTAAAAAGTTTGGATGGAGTTCTAGAGTGCGCTGGTCCAAAAATAGTGTGAGTTCATGCATTTGAGTGGACCTTTCAAATGCAATCCTTTTTCTAGAGTGCTGTGACTAACTCGTCGTGCACTTTTCATATTTAGGAATTGTGAAAGAAAGATCGACCTACTCTAATTATTTTTAAATTATCGGAGTTCTTTCATTCTCAATTCTTCCAAACACTTTTCAAGATCTATGCATCTTGTGACTCCGATTTTGTTATCCTTGCATAGCCAAATGATCTTCTTGATTGGTATCCAAAAATTATCATTCGGAATCTTGGTCAACATGTAATGAACCCAAAGGTAATTTGGGAACACTTTTCCTCTTCATTTGAGGTTTGTTTTCAAGTTTCTTACTTCTTCCAAATAAGCATTAATAGGGTGCAAGGTATTTTTGTTTCTTTCGTACAGTTGGTGAAGCATGGCGCTAAGGTCTTTTTTGGTGTGTCCACCCAATCAGATTCTCTTGGTTCCTTTCTAAAGTTCTCTACAAATCCATACGGGTCATACTCTTCCAAAAACCATTATTCCATGACTGAAAATTTTTTTTCCAAAAAAAATAGTAAAAAAACCATCAATTTTACCACTTTTTCAACATAAACAATGTTACAAAAAATTCCAAAAAAATACCACTGCATATGTAATGTCCTGAATTTTTAATTCTATCATTTGAATCTCTAAATTCTGAGGCTGTAGAAATGAAGAGTACGTTTGAATTAGCTTGGTGGGTGAATCTCAAGTTGAAAGGAATTAAGTGTAAAGATAAATGAAATTCGGAAGGAAAAAAGGTAGTAGGAAAAGAATTAATTTTTCCTAAACAGTATAAATGATCAGAGGAGGTTAGAAAACCCTAAAAAGGGAAGTTGTCTAAGTCTGACAGTGTAAGGAATTTTAAACAGACAGAAACCCTACGGACTAAATTGCAAAAGTACAAAATTAGGTGTGGTTAAAGTGTAAATAATCAAGAATTTAGGGTGTGATATGTGATTTTCTTTTAGTGAGGCCATTAGACACATGACAAGTGTCATTATTAGAAGAAAATGGCAAGAATAGCCTTACTAGTTGGTGAAAAAGGACTAAAATACCCTTGAAAATGTAAAAAAGGACCAATATACCCTTGAAGCTTCATGAAAGCTCTTCTTCCTTCTCCTTTCTTCTCCAAGCTGCAAAACACCTCTATGAGAGCACCAAAACGTGCAAGAGAGAGAAAGGAGAGAGAGAAGACTTCTTTTGACTTTTTCACCTAAAAATAGTGAGAATTAGGCTTAGGTGTAGAAGGGAAAGTTGCTCTTCTCATCAAACTCTATCTATTAGTGTGTTTAGATTGAAGAAAACTCAAGTTTGATCAAGTTTGGTGAGCTCTAAAGTGAGGATTTTCAAGTTGCAGCTAGAGGTAAAAATGTTCTCCTCTAAAAGCTTTTTAATGTACTTTTTTTAGTTTCTTGGAATTTTGATGTTGGTGTGGTCAAAGGTGGTTGACCGTGGAGTTTTGGATGATTTGAACATGTCTAATGGTGTTTTGGATGTTGTTATATTGATCTATGGCTTTGGTTTGGTGTAAAAATAAGAAGAAACCATGATGTACACACTAGGGTTTTAGAGGCATGATGGTGCATTTGTGGATTTGGCATGATTTGTTTGGAATTTGGCTAAATTGATGAAATTAAGATGATTCTTATGAATTATGAAACTTCCCTTTTGAGAAGGCAAAACCTTGAATGTGGAAAAGAAGTAAGGAAGGAGATTTAGCCATTTAAATGGTGTTTTTGGAAGACTGGTAATGTACACGGGGTATAACACGACCCGTGTTTTACCCCGTGTTCTTCATCGAAGGCTGGTCCGTATGTTACACGGGGTGCGACACTCCCCGTGTTTACCTCAGAACTGAAAGGCAGTGAGACACACGGGGTATGACACGGCCCGTGTTCACCCCCGTGTTCTTTGTTGAGCAATCCAGTGAAGCCTCGAAGTGATCCAGAAAGAAACACGACCCTAAACACGGGGTATGGGAACCCCGTGTTCTTTGTCAAGTGAACAATTTGGTTTCAATTCTTCATGATTTGCACGGTTTTGGCCCCAGATCCTTTTCTAATGCTCATATGTGTCAATTTGCACATCATACTAAGTGAATGAATGATGAAACACCTAGAATTTAAGTGCATTTATGCATTTATCAATGTGGAGGAAGTGAAGAATACATGAGGTTTAAGAAAAATGATGATGTTCTAATAAGAACTATGATGTGTATTCATGTAGACTAAGAAGTGACAAGTTAGGAAGGCAAGGGGAATTGTAAAGAAGTTTTTAAGTGAGGGCAAAGGAAACATCACTATTGGAAGCTTTTAAAAGGTAGCTAGCTCTATCCTTAAGCTCTGTTTTCTGTTACATGATTTTCTGTATATTATGCCATTGTATGGAATGTGTATGAAATAGCTGTGTGCGCATCCCGGGAAGACAGTAAATGCTGTGTGTGAGGCTGAGGCCTATGGCCCGAGTTCCCTGGAATGATAATGCAATTGCTATGTGCGGTACCTATGACCCGATTACCTCGGGAAGACAGTAAAATGCTGTATGTGAGGCCTACGACCCGATTACCCCGGGAAGATAGTAAAATTCCTGTGCATGAGGTCTAGGTATGATTATCTGTGATGGCCATCTAGATATCTATATAAGTCCTTGAAAGGGCTTAATGATTGCTGCGTGCAATGCATATTTCTTACAATGGTATGGAATGAAATGATAAATGATTAATTGATTTTAAAATGTACGTTTTATTTGCTTAAGGATCTGGAATGGTTTGATATTTTTTTTTTTATGGAAATAGCTAGCTACTGGGAACTTTGTTTCTTATGTTTTTGTATTATACTAACCATTCCAGGTGATGCTTCTAGAGACCCTCTTGACAAGGAGGAATAAAGATTTGAAGTTGTATTAAAAAAAAAGAGATTATATAGTTGGTGATGTTGTAAGTGATGGATGTATGTTTTGTAAGTTGAACTTTTTGTATAATTACATGACCCTTGCCTATATTATTTGAGGTATTGTGAGCTAGTCTAAAGTAGAAGGCAAATTAGTATGCATTAATTACCTATTTAATGACGATTAAGGTGTTAGTTAGTGAGGGAGCTCACAGCATAGATCTCATTTTTTAAAAATTTTAGAGACAAACGGTGATTAAAAAGACCACCGAACGTGCCCACATGCACCTCCACGCACAAAAAAATCAGCCATAATTGAAAAATTTTGCAGAACCACGTGCCCAGTCGGCACGTGTAGTCCACGCGCTACCGTACGCGGTGGTTCCGGCCATCGAAAAATACCAGAATCTTTAGAATTTTATTCTCTATGCGTTCATGTGTGACATGTGGCAAAATGACGTGGCGGTGGACCCCACGCGCTGTTCCTGAGAGTGAGAAGAGGAGAGAGAAATTTTTTTAAAATTTTTTTATGAAATGATGTGTCGTTTACCTGTTTATCAAAATGACGTGTCATTTACCGAAAGCCCAAAACGATGTTTTGTTTACGTTGTCTTCAACCTCCAGCGGGTCAGACCGGGTCGACCCGACCCGGTTCGTGGACGTAATTGACCCAGAAACTTCAAATGACCATAATTTTTGATCCGGAGGTCCGATTTGAGTGATTCAAAAGCCTACAGACTCAGAATTTCATCCTCTATCATTCTAGGATAATTTTATGGCCTAAAAATTTAATTTTCGAAGGGACCCAGTATTTGGAAAATAACGAATTTTATGGCAATTTAGGTGTTCTGGTTGTTCTCTAATGTTCAAAGATGTTTTATGAAAGTTTTATGTGTATTCATTACTATTAAATTCATCCCTAATAGTATCATTCTAGAAATAATATAATTATATAACTAAACAAAATTTCATATCTATGGTCAAATTATTTCATCAGAAGAATTAAAATTAGTAAACATGCTTTTAGGGCAAAATTAAAAAAAAGTATTTAACTTAGAACATCTCATACATTCATCTAACTCAGAGCATCTCATGCAATTCATCAAATGTATAGGGAAATACAGAGATCAATTTTTAACCAGGCTCTAATACCAATGTTGGAATAAATTTCATACGAAGAATTTAATGCAGAATTATTTACTTGATTCGTAAATGATACTGATTTTCACTGAAAATATTTTGGTTCACACGGTGTACAAGAATCACAATGAACTCCTTACTTGACTTTCATGATGATTTCACCCAATACCCAAATCATAATTGTACACACACACACACAGAGAGAGAGAGAGAGTACTATTTTAATTGTATTCTCTGAAAAACTGAACTCTACAGTTTTCTTCCTCTCCTGATATGGCTTGTAACTGCACTTGCAGTTTTTCTCCATTTTCAATAATGGGGGGAGGTGGTTATCAAAATAACCACCTCTAAATTTGAATTTAAAAAAAAATAAAAATATTTTTCTATTTTCTATTTAATATATGTAAGATGTGGACCCTCCATTATGGGTATACCCCACATCTATATTTTACAATCATTAATTTTGCATACACTTTTTTTTTCCATAATATTTATCATATATGTATATTTCATACACATTTCTTATTATAAAAAGATTGTATAATGAATTTTCTTTTCAAAGTCTAATTTACTATGTTATATATAGTAACTATTTTATGAAAGGAGTTTGATTATAATTTCAATTTATATATTTATGGCAATGTAAGAGATGAATATAAAAATCATAATTTTTTTGTGAGCTACTTCTATCATAATTTTTCTTTAACCATACAAGTAATTTCTTTCCGGACATTACAAAAAGTTAAAAATAATATTTAAATCAGATAAAAAATTAACCTTTCATAAAATTAGTGTTTAACACAATTTGTGGGGTGAGTTTTATAAATATAGATTCCAATTACAATGAAAAAGGTAATATATAAAACTTTTTTTTATGACTACTTAATTAATAATATTTTCATATTTTTATTTATTAAATATATATTTTAAAAAATTTACATAAATATGATGAATTATAATGATAATTATTATTGGCCATAAATAAAATATTAAAACATATATTAAGTTGAAGAATTAAATTATCACTCAGTTTAATTTAATTCTCCTTTCTCTTACTTTTGTACTTATATAAGGAAGGAAAATTATTTTCTTGCCCTTTTCTTTTTTCTTTTTTTGCACATATAAGCAAGAGAAAAGAATTCTTTCCTTATTATTTTTTTCTTATTTCCTATCCTCTCTTTTTTTTCTTTGCATTCGAGCTGGGGATAAAAGTACCTTCATTGGGTTTTCCAGCAGCCTCACCCAAATTCGGAGTCTTTTTCCTTATATTCGGAGCATCGAGGGCCAGAGGGTGAAATATTGCTTGTGGGGTTAGCAAAAAATACTATTAAATCTTTTTTCTTTTTGAGCAAAAAATTAGAACCGTAAACAGGTGAATTCGAATTTAACATTTATTAAAATTAAATGAGTTCAAACTTAAATTTGTTGAACTTACAAAACATAAGTTCTTACTTAATTATTATACAATCTTAATCCAACTTAAATGAATTTTGATATTAATTTAATGGTTATTTTTAACATATAAGAATTTAAAAAAAAATGACATCGAACACTTTGTTCACAGTTCACACCACCTCTCTATTTTCCGTTTTTTTTATTGATTTCTTTTTTCCCAAAAAAAAAATGTGTGAAAAGAAAATATAATTACACTTATAATATGTTTGATAATTTTGAGGTACTTAGCAATACATTTTAAGTGCTACATCTTTTTGGTGCTAAATGTACATTATTTGAATAATCTTTTATTTTAAGTATTAAATTTAGTTAATAGTTTAAAATTCTTATTTGAAAATATTAAAATATTATTAAATAAAAAAATTTATGCAACATGTCATATCATATATATATATCATATATTTAATCACCCCTTTAAAATAAGAATAATTGTTAAAAAATTCAGTAATTTAGTTTTTGCTTACTTTAATATACAAGTTTTAATGAATCAAATAAAAAATGTAATTTTGAATTTGAATCCATTCAATTAAATACTAAATACATATTTTAAACTTACACAATTATTTTCTTATATAAATTTTAAAAAATTTCAAAATATTAATAAATATGTAGATCCGCCGCCCCTGGAGGCATTGTCCGTTACCTCATCCATGACAGACTAAACCTTCTGCTTTCAGATGCCCCCGAATCTAAGTGGGGCTTCCGTCGGAGCTCAAAAGCACCCACACAGTAGAGCAACCATCTGGAGTTGGCCGTAGCCAGTTAAAGCCATGATCGTTCCATCGGCCTTCTTAGCTCTCTTGAATCCACCGCGAATTTTGCGTTTTTGGGTTCGAAATATGATAAAAATAAGGATAAATCATTCTAACCTCACTCAAAATTAGAACTAATTACACATCTACCGCCTCAATTTTTAAAAAAAATTCACTTAACACCCTAATAAGTAACGTATATTGACTGTATTGCCTTGGAATTTGAAACATGCTCTTTTCATTGCTTGTTAATTGAAAAGGCACGTCCTACAGATTTTATTTTTAAAACTTTTATCTCAAAATCCATTATTATATTAAAATATTTTTAAACTGTATAATAAAAAATAATTTCAATACTAAAATATTATACACTATATTTAAAATAGAAACATTATATAATAAATACAAAAATTTAATGTACTAACTGAGACGTTATATGCATAACAATCCACTTTATTAATAACACAATTAATTTTAGTAAATCAATTACTATTTTAATTTATAAATTTTTTTCCTTTTAACTATGATAAAAAAACTAGATAAAAATGAAAGTTGTAACTTGATTATAGGAACTTAATTAGTATTTGAAAATTTTATTACCTATCTCTTAATTCTTAAAATATTAAATAAGGAAAAATATAAATAAATAAATCATAAAATTTTTACTTATTATATTGAGATGCAAGTTCCCCAAAATTGACAATAACAAAGAACTGTTAATATTTTATGGACTTTATATAATTTATTAATAAATAGATTAATGTTAATTAAATCCTATTTGTAACATAATTGGATGAGTAAATGGATACTTGAGCTTAACACTAGTAAATAGGTTTAGATTTTTTAATGAATAAAATCTAAAATCTAATATATATATATATATATATATATATATTGGACTCCCTATTTCACATCTCTATGGTCTAAATTTTTTTATTTCATCGATAAGACCTATTGCATATAGATTGGAAGATTGTCGAAGGAGGGATTCTCCAGTATATCAGTGTAAAAGTTAATTCTTTAAATGGCATGTATTTATAAATTACTGTGTTAATGATATTAATTCAATTTATTTTATTTTCTCTTAATCATACTGCAATTAAAAGTTAAGATCAAATTTTATAAATGTTTCTTGCAAAAGCCACCATAAAAAGAAGTTCCATGGAAGGATCACATTTATCAATTAATTTTTTTTGTTATACAACACTCTAAAAATTTAAACTTTAATGTAGATATATTAAATTACACATAATGAAGATGATGATATTAATTTTCGTGGTAAAGAATATTTATTTTAAATGAATAATTATGATATGTAGGCAATTTTTTAAAATTTTTTTGGCTTTTTCATTAAATGAAAATGTTATGTTTGTAAAAAATTTTGCTGAAGTTTAAGCTAAAAGAGCATAGATATAATATTAATTAGGATAAATTATATTTACCAATCTAAATATAATTTCCTCTGCTCTATTTTTAGAAATGCACCAACCCTTCTTTGTTACTAACATTTACTAATAGCATTAAACTGAATTTTTATGAATTTTCCAATATACCTTTTTAAAGATAAACTATACTTGAACAAAATTGGCTCTTATTACTCTCTAGCCAAGGTAAGAAAGGAGGCCAAGGAGGAAAGTGAGGACCTAGAATAGAAGATAAAAAATAGAGGAAAGCTTGGGTTGGTAATGGTTAAGAAAAATTAGGGAAAACGATGAGACTTTGGATTGGTATTATGGTGTTCCAATAGCGGCATGATGGTGTTAGGATGAAAAGGTGGCAATAAGGGCTTAAAAGAGGAGAAGGAGCAATTGGTAGTTTAAGGCTTGGTCGACCTAATTCTGATATAATTTTAGTGGTCGATAATGAAAGACAGACATAGAACTACCTAAACCCAAAAAAAATTAGTACCCTAAGCTAGTAATAGAAAGGGAAAAGAGGATAATGAAGCTTAAGACCGGTAAAAGGAGATTGGGGAAACAATGAAAGATTGATGGGGGAGGGATTCCTAAAGTTTTCTAGAGATGGAAGGAGAAGAGAAAAAATGAGAAAAAGAAAATGTAATAAAAAATAAGAAAAGATTGTGAAATAATATTGTAGAAATAAAGAAAAGAGAATTAGGGAAAGATAGAGAATAAGAGAAGTATTCTTAAATTTTTTTCATCTCATCTCAATACAAATAAGGTGCCTATTTATTATGGGCACAAGTACAAGTAATCTAAAGATTGCATCTTAAATTTCATTACATGAATGTAGGGGATGAATATTTAAAGGATACATGAATGAGGGAGATGAATATCTAAAGCACATAAATGTGCAAGATGAATATGGACATCCACAGACAATGTATTCATAACACTCCCCCTTAGATGTCCATTGTATAAGAAATATGTCTTATTAAAACCTTATCAAGGAAAAATCTAGTCATACAAAAACTCTAGTGAAAGAAAAAGGGTACACCATTTCTTGTACACTCCCCCAGTTCACAACATCATTGAAGATCTCTGACTGACACATTCAAATTTTGTATACTAAGCTTTCAAATATTGAGGTAGGTAATACCTTGATAAATAAGTTTGCTAAGTTATCATTTGAATGAATTTATTGAACATTAATATTACCTTTCTTTTAAAGATCATCGGTGAAGAAGAATTTTGGTAAAATATGTTTTATTCGATCTCTGTTGATATATCCTTCATTCAATTGAGCTATACATGCAACATTGTCTTCAAAAAGTACAGTTAGAGTTCTTTTGTAAGAGGATAGCCTACATATCTCTCAAATATGTTAAGTCATGGACTTTAACCAAACACATTCTCAACTTGCTTTATGAATTACTATAATCTCTACATGATTAGAAGAGGTTGCAACAAGTGTTTATTTAGTGGAACGCTATGAAATAGTTGTATTACCACTTGTAAATAAATAACTTATTTGAGAACAAGCTTTGTGTGGATAAATATTCTGTATCTGCATAACCTATTAGCTGTGGTTTAGATCTATTTACATATAATAAGCTTATATCAATAGTACCTTGGAGGTATCAAAAAATGTGTTTAATTCCATTCTAATGTCTTCGGGTTGGAGAGGAACTAAACCTTGCTAACAAGCTAATGGCTAGGGGTGGCAATTCGGGTTTACGGGTCGGGTTCGGATCAAGTTGGGCATAACCTGAACCCGTTTGTACCCAACCCGAACACGACCCGTTTATTAAACGGGTCAACCTGACATGACCCGTCTAACCTAAATATACATAATATGCTTATAAAATAGTAACACAACCCGTTTGACTCGATCCCAACCCATTTATATTAATTTTTTATTTTATATAAATTAATAATTAATAAATTTATATATTATATAACGGTTAAACGGGTTGATGGATCGAGTTGACTCGTTTAATCACCTGTGTAATTTAAACGGGTTAACCCGAACCTAACACAAAATTTATTCGGGTCAAACGAGTTGACCCGTTTATGACCTGAACCCAACCCGAACCCGTTTAACTTGTGTCATATTATTGTGTCATGTCAAAAATTGCTACCTCTACTAATGGCAAAAGTTATATCAAGTCTTGTATTATTAATAAGATATATTAGTGTATTAATAATACTAAGATATAGTACTCTAGGACCAAGAACCTTTTCATTGTCATCTTGAGGTCGAAAAACATCTTTTTTCACACCAAGTAACCGAACAACTATTAGGGTACTTAATGGATGTGCTTTATCCATGGAAAATCTTTTAAGGATATTTTAGGTATAAGTTGATTGATGTATAAAAATTTCATCTTTCAAATGTTCGATTTGTAGGCCTAGATAGAACTTTGTTTTTCTAAGATCTTTCATTTCAAATTCTTTCTTCAAATAATCAATCACTTTTTGAATCTCTTCAGGAGTTCCAATAATATTTAAATCATCAATATATACAATAATAATTGCAAATCTAGAATTTGTTCACCTTGTGAAAACATATGGACATATTTAGTCATTCTTATACTTTCTTTTAACAAATATTCACTAAGATGATTATACCACATTCATCTAGATTACTTTAGTCCATACAAAGATTTTTATAATTTAATTAAATATTCCCGAGACCTTAAATTAAATGCTTTAAGTATCTTAAATCCTTTTAGAATTTTCATGTAGACATCATGATCAAGTGAGCCATATAAATAGGTTGTAATAGCATCCATAAGATGCATATCAAGTTTTTTATATACTGTCAAAGTAATGAGATAACAAAATATGATTGTATTCATCATAGGAGAACAAATGAACTTATAATCAATTTGAAGTTCCATGCTTTATATCTCACAACTTCATTTTTCTCATTTCATTTATGCATAAATACCTATTTATACTTAACGGGTATTATACTTGTAGGTGTTTGGACCACAAGTCCAAAAGCTTCATGTTTTTCAAGTGAATTTAATTTTGCTTGAATTACAGCTTTCCATAACACTTATTAACGGATCTAGGTTCATGATCCTTATTATTATTCATAACATTAAGTGCTACATTATATGCAAAAATGTTGTCAATAACTATTTCTTTACAGTTCAATCTTTTCCTTGTAGAGACATAACTTATTGAGATTTCCTCATTTTCATCATCTTCATCATTTTTAGGTACTTTAACTTCTTCTAGAATTATATTGTTTGTTATGTCTCTAGACTCTTTAGGAGTATCTATTTCTTTAATGGGCTCATCTTGAATAATTACTCCTTTCCTTTTGCTGAGATTTTTATCTTTTGAACCAATTAGTCTATCATGTTTCTAGTATGCCTTAGACTCATTAATTTTTTCATTGATGGATTGTCCTTCAAGGACATCAATCCTTACAATAGCATTGGTAGCTGGTATATGTAACTTAGTTACTCTTTTTAGGTTATTAAATACATTTAATAGTTAATTTGCTATACTTTGTAAGTAGATTATCTTTTAAACTTCAAGTTCACATTGCTTTGTGTGAGGATCAATATATTATAAAGTATTCCATGCAATTTTTTTAATCAACTGCTTGTTCTTTTCTCCCCTGAATGTTAGGAAAATTGATTCATCAAAATGATAGTCAGCAAAATGTGTTGTAAATAAGTCCTATGTCATTGGCTAATATATTTTATAATAAAAGGAAAATCATACGTAACATATATTCCTAATCTACTTTAAGGTCCCATTTTAGTATATTATGGTGAAGCTATTGGAACATATACCATACATCCAAAAATTCTGAGAAGGGAAATATTTAACTCTTGACCATAAGCCAATTATAAAGGGAAATATTTATTATAACTAGTTGGTTTGACGCACACGAGTGCAGTTGTATGTAGAATTGCATATCCCTAAGTAGAAATAGGGAGTTTTGTTCACATAAGCATAAGTTTGGCTATTAATTGAAGTAATTTAATAAATAATTCAATTAAGCCATTTTGTGTATGAATATGAGTTATAGGTGTTGGGTTTCACATATATCATGTAACATAATGGAAAAATAGATTTTTAAAATTATGTGATGTGAAACCTTCCCACGGATCAATGCACAGGGGCATAAATTAAGAATCAAATATTACCTTTTAAAGTACAGATATGAATCACGAGCATAATCAGGTGATGGTACCTTTACAATATCCACATAGAGCGAATGATGACTTTTCAACTTCTACGAATCAGCTAGGATCCATCTTTCACACAAAGGAGTAGGATTTAGTGCAATTTTAATAGGATTTATATACAGTTTTTGCTGGTGGCGATTTTATTTATTTTTTGTATTAAATAATAATGCCTTCATGCCCTTTTTATAAAGCTAAAGGCATGCCTCTTTCCTAGTCTTACTAGGAAACCGCATCCAATTTTAATTCTATTCAACCATTAATACCTTATCCCTAACATAGTGAGAGTGAGGAGAGATAGGACTTATCCATTAGTTATCTAATATTACATTAATATTAATAACTAAATATTATTAGATAATAATATTATCTTATAATATAATTATTTAATATTATTAGATAAAATATTATCTCATAATATAATTATCTAATATTAAATAACATAATAATTTAATATTATTTTAATATAAGATAATATAATATAATATAATATATTAAATGAATATATATATTATTACTTTGACTATATATGCAAAATAATAAGCCAAATTAATAGGTTTTTAATCTAACTAAAAATTAATTAATTACTGTCTCATCCTTACTTCTTTTATGTAACTCTGTAAGTTTCTACTACGTTGGTAATGATCTATCAATGGTCCATAGATAGTGAACAGTATCCAGCAATGCATTATTGCTATCCAAGTAGTAAGAATGTCTATGATTCGATATCTACCTAATGTGTGATTAATGCTTTACATCACATTCTTTTTTGTAATGATATCCAAATCGAACTGGAGGCATGGAATGTGTCATTCTCATCAATATTCAATTTATATTTCTTGATATTGAGTAGACTAATTTAAACAAACGATCAATATCACATATTGATCAATTTGAGTATGACCATGTATTTTGTAAGTCTTACTCAATCAAGGGATCGGTCCAAGGATATCATTTCTTTATACAAAAAGAACAAAATTTCATCTACATCACTCATATCTCTTTGTATGATTTGTGACATACTCAATTAATAACTATATGTCATCCCAATTAAAAGTGACACATGATAGCATCAAAGTGTGTGATCCCTCATATAGGGAATCGTAGTGACTTTAAGTCAAAGGATTATGTACATTGTGGTCACATGAGAATAGCTAATGATACAAGACAATCCATATGATATTCTTACAATGGGTCAATTCAGTACATTTGTTCACTAATAATATACCCATGTATTGACTTGATATCATCTATTCATGATTCATAATTATTAGTCACCATACATGATAATTTCAATATATTATTATTATCCTTTTTGTAATAATATTCAACTATGGATATTTTGGGAATAGTAAAACTATTCCATGGATAATTATTATATTAAGTTATAAATTGCACAAATATTAAATATAAAATAAAATATAACAATTATATTGTTTAAAATAAAATGAAATACATTGTACGTTATTATAATCATCTTATGATTGGCTCTTAGGACATATACACCAATAATAGGATGTTCAACATTTATTCTAATTGGCATGCAATAGTCATTAAAAGCTTGAGAAGAGAATTCACTAACATTATCAAGACAAATAGATTTGATAGGGTAATCTAGAAATTGCGCTCTTAATTGAATAACTTGAGCAAACAATCTCATAAACGCTAGGTTATGAGTTGATAGCAAACATATATGAGACTATCTGCTAGGTGCATATATTAATACCATAAAATATCTAAATGGTCTACATGGTGGGTGAATAGGCCCACATATTGCACTATCTATGAGACATATATCTGCATTCATACTTTCTTTTCTAAAATTAAATAAATCAAAACAAAAGTATTACAAAGTAACTAAATGAACATGAAATAAAACTCATATTTAAAATTTATAATTTTAAATTAACTTATCTTTTTAACAAAATAAATTAAAAGGAAAAAAAATTAAAACATACAAACTTACTCTCAATATTTCTCTCCACTAATAACATCATTATTTTCTTGTGAATAAACAAAGAAAAATGATACATCTAAATGGGTGGTATTTATAGGATCATTGGCAAAGTCATTATATAAATTAGCAAAATTCGTTTCAACACCTTTCTCTTTTTCTTTCATTAATGCTTGATAAAGACCAATAAAGTGTTTTGTCGTATGACAAGTACATGACTAGTGTCTATTCATACCACATTGATAACATGTTTGAACATGCTTCTTTTGTTCACTTGTGCTTGCTTATTTTTCTTCTTTCTTATTCCACTTTTAGTGTTAAGGGACGTATTTATTATTTCTTTCTTGGCCACAACTATGACCTTAACCATGACCACATCCTCATCCTCATCCACTGTCATTACTCATACTTGCATTCACTTTAAGGAATGGAGTAGAACCAGTTGGACAAGCTTCATGATTTTTCATTAATAGCTCATCATTTTATTTAGCCATAAGAAGACATAAAATTAATTGTAAGTATTTTTCAAATCCTTTTTCTTGATAGTACTACTGCAAAAGCACATTCGTGGCATGGAAAGTAGAGAAAATTTTCTCTAACATATCTTTCTTAGTAATTTCTTCTTTGTATAATTTTAATTGAGAGCTAATACGAAACATTGTGAAGTTATATTCATTAACTAATTTAAAATTTTGCAATCGTAAATGCATTCGGTCATAACGAGCCTTTGGGAAAATAATAGTTTTTTAATGGTCATACCTTTCTTTTAAATCATTTTAGAGCATAAGTGAATCTTTCATTGTAAGGTATTCATATTTTAATCCCTCATAGAGGTGATGACATAGGAAAATCATCGCCTTAGTGTGATTTTGCATCGATTCATTATTTCCTTCTTTGATGGTATTTCCAAGACCTATAGTATCAAGATGAATTTTAACATCTAATATCCAGATAAATAGTTCTTGCTCGAAATATCAAGAGCCACAAACTTAAGTTTTGTAAGATTTGACATGATGGTAGGATTGAAACATAAATAGAAAATGTAACAAGTAAGAGGGAAGGATCTTGCCAATATGATTGCTTTCTTGTAAGAAGGCTTGGGTGATCAAGAGCAATTCGTGTTGATAATGTGTTATGAAATAATATTGTAGAAATAGAGAAAAGAGGATTAGGATAAGATAGAGAATAAGAAAAGTATTCTTAAATTTTCTTCATGTCATCTCAATACAAATAAGGTGCCTATTTATAGGAACTAGTACAAGTAATCCAAATGTTACATCTTAAATTCCATTACATGAATGTGGGGGGGTGAATATTTAAAGGATACATGAATGGGGGAGATGAATATTTAAAGTACATAAATGTGGAAGATGAATATAGACATTCACATACAATATATATATCTAAAGTATATAAATGTGGAAGATGAATATGGACATCCACATACAATGTATTCATAACAAAAAATTAATTCATAAAGTGTGTATTTATGTCAAAATAAATTAAATATAAAATTATATTTTCAACATAAATTAGTTATAATAGTCAAAACTAAGTTTTAAATTTTCATCATTAAAATTAGGGTTTACTCAATATATATTAAATATTTTATATAATAAATTTTAGTTTCTAAATATTCTATCAATACTGAAAGTAATAAAAATAATTTATTTATTTTTCAAACCAACTATTAAAATAATGTAATAATTAAAACATTAAATGATTTTAGACATAGAGAAATTTTTAGTTAGTTAATGGTACACAATTTGTGTATCTATTAATAATAAGAATTGAAATAAAAAAAAGAGAGTGCTTAATTACTTTTCAAACTATCCATCTTTATATTTATTTTAAATCTTATTAGTAATAATAAACATACAAATTATGTGCTTAATAATCAACTAAGAATCTCTCAAAATAATTTTTTTTATATATTTTCTCTCATATTTTGTTTTAGCGATGAGATAGTCTTTACTCTTCAATTCATGTTTTAGTTAAAAGAACTAACTTTTATTGCTCTTTCTTTTCTTGGATGTGCATTTCAATGGTTATTGATTATTAAAAATAAATCTATGTGATAAAAAAAATTTCTGCCTTATGCTAGTAGTTTGATTTTTTTTTGAAATAAAAAAATTGACTATTTAAAGTGATAATTATCTTCTTTTTTTTATAAATTGATGCTTATTAATTAATATAAGATAAGTTTATGAAATAATAAAATAATTATATTTGTTATTTATGTAAATAATTAATGGTTTTCTTTCAAAAATGTAAAATTGATTATCACTTAATTAACATTATGATTCATAATTAATTGATTAATGTTAAAAAATAATTTATTAGTTGTAAAATAATTTAATTAATTAACATAAGAAAACAAATAAGATGTATTGTATTTTACTTAATAATTATTAGTGATATATTGAATTTTTGTGTTTAAGGGAATTTAAGAAATTAAAACTTTAAAAATGATGATAATGTCATCACTTAACAGAAAATAATAATAGAATATTAATGGAATGGACAAACTGTCATATTAAAATTAACACAAAGAAAACGTGCGTAGGATTTTAAAAATCAAGAAGAAAAAAAGTATATTTAGATTAATATAGGTGAATATAATTTACACCTAAACCAACTTACAATTTTATTTGGCGATGTGGTGGAAGATTTCAATATAAGTGTATGAAAGTGGGTGAAAACGGTGGAGAAGTGTCGGAAGCACAATGAATATCGTGCCCAGAGAAGAGACAAAGAAGAAAGGTCAAGAGAAAAACAAAAGCAAAAACTTCAGTTTTAAAAGGAGGTTATGGTACAAGTAGCCTCCTTCTTGTATGACATACAACACAATAAAAAATGTTGGACTCTTGACGTGTGTTTTACTAATTTCAAAGGAAAAATTTAAGGGTTATTGGTTATAATATTACACAACTCAAAAGGTGCCACCTAAAACTTTTAAAACCTTCTCACACAGTATTTAAAAGTAAATCGTAATGTAGCAAAAAAAATGTAATTAATATTTAAGTGTGAAAGTAATTCTAACAGTAGATTTGGTCATCATAAATTTTAAAAAATTTAAATAAATTAATTTAATAACTTAATAAAATTAAATTAAATTGTATCAAATATAAAATAAATGAATAGGTGAAGTAATGAAATTATTAAAATATTTAATTAATTAAATTTTAAATAATTATATCTTTATTTTGAATTATATATACATAAAGTATGTAAATAAATATTTAATATCATTAAGTATAATTAATTAAATTTTAGGTGATGATATTTTTATTTTAAGTATCTTGACTATATTAATATAATTTAATTTTAAAAATAAATTTAAATTAATTTAATTTATATACATACTCATATTAACATATTATTTTATATCATTTTAAAATTTTTAATTAGTTTAATAGTTAATTTTATTAAACACTTCTAATATAATTAGTTGACTTATAGTTATTTGTTATAAGTTAACTTATTTGCTATTTAAACTAAACATAAATTATGTTTAGTGAAAGTAGCTAATAAGCCAGTAATTAATAAGTTAATTGATTGCATTAAAAATATTTAGTAAAATTAATTATTAAACTAGTTGAAGTATATAAAATGATATAAAAATGTTTTAATATAAATAGATATATGAATTATATTAATTCATATTTGTTTTGAGATTAAATTATGTTCATACAATAAATATATTTAAAATAAAAATATAAGTACTTAAAATTTAATTAATTATATTTTTACATTATATATTTATTTATATATTTATTATTTATTTGTTTACTACTCAAAATAAACATATAATTACTTAATAAATATAATTAATGGCATATAATGTGAACTAGTTAAAAATAGAAAGATAAATTTGAAAAAAATTGATAAGTTAACTTATTAAATCAAAACTTATTTATTTCCAATAAGAGAGTTTGCTAAACATCTTTAGAGGTTGACTTCTAATTTATTAACTTGATTAATAAGTTATAAATTGATTTATTTGTTGTGCTATACACAACCATGACCTATAGCTTATACTTGATAGATTTTCAATCTTTTTTTTTTAATTTATTCTTCTTCTAATTAAATGACAACCTATGTAAATAAATGTTTGGTCTACTCTTGATAATTTAATATAAATAAAGAAATGTAAGTAAACAAATATGTATTCTTATAAAATATATTTAATAAAATTGTAAATAATTATATTCTTATTTTAAACAATAATTAATTAAATAAATATGTAATATCATAAAATATCATTAATTAAAGTTTAGATAATTATGTATATTTTGAATATCATGATTGCATTAATACGACTTACTCTCAATATAAATATAAATATGAATTAATTTCATTCATATATTTACTTATATTAACATATCTTCTTACATTTTTTAGCTAATATAATAATTCATTTTAAGGTATATTTTTAATATAATTAATTAACTTATTAATTATTAAATATTAATTACTAACTAACTTATTAACTATTATTAATTTATTAACTACTTATGCTCAACATAGCCTTAAGCATTTTGCAATAGAAAATAAATAAATATTATTATTCTACCATAAATTTAAGAATTTCATAATATTATTTTATAAATATTACAAAATGTATTTAATTTTTTTTATCACAATTTATATGAATCAATAAATAATTAATATTCATATTTTACAAATTTAATTATACATAATATGAATATTATTATAGTTTGTCTATACAAATAAAAATTTTAAATATTTATTATACAAGTTTTAATATAAAAATTTCTTCTTAAATAAAAAATTCCGCAATTAAATAAAAAGATTGATAAACTTAAAATGAATGAACTTTGTTTAAAATGAAGAGTCACAAGTATTTGTTTTAGGAGTCCTCTTGAAGTGTTGTGGGACGCAGCACATGTACTTCCTTCAGAATACATTAAAAAAGATATATTTGTACTACAGAACTCTCCGTATAAAAAAGATATATTTAATTCATAATAAATATAGTCTAAAATTATATTTAATTCACATAAATATAATAAATAATGTAATATAAGCTTAATTTAGATTTTCTTTTACAAGAACTCAAGTTTAATTAAAACACATTGAATATGTTATAATGAAATCCATTCTAAATATATTGCCATAAATTCTAACACTTAATTAAATAAATTTTAAATAACATTCAATAAAACTTAATCCAAGGATTTTTGTTATCAATAATGTTATATGTAATGAAAATGAGATTTAAAATTAGGTTTCAAATATAAATCAAGGGTTATTAATAAATATAGGATAATTGTGCAAATTTATAAAGTTCAATTTAATATATATATATATATATATATATAATTTGAATCTTAATTTTAAATCTCATTTTTATTACTTGTGGCATTTCTATTTTGTCTTAGGTTAAAGTAGTTGGTTGTTTAGTAGTTGAAATAAATAACATTTTAAACTTTAAAACAACAATAAATTTATTTAATTTTCAGAATAATTAATATTAAAATTGTAATTTATCCGAATCACATTAAATGATTAAAGTACAAAAATAGATCTCTAAATACATAATTATTAGTTTTTAAAATCTAATTAAATTAAATTTTAGCATTACTTAATAAATATCTAGAGTTAAATTTCTATCATAAAATAAACTAAAATAGCTATTTAGTAGTTAAGGTAAATAATTGTTACACATTTAAAATTATAAAAATTTAGTTTATTTATTTATCCAGTAATTTTGTATACTTATTAATAATTAGGAAATGTTATGAATAAATTTAAGATAGACATTTATTGTTAGAAAATAGAATTTTAATAAGAAAATAAGTATAAGTAAATTAATTATAAAGTTGTGTGAAATTAAATTTAAAATAAGGTGTATGGAGGAGATTTACGGTCATAATTTTCCAAATTGCCCTTAATAGTCCTATAAATTATAAAATTGCCCTTTTCTACTATTAAAACACAACCATTCTTTCGATATTTTTCTTATTGCCACCATTGAAACTCCCTCTCTTCGTGCTTTCTTCCATATTTCCATCAAATGCAAGTAAAATCCTTAAGTAAAACTAATTAATTCTTAAAGATTTTCATCAAATATTCTTCGATCAAGGTATAGTTCCATGAATTGTGAGTTTTAAAGCTAGGTTTCCTTAATTTTGAGAGCTTTTGATGGGAACTCTGGAATTAAACCCTTGTTGATTTATGATGATAAGAAAAAGATTTCAACCTTTCTAATTGAGTCTTAATTTCTTCCACTTATTTGATTAGAGGTAAGTAAATAATCTATTTACTTAAATCTAGATAAATATGTTAAATTAGAATTGTTTAGTTATGATTCATAAGCTCTTTGGTAAATAAAGCTAGGATGTTGATTGTATGGTGAAATTATGTTGCTTTAGCTTGAAATATTGGCAATAGTCTTATGGAGTAAAGTATGACAGTTGGATAGTGTTGCATGTGAGGCTAAAATTTGATCAAGTTGGAAAATCTACATTTGTTGAGCTAATTTCTAGAAATTTCAAATGAGTACTCTAGTATGGTACTTGAATACTCAAGTACTAGTGTGAGGTTACAATGGTTCAATACTTAAGTATCATATTTGAATACTAAAAGACCTTAACTTACAATTTCCAAATATTCAAGTATGCTATTCAAATATTAGCCTCGTTATTAGTGACTTGTATTCAAGTACTATCTCAGATATAGAACTCAAGTATGACTCCTATACTAGGAGCTCATACTTAAATACCTTGAAATTTTCACACTAAATTGGATTATGAATCTAAATGCTATAGAAATATATATATATATATATATATATATATATATATATATATATATATATATATATATATATATATATATATATATTGGATTTGATTAACTTCTGAGCTTGAATGATAACTATTATTCTTTGATTAATCTATTGTAATAAAAGAAAGATGAATTGTTCATTGATTGATGAAATGTTGAATTGAGATGGTATGGGGAAAATGTGAAAGATGCTGAAATGTGGGTGAAATATTAAATGATAAACAATGATGAAATGATGAATTATGGAATTGTTAAAATATGATGATGAAATAATGAATTATGAAAGAATTGAAATGTGATGATGAAATGAAACCTTGATATTTGACTTATTAATATCAGATCTAGGTTACACATTTCTAAATAAATAAAGTATTTAGAAGGATAAGATTGGATTTATGAATGGATAAGGGTGATTGGTAGGCACAAAGCTAATTATTTATAATTAAATATGCATGAACTAGAATTATGTTACTTATGTTTCTTATTTGTGATATTATGAGTATTTGTAATGTTTGAAAAGTAGTTAGGTATAAATATTTGGAAATGCTGATTATAAATTGATATAATTAAGTAAATTATCTACTTATTGAGATGTAGTCTTACTACTATTTTTGAAAAATTTTTAAAATTATTCAAGCTAAAGCTTTGTAGCACTGCTAACTATCCACAAGTAGAGTTCATCTTGATATGTGGTTTAAGTAACCATAATTTTAGTAAGAAAGCTAGATAGATGGGAATAATAGGTTTTATAAATACTTTGCACCTATGAAAATATACTTTTATGTAAATATTCCTTTTGATAATAAAATGAAGTGATTATACTAAATTAGCTTATAAGTATTATGTGATGATACCAAGATAAGATTATATAGGCATTTGGAAATTAGTAATAAGGTCTATGCTAGTCTTGACCAGGTAGTTGTAATGAAGTTAGTATTAAAGCATGTTCTAGGAATTAAGTGGACAAAATAGGGTCCATAGGAAGATAATAAATAGGATGTGATTATCATTGCTTATTTAGGTGTTAATTAAAATTATATCAATGATATATGCATGCCTAAGAACAAATACCACTAATACCATTTAGATGAAACCTAAAGTTGTGTAATGGTGGTGGTGGAGTGTTTATTGGATAATTGCTAGGATACTTACTTATGGATATGATTGAATATGAACTAAACATTTTGAAATTCTCCATAAGTTAGGCTATAATAGAATCCAATAGTCATAGAGCTAGTGATTTGGGGGATGAAAAATCATTTTAAGGGTTATAGGCTTATAGTGGTAGACATGGGGGAAATGATGATGAAAATATATCTCCATAGGCTACTACTTTTTGCTAATAGTTATTATTCAATGTAGCTTAGGTTCTTCACTAAGAAAAAGAATAAAAATAACATAAGAATTAAGAGCATTAAGCCTTTAAACATAGAAAAGAGAAAGAACCAACACCACCTAAAGAAAATCTTATTGATAAACTCTCCATCATTTATGAATTTGACAAGTTGAAATCTCATTATTTCATCAAAATAGACTTTGATATTGATCATCATTGATTTATTGCTTAAATTCAGTGATATGGTCAAATGATTTCTTATTTTGATTCAATGCTTGTTGAACTCATTGATTATAGACTAGAAGATGTTGCTTACTTCTGGTTTACCATAGTTATAGAAAATAAAGACTCTCCTTGCCATCCTTGACATAGTTAGCTTTCCAACAACTTTTTATTGATCAATTCTTGCATCCCAAAGTTTGTAAAGCTAAAATTTATGAATATGAACACCTAAAACATGGCTTAATGTTGGTCAATAAATATGTATTTTAGATCATTCACCTATCTCATTATGTAAGATATCTAATTCTTATTAAAGGAGTGAAAATTTAGAGATTTACTTATAGTCTTCAAGATCATTCCTTTAATGTTATCCAATGTGCAAAAGACACCATCTTCCAAGACATTATCATTCAAGCACTAGAAAAAGAATATGAAATTAAAAATTAAGAGGAAAAAAGAGCATAATTTGGAAGAAAGCATAGTAACCTAAGAGATTTGGTCATCCGGCTAATATTGGGGGAATGCCTCAATTTAATTTTCCTTATAGTGAAAAAGGTCATTTTATTCCAAATTTTCATCTTAGAAGCTCTACTAGTGCACATCCTAGGGAGAAGGGTCATAGTTATTCTTCATCTTATTTATCTTTCTTTAGTGTTCCTATTAATTTTGGTAGGGGAATATTTCTAAGAAGAAGCAACTTTCGTAAAGAGCCACTATAATGTGTTCAATATGGTAACAAGCATTCGAGACTATGTAATAAAATGAATTTAGTCTATTTTTTATATGGACAATTAGGCTACAAGAGAAGAGCTTGTCTAGGCAATTCACCAAGTTACAATGTAAATTATCCTTTTTCATAATATAACCTATTGGCAACTGAGCAACCACTCGTAAACCATAAATGATGCAAAAGCCCAATGTTAATGGCAACATCAAAAGGAGAAACCCACTAGAAAACTAAGCTAAAGTTGACTTGTTAAGAGGCATAGGCCTTTAATGCTGTCCTTATAGGTACTTTTTCTATTAAAAATCTATCAGCTTATGTTTCGATAGATCTAGGAGCTATATATTCTTTTGTTTCCATGAAATTTACTTCATTAATGAACATACTTCTTAGTAAATTGCTAAACTTTTTGTTTGTATCCATACTAGTAAATGGAACTTTGATTGCTACTTAGTTGGGAGATGCTTGTCCCATTTATGTCCATAATCAAATTATGCTTATAGATTTTATTCTTTTAAAAAGGGTAGATTACTACATCATCTTAGAAATGGATTGGTTATTAAAATTCAAGCTTAGATGATTATTTTACGTTTTCTTATAGAATGAGCCTTTCTTATTATATTTCAAGGAGAAAAGGATTTCAAAATTACTTATCCCTTGTATTAAGGCTCAAAAGATTGTCTATAATGGATGTTTTGTATGTCTTACCTTTATCCAAGGTCTTAATTAGTTTTCTTCTAAAATAAAAAATGTTCTTATTGTTTGTGAATTTGTAGATGTGTTTCTAGATGATCTACTCAAATTACCTCTAGATTATAAGATTGAATTTAATGTCAAAGTTACTTCTAATACTAATTCCATTACTATTCTGCCTTACTGAATGGCTCTTACTGAATTAAAAGAACTTAAGAAATGGTTGTAAGAGCTAATTAATAAAGGTTTCATGTATCATAGTTCATTTTCATAAAGTGTATCTATTTTGTTTATGAAAAAGAAAGATGGAACCCTGTGATTTTATATTGACTGTCATCAATTGAATAAAGTCATAATCAAGAACAAGTATCTATTACCTTGAATTGAAGACCTATTTGATTAATTTTAAGGTGTAAAGTGCATTGAAAGTAAAAAAAAAAACCTAAAATAGATGTCAAAACCTAATATGGTCATTATGAATTCCTTATTATGTCTTTCGGCCTTACCAATGCTTTAACAACTTTCATGGACCTTATAAATAGAATCTTCAAATCTTTCCTTGATAAATTTGTGATTATTTTTATCAATGATATCCTCATCTATTCCAAGAATGAATAAAATAATGCTTAACATTTTTAAATTATTTTGCAAAATCTTTGAGAACATTAACTCTTTGCAAAATTTTGTAAATATAAATTCTAGCTCATCAGTGTAAAGTTCTTAGGGCATGTGATCTCTTAGGATAATATTCAGGTTGATTTATATAAGATTGAAGAGATATAAACCTAGCTAAAACCTTCAATTATATCTAAAATTTAAAGCTTTCTTGGAATGGTCAACTATTATCATTGTTTATGAAAAACTACTCCCAAATAGCCTATCCATTGATAAAGTTTACTTAAAAAGGTGTAAAATTCAAGTGAATTGATAAATATGAAAATAGCTTCCAATAATTGAAAACTTGTTTAACTTTCGCTCCAATTTTGCCTCTTCTATTAGGGTTTAGTAGCTTTTCTATGTTTTGTGATGCTTCTTGAATTGGGTTAGTTGTGTGTTGATGTAAAATGGATTGGTAATTACTTATGTGTCTTAACAATTAAAGAAACATAGATTGAACTATCCAACACATCATCTTAAGTTAGCTGTAGTTGTGTTTGCATTGCCATTTTTGTATGGTGAAACTTATGAAATATACACGAATCATAAAAGTTTAAAATAGATCTTCAATTACAAAGATTTCAATTTAAGGTAGTGTAGGTGGATGGAGTTATTTAAAGATTATGATTACACTATCCATTATCACCTTAGCAAAGTAAATGTGGTAGTTAATGCTTTAAGTAAAAAGTTATCGAGAATTCTAGTTAATATTCAAATTGAAGATCACATGGTAGTGGTTGCTCATATAATAGTTTAGTTTGTATTGATAGAAAGAATCAAAGAATCATAAAAGCAAGATCTTCAATACCTAACATTGAAAAAAGAAACTATAATAAATTAAAATATAAATTTAGTGATAGATGACCAAGGGGTAATTTGATTTCAAACTCAACTTTAAGTTCTTGTGCATAAAAGAAATAAATTACTTTATCAAGCTTATAGTTCCTCCTATACCCTGCATCCAAGAGTCAGGAAAATGTATCATAATTTGCAATAAAACTTTTAGTGAAGACATATGAAAAAAATGTACTTGATTTTGTGTTAAAATATCTTACCAGTTTGCAAGTCAAAGATGAATGTAAAAGCCCTCAAGTTTACATCAACACTTTCCTATTCCTTAATGGAAGTCGGAAAGTCTAACCATAGGTTGTTTTGTGGGTTTTCCTAAAACTTAGAAAGGATTTGATTCAATATGGGTGATAATAGATAGATTGACTAAGATATCTCACTTTTCCCCAGCTTAAACTAATTATTTTGGAGTTTAATATGCCCACTTATAGCTTGATAGAATAATTTCTCTATATAAAATCCCTTTTATAATCATTTCTAATTTAGCCACTCAATTTACAGCTTATTTTTTTGCAATCTTTCTAGTAAGCTCTCCAAACACAACTACACTTTAGTATTACTTTCCATCCTTAAACACATGGCCAATCTAAATATACTGTTTATATTTTAGAAGATATGTTGTGTGCACACATTCTTGAATTTGAAAGTAGTTAGGTAAAATACTTGTCTTTGATTGAATTTACATATAATAATAATTATCAATTTTTAGCTCCATATAAAGCTTTGTATGACAAAAGATATAGATACCTAATGTGATAGTTTAAATAAGGAGAAACTAAATTCCTTATCCTTGAGAAATTGAAAGCTACTTATGATTATAAAAAATTATATATTGATAAAAGAAGGAAAAAATTGGAGTTTCATGAAGGGACATGGTCTTTCTGCAAGTTTCTTCTATGAAAGGAGCAATACAATTTAGTAGAAAAGGAAAACTTGCATCACGTTACATTAGTTCATTTTCAATTATCTAGAAAGTTGGAATCATTGCTTACTAACTTGATTTACCAAGTGATTTGCATACCATTCAATATGAACCACTCCAACTAAATTCAAAACTTTCCTTTTGAAGAATGACCAGTAGAAATTCTGGATTATCAAATTTGTAAGCTTATATCCAAGATAATTCCATCAATGAAAGTTTATTAGGAAAAGCATAGAATGAGAGAACAACGAAGGAATTTGAAGATGAAATGAGAAAAAAATTATCCATATCCTTTTAGTAAGTTTAAAACTTAGATTATTTTGTATTCTTAATAACTAATTTCTAAGAATTCAAAGATGAATTCTTCGAAGGTGGAAGAATTCTTACACCCCTAAAATTATAAAATTTTATTTTATTCATTTATTCAATAATTTTTTTATATGTATTGGTAATTATAAAATGTTATTGATAAGTTTAAGATAGACATTTATTATTAGAAAATAGAATTTTAATAAAAAAGTATGAATAAATTAATTATAAAGTTATGTAAATTAGATCTGAAATAAGATATATGCAAGGGATTTAGGATTATTAGTTTCTTAAATTACCCTTTTATAGTTCTATAGATTACAAAATTGCCTTTTTCTACTATTAAACTTAAAATACAACCATTCTTTCTCCATTTTTCTTATTGTTACTCTTCTTATCCTTTCTTTCACATTTCCATTAAATGCAAGTATAATCTTCTATTAAAACTACCTAATTCTCAAGGTTTTTCATCAAATATTATTTAATGAAGGTATAGTTCCATGAATCATAAGTTTTAAAGCTAAGTTTCCTTAATTTTAAGACCTTTTGATAGGAATTAAGGAATTAAACCTTTGTTGACTTATGATGATAGGAAGAAGGTTTAAACTTTCTAATTAAGTCTCAATCTCCTTCACTTATTCACTTAGAGGTAAGTAGATAATCTACTTACTTAAATCTAGATGAATATGTTAAATTAAAATTGCTTAATAGTGATTCTTGAGCTCTTTGATAAATAAATTTATGATGTTAATTGTATTGTGAAATTATGTTTCTTAAGCTTGAAATATTGCGAATAATCTTGTGGAGTAACATATAATGGTTGGATAGTGTTGCATGTGAGGCCAGAATTTGATTAAGCTAGAAAATCTTCATTTTCGGAGCTAATTTTTGAAAATTCCAAATGATTACTTGAGTACTGCTTAATGTGAGGTCATAATGGTTCAATACTTTTGAATACTAAAGGACTTTAATTTACTATCCCTAAATATTCAAGTATATTGCTTGAAAACTAGCCCTATTATTTGGTGGCTTGTATTTAAGTATTATACTTAAATATTAGTGTCCCTCATTACTCTATCTTTGGGTACTTAGATATAGTACTTGAGTATGACTCCTATGCTAGGAACTTATAGTTGAGTACCTTGAAAATTTCATACTAAAATGGATTGTGAATCTAAATGCAATAGAAATATATATATTTATATTGAATTGATTAACTTGTGAGCTTGAATAATAATTGTTATTCTTTAATTAATTTATTGTACTTAAAGGAAGATGATTTATTCATTTGTTAATGAAACATTGAATTGAGATGGTGTAGGGAAAATGTGAAAGATGATGAAATGTAGGTAAAATGTTAAATGATAAACAATGATGAAATGATGAATTATAGAATTATTGAAATATGATAATGAAATAATGAATTGTGAAAGAATGGAAATGTTATGATGAAATGAAACCTTGAAATTTGAATTATTGACACTAAATCCAAGTTACTCATTTATGAAAAAGTATCTAGAGAGATGAGATTGAGTTTGTGAATGGACAAGGGTGACTAGGAGGCATAAAGTAGGTTATTTATAATTAAATATATGTGAACTAGAATTATGTTACTTAATTGTGATATTGTGAATATTTGTAATGTTTGAAAGGTAGTAACGTATAAATATTTGGAAATGATTATTATAAATTATTAGTGTATGTGTCATAGGAGCTAATTATAAGATGATAGTAATAACGCATAATATATTATATTTTATTTTAGGTAATACAATTATTTTATTTTAATATTTATGTAATTTAAAACTTAATATAATAATTTCCTTAGAATAATTTTACTATTCCTAAAATGTCCATAGTTGAATATTATTACAAAAGGGATAGTAATAATATATTGAGACTATCATATATGGTGATTGATGATTATGAATCATAAATATATGATATCAAGTCAATACATGGGTACATTGTTAGTGAATAGATATATTAGATTGACTCCTATGAGAATACTATATGGATTGTCATGTGTCATTAGCTATTCTCATGTGACCACAATCCATATAGTTATTTGACTTGAATTCACTACGGTTCCCTACATAAGGGGTTACAAACTTTGATGCTATCTTGTGTCACCTTTAATCAAGATGATGTGGAGGGTGTTGATTAGGTGTGTCTTGAATCATGTAGAGGGATGTGAGTAATATAGATGAGATTTTGTTCCTCTTGTATAAAGGAGTGATATCCTTAGCCCCTTAATTAAGTGAGACTTAGAAATACATGGCTATACTCAAATAGATCAATATATGATGTTGATCATTTTTTTAAATTAATCTATTTAGTATCAAGAAATATCAATTAAACATTGACGAGGATAACACATTTCATGTCTCAAGTTTGATTTGGATATCATTACAAAAGGGACTGTAATGCAAAGCATTGATCACACATTAGGTAGATGTTGAATCACAGACATTCTTACTACTTAAGTGACAATGATGTATTGTTAGATACTGCTCACCATCTATGGTCCATTAATAGGTCATTACTAACGTAGTAGGAACCTACAAAGTTACATAAAAGAAATAAAAATGAAATAGTAATTAATTAGTTTTTAATTAGACTAAAAACCTATTAATTAGGCTTATTATTTTGCATATATATATATATATATATATATATATTCAAAGTAATAATATATATATTCATGTAATATATATTATATTATGTTATGTAATATTATCTAATATTAAAGTAATATCAAATAATTATGCTATTTAATATTAGATAATTATATTATGAGATAATATTATTATTTAATAATATTTAGTTATTAATATTAAAATAATATTAGATAACTAATGGATAAGTTTGATCTCTTTTGACTCTCACCATGTTAGGGATAAGGTATTAGTAATTGAGTAGAATTAAAAATGGATACGATTTTTCTAATAGGACTAGGAAAGAAACGTGCCTTTAGCTTTATAAAAGGGGTATGAAGGCATCAGTGTTTAATGCACAAAATAAGTAAATTACCATTAGCAAAAACCAAATAAAAATCCCACTAAAATTGCACTAAACCCTACTCTTTCGTGTAAGAGATAGATCCTAGCAAATTTGTGGAAGTTGATAAGTTATCATTTGCTCTATGTGGATATTATAGTGGCACCATCACCTGGTTGTGCTCATGATTTGGATCTTCACTTCAAGAAGTAATCTTTGATTCTTAATTTATCTCCTTACACATTGATTTGTAGGAATGTTTCACATCATATAATTTTGAAAATTTATTTTTTGCTACATTATATGATATATGTGAAACCTAACATAAATTAATGTAGTTAAATAAATTATTTGTTTATTGAGACATAGTCTTACTATTTTCTTTAGAAATATTTTATAGATCTTCAAGTTAAAGGTTCATAGCCATCACTAACTATCTAGGAATAAAGTTCATCTTGATATGTGATCTAAGCAACCATAATTTTAGAAAGAAAGCTAGATAGATAGGAGCAATGGATTTTGTAAATATTTTGCACTTGTGAAAGCATACTTTTATGCAAATATTCCTTACGATAATGAAATGAAGTGATTATACTAAATTAGCTTATAAGTATTATGTGATGATATCAAACTAGGACTAAACAGTCTTGTGAAAATCAGTAATAAGATTTATGTTGCTTGCAGCTAGGGAGTCATAACAATCATTAATCAAAACATTTAAAATATCATTAAATTATTTTTTATTTTTACAATAATTATCAAAATAATTGTATTTAGTTTTATTTTATTTTTTTAGGTCATAACTAGTTATTAAAATAAATTTGTTATTAGACAAAATGAGAAACAACATTAATATTTGAAGGAAATATTTATGTTTAATATATATTTTAGTTTTATGTGTGTGTAAGTTTTGAAATGTACTTTATTTATTCTTATAAAGGAAGGAAAAATAAAAGGGTGGAAATATTAAAGACCTAATCCCCCTAGTTTCTAAATAAGAATAACCATTTTTTCTCCATGGGTTCCATAAAAAAATTATGGAATTTGACATTTTGGATGGAAGACTAATGGCAAGGGATGGGTTACAATTGTAATGGCGTGCTTGATAGAGGTTAAATGAATTTCTCAAAATAAGGGAATGTTTGTTTAATTAAATCTAATCTTGAAGGAATTTTTAGTAATTCACCCTAAAAATAAGATTCATTAAACAACATTAATATTACTTTGTTAAGGATGTTGGCATAAAGATTGCTTTTTCTAGCCTATTAAGGCTTTGTTTGGAAGGAGTAAAAATGAGAAGGAATGAAAATTGAATGTTGCAAAAGTGAAATAATAGTAAGGGTAAATTGTATTAATCCTATAAAGATTAGGCTTCATTTTACTTCAAATTTAGTTATGAAACAAGGAAAATTTTTTAAAGTAGGAAAATAAAATACAAAATTATAACAAAAAAAATAATAAAGAAACATAATTGATCTAAGAAAATTAAGAACTTTTTATTAGATTAATCATAGATCACAACATATTTGGTAATTGCAATTAATTTTTCATTTAAGAATTATTTGTAACCCTAGCAATGATTTACAAATTCTATGTTTTGATCAATTTATATTAGCAGAATTAAGCAATTATTATAATTCATAAAGTCAGATCTAAATCAATTGGAATATAGAATTTAACTGAATTAAAAGATTAAACTAGAAACTTTTAATTTAATTATTCAATCATTTATTCCTATAAGAATAATGATGATTAACTAACTCAAATTTAACATAAAACTAAATAGATATTATAAATCATATAAATAAACATAGATTATAACAAATTGATATTCAATTTATGCAATTCTAGAAAATCAATTAAGAGAAATAGGAGAAAGAGAAAAATTAATTAGCAAAAGTTAATATTACAACTTAGGATCTTATAATCTAAATAGAGATAAGCCTCAAATTCTTTGAATTAATTCAAAAATTAGCCTTCCATGGATGAAAAGAAGAAATTTAGATAAGAGAAGAAATGTTGTCTAGAATTATATGTTCTTACCTTTGGAGGCACAAATCCTATAATTTGATTTCTTGTCTTACAAAACCTAATAGTTCAAGTTAATATACCTTTTAAGGTTACAAAGAATAGGGCCTTATTAATTTCAGAAGCCCATAGTCTAATTTACAATTTAATCTATTAATAAAGTTTTACTGTCGTAATTTTTATGAGTCAACTTCTAACTCATATTTGCATATTAAAATGATGTAGTTTCACTAAACCTCAAATATGAGCACTAGTTTCACATTTATTGGACCTTTAGAGCTTAAGATATGACTCAAAAATTGAGATTGATTTAGTTTGAATAAAAATAGAGCATTAACTTCATGATTATTTTTAACCTTCCAAACATTTGAACTAGGTTTTGGCCAAAGCATAAAAGTTTTAGAGCTTCCTTTAAGATTTCCAATGCTATAAAGATCACTCAATTTTTACATTTAAAGCTCAAATTATAATTAAAAACTTAAAATAGTGTAAAAATATGATATTAACTAAATAATTTTAAAATATTGAAAAACTGACACTCAATCATATAACAAGGTTAATTCTATAAGATTAGGCATATAAAACACATTAAGAGGCATAAAATAGGAGAAAAAAATAATATAGTTAATATTTTGCATATCATAGAGCTCAACACAGCCATTATATATATCCTATCGAACAGTGAAGACGTTGTATCTTTTGTTGAGTATGTTGAATAATTTGATTCCTTATGGATAAGGCTATTATCATCTTCCAAATTACTTCTAAATCTTATTCTAACTTGTATCCTTGATGCAAGATGTTTGAAAATTAGTTACAAGAAAGAAATCCTAATATTCAGCTGAAATAGGTATAGGTAAAGATTACCAATGAGTTCACATCCAAGTTAATAATTTTTAAGTTATTAGAAAATTCTATGTTGTAATTAATTTATTAACATTTTTTTCATTTTAATTAGTTACTTAATTTGCATAATAATGTTCTTAATAGTCAGTTCAAAGATTTAGTACTTGATTCATGTCAAGAGGTTTGCACATAGCCTCAATATTATATAAATCGATACAGATTTCACACAATTGCTTGTAAGGCAAACAAAGCTATAGTCAAGAGTGGAGTTTGTATAAGGGGCACTAACTATAATGATCCTAGAGTGACTACTATAATATCCTAAAAGAAATTATTGAGTTAGAATGATACAATCCAAGTGCAAAATGGATTGGCGTTATTTTGTTCAAATATCAATGATTTGATCCTCAATTGGGTCAAGGATATTGGGTTCACAATCAGTATGGGATAGTTGAAATCCATAAAAAAATAAGGTTTCAGAAGTATGATCCATTCATCCTAGCATAATAATCACAACAAGTTTATTATGCAAAATGCCCGAGGTAAAAACCCAAGTCACAAAGGAATGATGGAGTTGATTGGTGGGTTATTTATAAGGTTAAAGCTAGAAGCACAATTAATGCATTAGACATAGATTACTAAGAAGAGGAGTTTACCTATTCTTCTAATATAAACATAGATGACAACCTTAACAGCTTAACAGTTAACTTTAATGAAAGTCAAGATATACAATTAGATAAGTTGGTTCATAATGTAGTATTGGAAAAGAAATGTGACGATGAATCTAATTTTGTTTTCCTTATCTAAGATGATGACTCTAAAGTAGATGAGGCAATGCTTAAATTAGGAGATAACATAGAAGATGACAATGCTGGCATAAGAGATGATGATGATGATGAATGGGCCAATAATAATATTCATTGATTGAGTATGCATGTCAATTTGAAATTTGATAGGTTAGATACCTAATATGCTACTAAAATTTGGATAATTAATAGTGACTTTCATACTGAATGGTTATGTAAGGTTATATACATTTTAATTTGAAACTTGATGTCTTAGATATAAAATATGCCATTAGAACTTGGATAATTAATATTAACTTTCATATTTTTCTTTGCATGCCTCTTTTATTTTTCTAAAGTATACAATTTTTGTTTGTTAACCTCACAATCATAATTGGGTTATTCTCTACTCAATGACTTATAGGAAATTATGACTTAAGGATGATAGGTGAGATCTAGATGTGGATTAATGCATGGCAATGCTTTGAGGAGGGAGAGAGGAAGGGGTTCCCTAGGTGAAGAAAGCAATATTTATCAAGTGCACATTAAGGAGACAAGTAATGTGAATCCATAACCACATCCACAAAATGATCTTTAGGCAAATGAGGTCCCTACACAACCAATAAGCATATAGTTGGGGGTTGTAGGAAAAGTGTACATGTTAAATAAATTTAATTTTATGCAATGAATATGTACTAACTTAATGATTGATATATACATGTTTTTGCTAACTTCTATGATGCTATTCCCATAAGGAAAATTGTGAAAATAATTAAGTCATTATTCTATAGTCATTGGATCATATGGTCTAGAGTGCTCAAAGAGCAAAAAGATAGATGGTTTGAAGCATTCAAGGTTTAACTTATCATATGTTTATAATTTAGACTCATATTTTTATATCATTACCCTTAAACTTATCTTATATGTCATTGATTTTTTATTTCAATTTTTACAAAAAGAGTATTCGTGAGAGGCTATCTAGGAGTTGGGGATTTGAAGGGCATGGAAGATTAAATGTGTAGAACAATTGTCTGACATTCTATACATGGCAGGAAAAGCACACAAAGAGAAAAAAAATAAAGTCCCTAAATGGATTGGTGATCCAAACTAAAAAGCAATGCTTAATATGTGGTTGATAGATGAAAGCTGCAAAAAACTTTCATAGTAAATCTCTGAAAATAAAAATTCTGATTTTAGTAGTCTTAGGCCTTTTTACATATGAGGGGTCAATCCTAATGATTAAACATAAGAAAAAGCATGTGAGAAACATCAATTTTATTTTTATGATCTCTATTGAATTACATATTGCTCTAGTTCATTTTTGCTATATGTTACAAGAAAGGCTAATTGGGGTCAGGGTGACATTATCACAACTATTTTTGAAAACCTATAAAAACAATAAGTAGTTTGTCTACAATAAGTCTCAAATAACATGGATTAGTCTATTATCCTTTTAAACTTTGTTTAATTTATAAATCCTAAGAGCCTTGTTTATTCAAACCCACGACTATTTTTATGTATGATTCCTTTATAAACAAATGACTTTAAGATAGTGTGTTGATTTTCAACATTATAGTATAGTTAAGAATTGATGCTAGATTGCATAGGGATTAATGTGAATATTTACTTTTAAGTGTATGTAGTATAGTCAAGAATTGATGCTAGATTACATAGGGATTGGTATGAGTATTTACTTTTAAGTGTATGTGTATTTTACCATGAGGTTAAAATATGCTCAAAGAATGGGGAACCCATTCTACTTTATTTATTTCTTATTAACATATCATTTTTTTCTCTACACAATAATGTCATTTTTTTTCATGAATTAGTTGATTACTATCATATTTAATTGTGCTTGTTAAACATGTATTTTTTTAGTAAATACATTTGCTCTTATTTATGTAAAAGTTATTCATTAATACCTAAAATTGTTTAATTGGTAGGAAAAATATGATAGGTTAGGTAGGGAGAAATTTGGAGAATCCTCATCAAGTTTTGCAGCTAATGGCAAGGAGGGAGATGATAGAGCTGAGCATACATTGCCACAAATAATTAAAGAAAATGATGCATCATTTTTTTACAGGGCAATCGGTGGGTCCAAAAAGAGGAGGCTTTATAGGGTTGGATTTTAGGGTTTAGTTTTGGCTACAAAGCAAGAAGGATCATCTATTGTGCCATAGTAGAGCAACTAACCTCAAATCAGAGTTAAGGACATTGTTATAACTCCACAGCTAAAGGCTATCATAGAGAAGATTATGGACTAACAAGTAGGTCAAGTAACGAAACGTCAAATTCAATTTGAGCAATAAATGGCCTAACTATGAGAACATGTTGCCTAACTTTTGTTGACATAAAGTATTCTTACTAACACCTAAAGCTTCAATGCACCACCTTCCAACAATAACTCTTAAAATGGATGATTTGAGGCACAAGCTTTAGGAAGCCTACTTATATTGTGCACTTGTGTTTTAGTTGTGTATAGCCTTTTTGACATTTATTTTGGATGATTAGGTTATTTAATAATGATGTTTACATAACATGATTAACTATTATGTATATATAGTTTCCTTAATTTGAATAGGTGTTTTTAGTATTTTTGAGCATTTGTGTGCTATTAAATTAGCAAGGATGCAACAAGGGCTAATTTGGCTCCTTTCAAATGCTATTAACAAGGGATTTTGTTTATTTCTTTTTTGTTAAATGGTTATGTTAAAATAGAGGAGTTTTGTTTAAATATTTTGTTCTAATAAACAAATTGCAAAAACAATGAGGGGTTTTCCAGGGGATAGTCCTTCACTAAAATATAAGTGAGGATTTTATGAGGGAAATAACTTGTTGCTAATATTTTAGTGAAGGACTTAGCTAAGGATGGTCTTTTGCCAAAACATAGCACTTGAGGTCCAAAACTATGCCATTTTCTACTCCAAATATTTAGCAACTAAATTAGTGAGGGACCATCTTTGTTGTGGATATTTTAATTAGGGACCATCCCCTTGTTATTGCATCACTAAAAAATTCCAAAAACTAAATCCTATTCATCATTTAGTAAGGAACAATCTAAGTTTAGCGAGGGATCATTGCCCTAGCTAAATTTAGCAAGGGATAAAATTTAGCAAAGACATTTTTAGCTTGAGATTAGGAATAGATTTGGTCCCTTGTTAATTACAATTTAAAGAGGGAAATCTCATGATTAGTGAGAGATATACCATTGCTAATTAATTTTTTTCTTGTAGTGATAAAATGAATGTAATTAAATAATGAAAAGACTTAATACTTAAAAAATAGGTATCGGGTCATATAAAAATTTAAACTCATTAATTTAGAGATCTTTTTCTTAAAAATTTAAAATACTAAACATAATTAATAACTATTAACTATAAATATCATTTGCATAAAAATGAATTATAATTACTAATAAAGTTTAAAATTTTTAATTTCTTTGGAAAAAGGCTTTGAGTATGACCAAAAGGGAGTATAAAGAGGCTAGTTTAAAATTAATTTCAATATCAACATAAAAATATAATAAATAATGTATAAAAAATAAATAACCATTATATTCATATAAGTGATGAATGATTATTTGTTTTAAAAACTATTGCAACAATTAACATAAAAATTTATGATGGAAAAAGAATTAGTTTGAGATCATCTTTTTTAAAATCATTTGTGAAAGTATTTTTTTAAAACTAATTCTTTTAACCCATTCTAATCCTATTTTCATCTCATCTTTGAAGTGAAAGATATTTTGTAGGACTCATGTTCGTTTCCATTTCAATTTTCTATCCTTTTTATTTTACATTCTTATCTAAACAAATGCAAGTACATTTTTAATTTACTTTTCATACCTTCCTTTTTGTTTTTATCCAAACCAAACATAGCCAAAAAAAATCTATATTTACAAATTAATTATTATGATAATATATTAAGAATAATGCTACTTATATTTTCCTTCACTTACTTTTATTTTCATATAAAGAAAAGTATGCTAGTGTAGACTATTTTTTACAAGCTTCAATTTTTTTCCTAATATGGGATGAAGAGTGAAGAAGGAAAAGTGCAAACAACTTAATTACTTAATTGGCTCTTAATGAACTGATTAGAAAAATGAGAATGTAACATTTTTACAAAAGTTTTATTTAAAAAACAAGATTCATTGGAAGGAATAGAGGCTATAGCAACGTCATTTGTCATTAATATAGATATGAAACTCATCAATATTGGTCTATACTAATGACAATGTCATTGGAACCATGTCATCGTGAACATGTCATACCATAGAAACCTATACTGTTGACATAAGTGGTCATCGCAAAAAATAAACTTATGCTAATGATGAAATGTATGATATGGTAGCACCACTAGACTGATGACAAAATATTGTCATTATGGCATTTGTTGACATGACATAACTTATAACATGATAGGTGTCATTAGTGTAATTTTTTTTAATCTAAAAAAATACCATAACCTATGCTAATGACCTTTATTATTTGTATAGATTTTTTTCAATTTTTTAGAAAATGTTTAAATTTTTACAATTATTAATTAATTCTATACTTTTAGCAATATTAATTGTAAGCATTATTCCCATTCATTTTTTATAATTATTAAAAATTTAAAAATATCATTATATTAATTATGATACTAAAATAAACAAAAGAGGAAATATATAAAGTAAAATGAAAAACAATATACAATAATAAAATCATATGATGTCTATATAAAAGAATGCAATTTGCAAATAAAAAAGTCAAGTACATAAAATTTAAAGATTGTTTAAGTCTACAAAGTCATCATTATCCTTGTCATCATCTTGTTAGTGTTGAGCTCTAGGTGGAGATGGCTATGAAGCAAATCTAGCAAGAAATGGTTAGGGATGGATGAACTGCATGTGAGAAGAAGGAAGAGACAGTGGAAAAGTGCATACCTCTAGTCTAGTCAACACATACTCTCAACACATACTTGAACAAGTATTAAAGTTATTACTTGATCTAGTTTAGTGTTTGGTGTTAATAGTCCATATGTTGCTAACTCTGAACAATGTATTACTGCACTCACTTAAGCCATAATGGATCCTACTACTACCTTAGAGCGTAAGCTACAATCGATGAGTTGTTACTACAAGTACCATAGGAAACCCTTCAAAGCACACAACTAACCCTTTTTCTATGCCCTTGATGTGTGCTTAACACTTCAATGGCAATAATAAATTCTTCAATTTGTGTGAAACTATCGTCAAGCTACTAAAAGCAAAACCAGATTGTGACACAGTTGAATGGTTTACTCTATCATCTGATTATTGATTTTTTTTAAAAAATGAAATAATAGTATGAGTATAAAGTTTTTAAAAGTAATTAAAATTAAAAATTAAAAAATAGGAATAAAATTACTTAATTAGCTTAGGCATTCAAATGCATTCATTCTTGTAGTAGTTTAGAATGACATTGGGCAAAGTTCTCTATTAGTGGCTACAATGCACTTATCTCTTTATTATTTAAGGTAATTTAAAAAAAAGCAGTTAACATTAATAAAATCATTAACAGTATAAAATTTTAGAATTGTTAACTTAGCATAACTTGTTATATCAATGCATTACAATGGTCTTTAATTCTTGTAGATCATTATACTTTTTTTATGTTCTATTTTGCACGTTTCTATTAAACCTTTCTAGTAAATTGAAAGCAAAACATATAAGGCATTACAAGAGCTAGTAGTGAACTTGAAATAAAAAAAATTATGACTTATATTATTTAATTCATTCTTACCTTTTACTTTCAAGCATTAAATAACTTGCAATGCTTATCTTAGTGACCCAGTGGGATATCAATTGGAATCTCTTGTATCGCTCTGTCAAGGTCGCAAGTGAGGTCATCCTCCATGCTCTAAGAAATGCTCATGGGCTCATTCTTCTAATCCTTATATTGATCAATTGTAGTGCATTGGATATCAATAGTTATGAAGAATAACTCATTTGGTGAAATGTCAACAAACTTTAAATGTTGCTAAATTGAAAGTGTTATGCCCTTCATGAAAATATGGAATTTTCTTTTATTTTTAAGTGAGAAATAGATAAAGGTAAATTACTAAGTAAAATATAAATTTATGTTTTAGTAAGTTGAGAATAGGAGATTCTAGAAGGATTAAGTGGGAAAAAGTGAATAAAATAAAGAGTTGAGATATAAAGTTATTATTAGTGAATATATGAGTATAGAGGAGATTAAGATAATATTTTTTAATTTTAACTCAACTACTATTTCTCATTTTTGGGCATAACTTAGTCATCACGCTTTATTTCTTACTTAAAACATTTCCAAACTCTTAACTCTCTCTCCACTTTCCTTACCCTTCCAACTCCCTTTTCATTCTTCTATAAATCAAGCAAAATAAAGGGCTAATCTTCTTCAAAATCTTCATTCAACCAAGGTAAAGGTTTCATCCTTCATATATCTTTTTTTTTCTTTTTCTTTTTCTTGATTCAAGTAAAAATTAAGTACTTTGTTTTAAATAGGAGAAATAAGCCCTAACTTAAGAATTTCTCAATCTTTGTGTGATTAGGGATTAAAAAAAAGGTTAGATTTACTTTCTAATTTTCTTCTCCATACTAAGTGAGTAAATATCTCTAGCTAAATTGCATTGAATTAAAGGTTATGGGGTATTAGGTTATAATTTAGGGTTTTATGTGATTTGTATGTTTTAAGCATTTATGTGGTGATTTGATAATGCTTAATTGAAATAATGAATGAGATTAGTGTATTTGATGAGTTATGAGGCCCTATTTATGAGAAAATTAAGTTTGGTAAAACTATTAATTCTTTAATAGGAGCATTAATGGTAATATGAATAATGCTTTGCGCTGGTAATCTATAAATTTCTAAAGGAATAGTTAACCATTTTATACAAATGGTTTATCATTATTCTAGAAATCTAAATAAAGGACATCCAATAGCAAATGATTAATCATTCTACCTTTGAATGATCCTTACTCCCAGCCAAACAATGACTATTTAGCGTCCATTTTTCACTCATCCTTGCTAGTTAATGATGGTAATTCCTTAAATGATTATTAAGCTTTTTCATTCAGATATTGTTCCATATGATATGTAATGAGGACATATTTGTTATGCTACTTATGAAAAGAAATGAGCCCTAGACATGTTGTAACACATGATATATGATATGATTAAGCTTGTTCGTGCTTTTATGAGATGAAATGAAATGTGTGTCTATGCATAAAAGTATGGTGTTGCTATGAAAATATGATAATCACAATTTGAGATATGATATGAGAAAGAATGGAATATGCAATGTGATATATGTAATGTGATAGGGGGATGATATAACTCTTAAACATCTAGCCTTGGTAAATTGCTTGTTGTAAGTATAAGATTAACCTTGGAAAGACAATGATGGGCTTGTGGAGGGTATAAGGATGATTGGGAGTCACAAGGACATTTATTTACTTTCTTATATAACTAATCTATATATTGTGCATGAATTATTCACTTTAACTAGCATGTGTTTCTTAAAAGTGATTATATAATTGATATCATAATAGATTGCAAGGAAGGTAATTCTGATGATAAGATAATGTTTCATATCTTAATATTATTCGAGCATTTATTCATTAAGTTCTAGACTTCCCTTTCTGTATTTATTTATGTACATACTTAGGAAGCTCCATCATTAACCTTAAAATCAAAAGATTTGAAGCTTTTAAAATAGGATAAACAACACTAGAGCATTTTGTTAATATAGTGGTTTATAAGCCTTACAATATGAGTATGAATTATAAAGAACTTCATTATTTTGAAGAAATTAAATTAGCTTATCCTCTTAAAGGAGAGGTACATAAATAAATCTAACTTCTAACATATTTATGAACCTACTTGATGTGTACTTATTATTAATAGTAATGGCCTTTTTAACCTCTAATTTGATTTACTAATAAATGAGTATGTTAATAATAAAAGGGATAGGCTAGTGGTGAATGGGTAATGCGTACCACATTTATCATGATCTGGGTTGGTCATAACAAAATTAATATCAAAGCATAGTTTATTATAGGTAGTATAGCCAATCCTTGGTTGTATCAACAAGTAAGAAAAAAAATGCCCTTAATTTAATGTGGTCTTTTGAAATGCCTTCAATTTGATGTGGTGTTCTAAAATGCCATGAAGATTCATTGTTGAGCATACCACATGAAACTCCTATAAGTGCTTATAAGCATCCTCACTTGTAAAATCATGAAACCTAGGAAGTAAATATATTAGACTAAATTTAAGCTCAAAGTTACTATCTAATTTAGGATGTTGGATGCCTAAAGGTTAGTAAGTGACATTAGGGATAACCAATTCTTTTAATGTCTTATTATTATTTGCCATATTATGAAACTTATCTAGAAGATCAAAATAAGGGTAAGGATGTTATAACTACTTGTATTTCTCCTACCTATATTTCTAGTCCTACAAAGAAAATGAAAAGTCCTATCTATTTCAAAACCAAATTCTAATAAATCACTAACAGTTCTCCTAGTAATGCACTGCACTACACTAGATTACACATGATATAAAAACATCAAAACATGATTACATAATGAAAAATCACTTAAAACACATCTAATTAAACTATTTATACATTTTTAAAAATTATGGGATCACTAGCAAAATGAAAGCTATAATCATACAAAATCCAAAAATACAATAAAAAATCTTTTAAAAAAATTTAAAAGTGGTCTAAATAATGGAATTTGGCCAAAAAAAGGGAACCTCATGAATTACTATACAATAGTGAGCCTTGATCAAAAATATATTTTTTACTACCACAAAAATTTTCAACTCAATCGGAGTTAGTCACTTTAATACCTATTTAAAAGGTAAGAAGCAAAATGTGCAACTTGTTTCTTTGAGACAAAAACCTCTATTAAAGTGTAAAATGAATTAATATATGATGGAAAAGGATGAAATAAAGTGGAGGAACGTGCAACAATTAATGAATTCAAGAGAATGCAAGAAAATATAGAAAAATGATAGATACCATAAAATGTAAGCAAAACACTAACAAATGCAAGATTGACTAGAATGCTTAAACAATTATGTAATACACAACCAATAAAAGATGAGAATAGACGAATTCAATTAAATCCTTGACAACAATGCTAAAATTTTAATATATGTCGCAACATATCAAAATTAATTATAACAAGTTTGTTAAAAAGTATGCAATATAGGGTAACAAATTAGGTTATACCCATGGTGACATTTAATATATCTTTTTTCAATTATTTACTAACAATGATTATACAATTGTTTAAGCTTTTAATACACTAAAAATAGAAGGAAGAAAAGCAAACAAAAGTGAAATAGAATTACAAATAGAAATGTAGATAAAATGTAAAATGTAAAATGTAAAATAGAATTCAGATAGTATGTAGAATAAAATGAACATAAAACCAAATTCAAGGGGTTTTGATTCAAGATTAAAATAAATACACTAAAAAATAAAATAGAAAGAAAGAAAATTAATATAGCAAAACAGTTGATTTAAGAATTTAAGAGTTTTTAGTATGGATTAATCATAAATTATAAAATATTTGATCATTCCAATTAATCTTTTAATCTTGAATTATTCAAAACCCCTATCCTACACTAGATAACCATTTGAATTTGATCAATTAATATTAATAAGATTAAGCAATTGTTATAATCCGTATAAAGCAAGATTGAAATTAATTTAAAAATAAAATTCAACTGAATTGAGAAATTAAACTAGAAACCTCCAATTTAATCTTTTAACCTTGTATCCCCACATGAAAAATCATGATCAACTAAGAAAAATTCAACAAAAAAAATAAAGATAAGAAATCATGAGGTTAAGCACAAATTATACCAAATCAACATTCAACTTATGAAATTTCAAAGCAATCAGCACAAAGAATTAAGAAAAAGGAAAATTAATTAGAAGAAGTCAATATTACAACTTAGAATGTCATAATATAGGTTAGGGATGAGCCTTACAATCATTGAATCAATAAAAAGTCTACCTTTCCATTGCTAAAGAACAAAAAGCTTAAAAGAACAAGAAAAATTAGTTTTACTGAATTATGTATAGTTGTTCTTGCCTTTAGAGGTATAGCCCATTATTTGACTTGTTAACCTTTAAAACCCAATGGACATGAATCCTATGCCTTTGAGGGTTACAAAGAGTAGGACCTTGCTGATTTTAAAAGCTCAGGATCTATTTTATAAAGCAATGAATTACAAGAGTTATAATAGTGAAATTTTGTAGGCTTGGTTTCCACCTAATGTAAAATCACCAAAATTATGTGATTTCACAAAACTTTAGATACAAAGTTGTAGGGCCAGGTCTTAGCAAATTTTAGGCACTAGTTTCACCTTAATTAAACCTTTAAAGCTCTAAATATGGCTCAAGAATCGCAATTAGCTTAACTGAGACAAAAATAAAACTTCAATTTCTTGACTAAATTAAACCTTTCAAAAGCTTGAACTACACTTTAACCAAATCATAAAATTTGTAGAGCTTTCTTTAAACTTTCTAATAATATAAAGATTACCCCAATTTGATATTTAGAGATTAATATATAGTTGAAAACCTGAAACAGTGTAAAAATCTAATATTGATTGAATAATGTCAACACATTATCATTAAGATAGATTCTATTAATATTTGGCACCAGTTAGTGGCTTATCAATTTCCAAAGAGGCCTATAGCGATAACATAGTCGTTAGGATATGTGGCTTTAACACATCAGTTAATATGCTAGTTTGAGTAGTTATTCACTTACTATATAGTAATGGCATTGTCATCAGCGTATATATATATTACTTTTTTTTTTAAAAAAGGACCCTATACCATGGCATTATTGTCTAGAAAAGATCATTATTTTTATTTTAATTTTACCCTACACCTAGTTCCCAAGCAATTTTTTAGCACTTTGCCCTCCCCTCATATAACTTATTATCCTATAGTGATGACCAAGAAATGTTGGTATAAACTACTTTTCTTATAATGATTAGCTTTGAATTATATGATTATTTTCATTCTAGCCTTTACTAACAAAAAAAATATGAGTAACTTTACCTTACTTTCTCTTTTCTCTATTATTAACTTATGAAAAATTATAATTATTTATTTTTAAAATAAAATTAAATAAATATATTAAGTTATAATTATGTATTTTTAAAGAAATTTAGTAAGCATATTAATTTATTTTTAAAAGAAAACTTAATAAAAATAAATTATAATATATCTTTTACAAAAAAATTTAATTTGATAAATAATATATAAAATAAAATTATTATTAAAATAAAAAATTAAATAAATCATAAAACAAATATACTTTTATGTTATTTTGCATATAAGCTACTAATAATATACAATTAATTTTATTAAATATCTTTATACAAATATCTAATGTTATTAACTAGTCAAGTAAATTAATACAACTAATTATTAGTAAATAAATAATTGAATCAGTTGATCACTAATATAATCAATTGACTACCAATCAAAGCTTTTATACATCATTTAACTTTTAGTCAAGAATAAATTAGTAAATTTAAAATCTTTTCTTCTAAAATTAAAGTTATGTATTATCCTTGTTAATCTTTTGTATACTTACCTTAAATAAAAGATAAAAGGAAATAACAGGGTAACGTATTAAAATATGCAATGCATTGAAAAATTATAATACATGTAATGAGAATGATAAAAAAAATTATGATATCATACTTAATGCAAGAATGCAATTTTAAAATTTCTATTTTATTATTATTTTGATAAATTAACATTAAATTTAGAGAAAAAATGTAGAATTATTTGAAATATTTTCATACTAATCATGGTTATAAGAGGATCGTGACAGAAATCCATTATTTCACTAACTTCCCACAATACATAACATGAGAAACACTGTAAGAAAGTTAAAAATATCAGCAATTGGTACCAACCTTTTCATGTTTTTTTAGCCTTTATCCTTTTTCTCATTCCCATTCACTAAAACATCTTATTGCCATTTTAGGTGCTTTTCTGATCATTCATATTGATTTTCATGCTTCCTAATGAAGGTAAACAAATTTTAATTGATTAGTTTCAAATATTTTTGCTTAAAATTTCATATTTTAATGCAAATTTTTTGTTTGTATTTTTAGTGTTGATTTTTATAGGTTTTTTTTATGCAGATTGAAGTCACTTTTGCCTTCCAAATATTTAATTCCAATTAGGTTTATATTTGATTTTTCTATAATGATTTCATGATTTTCTGTGGAATATATATTTACAAGTTTTAGTTTGAAAATTTGAATATTTTGAGTTTGATAAGAATATATATTTAAGGTGTCTTTGTTAGATTTTTTTTATCACTTATTTTTTATAGGTTTTAGATTAAATATGAAAAAAATTATTTGTTAATAAGTTATATATATATAGATGGTTTGATGTTGGTTATGTAAAAAAAAAAAAAGAATACATATTTATAGAGTTTTGGTTAGTTATTTATTGTGATAGTTTGTTAAATTTGATATATAGGATTTCATTTATGAAATATATAAGGTTTTAGTGTTTGTTTAGCAGGTGAAATTTTTTCCAGTCAGTTTTGTATAATTGTTCATGATGAATTTAAATGCTAAGTTGACATGATCTATATGAAAGCAATATCAAAGGGAAGATTATCCACTATTAGAAGTTTAGAACTATTGATTGATTCAATATGGATATTCATACATGTTATATGTTAATGTACAATGGGCTACTACCTAGTAGGGATGGCCATACAAATGAATGTATACTTAGGGTTGATGGCTTTGTTAAGTTTACTTGCCAATAAGTGTATCTAATGAAAGGTTGAATTAGATGTTTATATGTTGAGCATGACAATAAGAAACATTTTATGCCAGACAAGGTCAAACTACATCTATATAGGCATGGGTTTACACCAAGTTATTGATATTGGACATGTCATGGGAGGAAGAACCTTATAGAAATGCATATTACAATTTTAAAACTGGTAGCTTAATGTCTATTGGAACACCTCAATAGAAAATGTTAGTTAATTTGAAATAACAATATATGATGCTAGCAATTCATCCTTCCAACTAACCTATAATAATTATATGGAAGAGCATCCTAATAAAGATGCTTAGAAATTTTATATATTATTTGTTGAATAGCATACATTGTGGTTAAGTAATATTAATCACACAAGGTTATTAGTAATAGTTAGAATGTTGAGCATAAAGTTTGATTATAATTCGTCATGGGTATGTTTGATAAAACGATGACATTATTGAAGGAAAAAAATTAACTTGGTAATTTAGTTCTATAAAATTTTTATGAGATAAAGAAGTTGGTCGGTAATGTTAGACTTAGGCATAAAAAAATTGATTGCTACAATAATGGTTGTATTTTGTATTTCATATGTCAAAGACAAATTAATGAAAGGATAAGCAAATTATGTGGTTCACCTAGATTTAAGAAACCATAATAAAAAAGAGGACCATATAAGGAAGTTCTTTCAAGACAATGTATTTTTTTTTTTTACTAATTCCTGAACTTCAGTGATTGTAGGCTTCTTTGAAGTTGACAAAACACATGAGATTGCCAAATAGGGCCTATACATCATTTTGCATATAAACAATTAATAATGAATTGTTGATTTTATTAAATATCTTGATACAAATAGTTAATACTATAACTGATCAAATCGATTAATACAATTAGCTATTAATTAACTATTATTGATTCATGAATTTGCTTATTGAGCTGATTATTCATTATTAAGTTAAATCTTAAATAGTTTACAAATTAATTCGATTCATCTCCAAACCTACTTTGTGGGCACTAAATTTCATAATAGTTCTTTCTTTTCCTTGTTTCTACTAACTTATGTACCAACTATTAAGAATAAACTAGGCCTTTAACATATATGTTCATGGTTTTGCTTTGACATAACTTCAAAAAAAGTCACATATTTTTATAATTTTTTTGTATGATAGTAGAAGTGGCAAGTTGCTTGACATACATCACTAAGAGTGCTAGAATGTTTTTGTGAAAATTTAATGTTAAAGTCTTAAAACTTGTAACTTATGATATAAATCTTATAAATTTTTCATAGAAAGTTAGAAGTTTTAAGCTACTATTATCATTTTCGATTCTAGTCCCAATCCCAAGTTAGACAAATTCATATCAATGTTAGACCAATTCATAGAATTAACCCATTTTTTAGGCTTTCAAATGGACTTTGATCTATAACTAATTTGGATTAGTTCATAGACTTTGATGGATTTAAATTTCTAAAATTAAGTTTGTTTTTTATTATGGGTAATACGAATTGATTTATATGAATCGAAGTTCGTGCAAACTAGGCAAATACAAACTAGTCCACGAACTTATAGTTAAAATTTGTAGATAATCCATATTTGCACAAATATGGACCAATCCAAACTCCCCTAAATTCAATCCGTTTTTTTTTCCAAATAATACAAATTAGTCTGTATTATCCATTTAACAATCCAATCCATTTTACACTTCTACAATGAGTACAGTTTAGGAAAGATATTCTTGTATAAGATGTAAACTTATTTAACTACTTTCTCAACTAATTTTTTTATTAGCACAAAGGAGCAAACTACTTGCTCTTCTAGTTAGTGTGCATGAAATTTAATCTTGGTTAGTTGAAAGTCAATATATGGTAACAACATATTTTTTTATAGGCATAAAATAACAAGTGGCACTAAATCATCCAAAGGAAAAAGCAAGATCCAATATTTATTTTTATTTCTTATGAGATAAATTAAATATTCAATATTTTAAGGTTTTTCCTTCTAAAAATTTATTATGATCTAATGGATAAAAGCTTTGACCATAAGATATTAACTAAAATAGTTGTATCTATTGAATTTAAAACTTATACTAGGCTATACAGTTGTAATGAATTTAGCTTAACTTGCAAGCTTCATTATCCATCAAAAACATTTGAATACTATTCAAAGAAGCTTATCACTTGAAGAAAATGTGTCATTTGAAACATTAAGCTTTTTTAGGAAGGGTGACAGCCTAATACATTTTAAATATCAAATATTGGGCTTTCTTTAAGTGATCCATGCATATTTTAAACCCATTTCGCAATAAGTTGAATTTAAATTAAAAAAAAATTTAGTCCAAATATTTCCAACTTATATTTTGCATCATTTTCATAAAATCATTTTAAAACATAAATTTTAAATTAAATATTTTTAAATTACATATTTAATTCTTTGTTCTACTTTTTAAAGTTTGAATTCTCTTTGATTTAAGCATTGAAAAGGCCTGGGGGGAGCCACTATCTAAGCTTTTGTTGCAACATAAGGTACCATAGTGAGCTAATGAAGGTTAAGATTGTAGGCTAGGCGACCAAATTGTCGCAAAGATTGTGATGGAATATCCAAGATAAAAAATTAATAAATAACTAATTAGAAATTTATATGTGGCATCAAACATTCAAAGTACATCATTTACATTATTTAATATATCAAATTTTACACACTGTGATATAATTTTTTATGATAATTTCAAATCTCACACATAATGAAAAATATAATTACCAAGACAATATCAAATGCCTCTACGTTATTAAAATATTGATAGATAATGCATTATTTATAGCAAAGGCTAAACTAGAAAACAAAGCAAGCCCATGTGCTGATTTCTAGTTGGAAACCCAAGCCATAGTGTCTTCAATAGGGAAATGGCAAATTGAATAGGTTCCAGATTTCACTTTGAGCTCTTGGAAGGCCAAATAGTTTAGGTTCTATTTTGAGGTGTCTCTGTGACAAACTGCGACTGCCTTCGCTTTTGTCCCATCAGTAATACCCTTCAATTCAACAGAATAAACTACAATTGCATGTAGTTTCTGACAATAGTAGAGGGCATGTGGGTAATTTAACTTATGGGACATAACATTCTTATCTCCTACAGGTTTTACTTCAGTTGTTACCTTATATTTCTGTAACATGATTTCTTTCTCAGCCTCAGTAGAGATGACCTTCATATGTTTTCTCAGTTTGGAGACGCCAAAATCCACCATAGATTCCACGGATGTATCACAGAACTTTTCCGCTCCTTCCATGGCAGGCTCTTCACATTCCATTACAGTATTCTTTATAATCTCAGCCTCCTTTGATTTGGGTTTAATGGAAAATTTGTGCAATATTTCCGATACCTTATTTTTTGAAAATGGTATTGATTTTACAGTTTGGCGAGGCCAGAATATGACTGTATTTCAGCGGTTAAGAAAGGAAAAATCCAACTTAGTACCAGAATGCAACGTGTTTTCTAAGAATATATGAACATGATCCTCATGTGACTGATGCCCCGTGGTAGGATACACTGTTCCTCTGTATGATATGGTCCGCTGTTTAAATGACAAGTGTATATAAATTAATATATGGTATACAATTTAATGAAATTATACAAAACCTTTCTTAAGTTTAAAAATCTATTCAAATTTCACTATAAGAAAAACACTACACTTAAATTATAATTTAAATTTTTTATTGCTAAAATGATTAAAAAGACTATGAGATTCAAATTAAACAACATAAATTGTTCTAAATATTTTAAAATTAATAATAGGCTTTAGCTAATTTATATGATTAAAATATGATTGATAAAAAAAATTTATTTTAATGAAATATTTTTTAATATTTAAATAATGGTCTTTGTAATTGTTGAAAATACATGAAAAGTTAGGAATGATTCACCCATGATATAGTGATGTATCAGTATATTATTAAATTTAATCACATATTAGGTTGATAATGTATTAAGAGTCATTTGATTTGTATAAGAAATAACTTTTTGCAAGAAATTAAATTTCTTAGAAAATAACTTTCAATTAAACTTCATAGGAAATATTTAAAGTTATTTGGTTGGGTGCATAGGAAATGATATTTCTTGGAAAGTAATTTCCTATATCTTTTTTGGTTCAATTTTGAATATCTTGAAAAGTGTTAATAAAATAACTATTATATCTCAATATTATTATAATATAAGATAATAAATTTTAGTTTTTGTTAATTAAATTTAATAAGGATAATCTTATTATTTTATCTATAAATAGCATAGGAAATAGAACTGATATAGAGAGAAAGTGGGTAAGTAACTTCTTATATTTTGTAGAAAGTAGGACTTTTTGGGAAGTTCTATTTTACCCTAATTTACAAGATAATGACTAATTAAATAATTCATATATTTTTTATTTCATAAAAAATAAAATTTCTCATACTATTGAAGCGAACCAAATAACTTCTTAGAATATGTCACATGATAACATATCAATAGTTAAATCTGATTGTGTACTAACATAATATTGCACTAACATGATATTGCATTAATAATATATCATAATTTATCTTTAAAAAGTTAATCTCTTATGGAATATACATCTTAAAAATAACTCAATTTAGAGATGGATCACTAAAAATAAGAAAAAAGAAATATACTTTAATCAACATTATTAATTTTAAATTAAATTTTGAACTAAAAAGATGATAGATATAAGGAATGTCTATAGTACATCAATTATACCAATTCAAAACTGTATAAATGAATAAATCCTACACCTTTATTTTGATGGTGTACCATAGATTTCTCATACATGCAAGTTCCTTTAATTATAAGTGAATAGTTTTCTTTAAACTTTTCCCACGTTTTCTCATTATTTTTTTCATAATTGCATTTTAAACGGATTTGAATCATTCCCTTCCTTTTTTTTAAAATTTTTTTTATCATTTTTGAAAAGATAAAATATACTTTTTATTCTATGGTGTATTACTTTTTTTCACCAAGATCTATAACTTTAAATAAAATAATTTTTTTTTATCAATCTCTCTTCCAAAAAAATGCATCCATTTCCCAGATAACGAAGAGTATATGTATTCATTTATAAACCCACTCTTCAGATACTTTTTCAAAGGAAGCATACCATCCACGCTCTGGATATACAATATAACTTGCTACAAGATTTACTGGAACGTATTGCTTTCCCTTCTCCACCGCTGCAGAATGTAGGTAAACTCACTTAACAAGCAAAATAAAACAATAAAATATAGAACTAAATTAGTTTAAAATTAAATTTGTTTATATAGTTATTTATATATTTAATCTCAAACGAACTTAGTTCTGAATTTTTTTTTCCAAACATGACGTTAAATAAATGGGAGAGACAGTAACATTCTACAGTCGTCTCCTAAATAATTTGAGGGAAAATTTATGGAAGTCAGAGATATAATCAACTTTTTTCGTAGAGATCTTTATTTGAATATAAAAGGATTTTGTATATCTAAATCTATTTTAAAATCATACATTCCGTTTTTTATAAAATGAAATGGGGGGAAATTCATGTAAAAAAGGTTGAAATTATTAATTGGGCTTTCTTAACTATATACATATTTCCACAAAATCAATGGTTGATTTCATAATTTTCATTTTTAAAAAATCATACTTGGTCTTGTGTCACAAAATATGAAATAAAATAAAAAATTTTATTGCAAAATGTTACTAATGTACTGCAAAGCAAGTTGCCAATACAAGTGGTACAACTTCTTGTGGATAAGTTGTTAAATTTGTAAAAAGGTTTAATTTTTATTAATGCTAGGGCTACAAATCACCTGCTCAAATTTAAAATTATACAATTTAGGCCGGATTAGATATCATAATGGATAAAAACAAGCAAAATTTAAAAAAAGATTTTACTTATGCAAGTAGATTTAGGTTAAAACCCACTTTTCAATACCAACCGCAACCTACCCATTAAAAGAATCAAGAGAGATATATACAATAATAAAAGAAAATGATACATAATGTTATTAATTTTTTATATTCAAAAATAATAATACTTGTGTACATATATATATATATATGTGTATTAAACTCTAGACTATTTCTTTTATTTTCTATTTAAATTTTAAAAAGTTATTTTTCTAATTCAAAAAATTTATTATCACATATTATTTACTTTTTTTTAGAAAAAATTACTATTAAGTTACCATGAGATTATCACAAAGAAAGTTAGCTTATCTTCATTAGTTTATTAGGTCCCATGGACAAAGAACAATAGCAACACAAAATTCTAATAAATATTAGGATAATATTAAATTAGACTTTCCCGCACCTAATGTTATTCGTTTGGACCTGCGACCTATGAGGCGCGGGTCTAAGCGAATAACATGGCTTCTGTAGACAGTTGTAAGTCTAATTTTATAACATATAGTTTTGAGCAGATAGGCAATTTAAAGCTTTAATTGGCTCTAACCAACCATTTTCGAGCCTTATTTAATGCAAATATTTTATGGAAGCTTGTTATGTTTTTGAAAAACTATGTTGCAGCCATTACTTTATTAATACATTGACATTTGATATTACCTTAAAAGTTTTATTATGTTTGAGTTCGAATATAAAATCTTGTATGTGTTTATTAAATAAATTACTACTTTTATTATTAAAAAGTAAATTACAATTTATAATTGGAAGGGAAGAGTACAACATGATTTGTTACAACTTCTTCGTAAGTTTTTCATAGAGATTTAAGTGTTTTTGTATCACAAATGCTGTTATTTATTTTATAAAATTTTATGAAAAAATTACACTTCATATCTTAAATATTTGAATAATTTTACAAAAAAGAGTGCAATTTTATATAAAAATTGGCAAGTTGTATAAAAAAGTTTGATCAAATCACGAAACATACTCAATATTGCAACGAAACAAAACCCAAAATTAATTGACTTAATTGTTAACAAAAAAACTAAATATTATTACCAATGGGTAGAATATGTTTAATATAATTAAAGGGAAGCATGGATTTCCAGTAAACTTCAGGACGCCCTGCAACATCATGTTAAAAAAAAATAATGTAATAACTTATATGGAATTTAGAACACCATAACTAAATTAAAGTAGAAATGTATCTTTATTGTGAATTTAATTGATTTTTACACGATAGTATTGAGAAGAATATCACAAATATAGATCTTCTTCTCCTTCTCCTAAAGTGTGATGCTTTCAATGGCACAAGACAATAATTATAATTAGGTTAGAAATGAAAATTAAACCTAACCAATATAAATAAAACCTTATCAAGCCTTCCCATTACAAGTTAAGGAAGGTATAAACCTACATTTTAACTACCAAACATATTAAACTATAATTAGGCATCTATATCTTCAAATAATATATCACTTTAATAAATTGGATTTTAAAAAATAAAAATTTCTTGGATTATTGTTCAATTAATTTTATTAAAAAATGAAATATCTATAAATAATGGTAACACACATAAAAATTCTAGTATTCTCTTACTTAGGCAATATTAATTGTAAAAGATTTATTTTAAAATATTTTTTTTATAAAAATGACTCTCAAACTGAACATAAAATTTAAAATATATGGCCATGATTTTGAAAATACACTATTCAAGAGATGATAACTAAAACATGACTCACACTTAATCAACTAACAATATAAAGTTATGGTAATAATTATAATATTATCAATGCAAGACCTTTTATGGTTACATATATTATTAATTACTTAAATGCAAGTTATTAATGTAAAAGTGTAGTAAGAAAAATAATATTAAAAGTGTGATTTAACAAAATTTGCTATTTTTGAAGTCAATCCTTAATGATTTTCCTATAACAAACTTAATAATAAGATAAAGAAATTTTCTAACAATAATAAATTTAATTGTTTCAAAATCCCAAAATTGTGTCAATTAGGAAATAAATATTAAACATAGGAGTTAGTAATTAGTATTAAGTTCTTATCCTCATAAATCTGCTAGTCAAAATGTTTCTAAGTTTCAAAATGATATCAACTAAGAAATAAATATATAATTTAGGAATTAGTGATTGACATCAAATCTTGATTCTCATGAATTTATTTTTAGAATGCCTCAAAGTTTAAAAATAGTATTAACTAAGAGAAAAATACATATATCAAGAACTAATAATAAATAATAAATTTTAATCCTAATAAGGTGTTATACAAAATAACATATAGACCTAATACATAGCCTTTATTAAGGAAATTTTCATTATTCCAATATGGTGCCTAGAGAGACCACATATACAAGTTTAAGAGCTAACAATTGGCATCATATCTTAGTCTTTATAATTAGTACATTTTACAATATTGAAATACATATATTAATAAAGAATTCATAAATTGCATATATAAATGCACAATAATGTACTAATATGATCAAGAGTAATTATAATAATAATACACAAAATAAAGATTAGCAAATTGTATAATAATATATATGACTTATGCAACTTGTGTACCAATAAACATATTATGATTATTAATTAAGATGAAAGGTTTTATATAATATAAAACTCTTGTTAATGAAGCATATTATAGGAAAATAAAATTAAACACTTATATTTCAACAAGCTTTTAAAGTCCTATAAACATAAAAACCTTGATTTAAGGAAAAAAATATTTAAAGTCCACATACATATCTTAAAAATATATAAAATTATGATTTCTCAAATTACTAACTTAATATAATATAATTAAAATAAATCAATAATCAATACAAATTAATTATATAATTAGATTTGGTGTATCAAACAAGTAGCTTGTATAATCATCAAAACTAGATACTAAAATAACACTAAGTTAATTTAACAAAAGGATTTTGCAAAACATATTTCTAGAAATTATTGAACAAAGTATGAATAAAAATCTTAAATTTGATTTATAACATTTTAGAAAATACTCATGTTAGCTATACACACTATTGACTAAAAAAATTTGATAAATTTTTTTAAAAAAGATAGATTGACAACACCTATGTAAAAATTTTTTATAAGTTACTTTATACTATACTCAAAGAAACACACAATAACTTATATGTTAAATTCATTATGTTAGCAAAAATATGCTCGATAGAAAAAATTACTTCCAAATTTAAATATTATATACATAAAAGAGGACTCAATGAAGTTTCTACCTCTTTCTTGTGCATATTTTCTAAAAAATAAATATATGTGATAATATATAACTTATTACAAATTAAACTATACAAACAAATTCTAATATTTAAGTGCACTTTCACAAAGTAAAACTATTTTAAATATCATTAAATGATTTTTAACTAAAATAGGCTCTTGAACATAGGTTTTATATTTTGTAATACAAGTAAATTTTCATAATATTAAATTAAAATCCCATTGATATGAAGATTCAATATAGTGCCTAAAAAACTATATACTATTTCAAAATATAGATTAAATATTATCAAGTAATTCATCATATTTTAAAAAAAAATTAATATTAATGACATTGATCATCAAATAATTATAAATTTATTTGCACTAATTGATTAATAATTTATTTATCAAATATATTTTTTTAAGAAAGCTATATATAATTCCACCCCCAAAGAAGAAAAGGAGAAAAAAATTATATTTGATAACTAATGTGCCAAATACCATATAACAATATAGTAACTAAAGTTACACAATAGTATATGACATTTTAAAAATTAATTTATCTAAAAACTCTTTAAATTATAAGAGAACTAAATTTAGTTGCATAAATTATCTAATGGCATATAATAAATAAAAGAAAATTTTCTTATATATTAACAAGATCTACACAAGAATTCCCAATACATAACCATAAATTCTTCTTTGGCAAAACATATAGTATATATTCAAGTTCTCTCTTAATACATTAACTCATTCATGTAGAGAATAATATGATATTTAAGAGACTATCCTTTTTAGATAGATAGGCCCTTTATACCAATTTATCAAAGAGATAGTACTTTTACCATACAAGTAAAATAAATAATATTGAAAGTAAGAATATAACTCTTGATTCGCGAACATAGGAGTAATGTATATTGTTATAATTCTCCCTTTGAGCAGAAAATGTTGTATATAAAAAATCCTCCTAATCACGAAGTTAACCAAAAGAATACTTTAGTATTGAAAATATGTCCCTTTTGACTGGACATATTTTAAAACCAAAGTAAGAAACTTATATGCTTCATAAAATATCTCCAATTAAAATATGCAATAACTCCTTTTGGGTAAACAACTATGTATAATAATTATAAATCAATCCTATATGAAATAACTCAGAGATTTTATGAATCAATATGAATAATCTCACTTTAGTGATAATTATTCACAACAATTCATAAATTTTTTTATTGGATTTGGTATATAAAAAAATTATTTAGAATAATAATCTTTTATGCACATATAACAAGTGATCAATTCCAATATAAAATAATATATTAAATGATCACAAAATCAAAATATTCTTGCATCCGAATTGCATCAATTTTAATCCTTTTGTACATAAATATATTTTAAATCTATGCAATTCAAAAATATAATGAAGTTCAAAATATAGATTTATTTTGAAAATTAAAAGCTACTATTAAATCAAGATCAATATAGGAAAAATGTATAATTCTAATTAGATACCTTTAACATATTTCTTTTACAAATATAAATTAATTTAAAAAAATTAAAATAAAAAATTCAAAATAATATTAATATTGTTTAATAATGCACTTTATTTGGTCCATACCCATGGTGAAATATTTTTTTTATAAATATAAATATCACATGTGAAATAGATATTAAAAAAAATTCACAAATACCATTCCTTTAATAAAATATATTTATATTAAAAGAGATTGTGCAAAAATAATTAAAAGATGCAATCATTTAGTTTTAGGTATAATAATCATGTTTAGGACTACATTCTCTCCTTTAGGCAGAAAATATAGTACGTAAAAATTCTCCTAAAATTAAAACTAACCAAGATAATATATTATTATTGTAAATTTATCCTGTTTAGGTAAATAAAATATGCAATAATAAAATAAATTTAGAAATAAAATTGCTTTACTGAATTAACTTTTTATTACAAGATACAATAACCCTTTTTAGGCAAGTCATTTATAAAATAATTAAAAATTATTTTATTAAACTCATTTCTAACTATAATATACACTTACCCCTTTTGGACAGATAAATATATGAAATAATTAACAATCAATCACGTAAGTATTTATTAATAATTTGGAAGCTTATAAATTAATATGAAATAATTTTACTTTAGTAATAATTATTTAAATTAACTCATAAGTTTTCTAAAAAGAATCGTGATATTAAAATTAAGCCCAAAACTATAAATAATAATAATAATAATAATATGATCACTCCATTAATGAATATTAAATAATATACATTAATATCAATCATGAAAATTATATTGCATCACAACACAATCTCAAAACTTAATTAAATTTTTTTACATAAATAAAAGAAAATATTGCTTGATTCTCAATGCCATATCACTAAAATTATTTCAAAGAATGTTTATAAAATATTATTACCTTATCATGTTAATGATGAAATAGAAACCATATCAAACTAACTAATAGCAAATTATTATCAAGTAAGATACTTATGTTATGATATTTTCTTCACCCTATGCTCCATATAATAATTATCTTAGCATTAAATCTCAATAGTAACAAATAAAAATCTTAATAAATAACTACTAAAGAAAAAAATTATGTATAATATTATAAAAAAATGCAATATAGTAGTTCGTAGGTACATAGATAATAAAAATATATTAGGAGTGTATAAAAAAATTACTACATTCTCTCCTTTTAAGTATAGAATATAGTATATAAAAATCCTCTTATTGTTGAAGTCAATTAAGACAATGCCTTCATAATAGGAACTCATCCCCTTGGGGCAAACAAATTCTCAATAATAAAATATATTAAAAAAATGCTTCAATAAGTCAATTTTTAATTAAAACACATAACTACCCTTTCATGTAGGTAATTGTATTGAATAATTAGAAATTAATCTTGTAAATATTAATAACTTGAAAACCTTATAAATTAATACAAATAAGTTCACTTTAGTGATTATTATTTAAAATCAATCTAAAAATTTTTTAAATAAAAAACTTAGGATAATAATTAAAAAAATTCCTAGAACTATCATTCAAATAATTTTAAAATTAATAACAAGAAAAATGTAATCATTCCATAATGAGATGCTATACAAATTGTACCTATATTGATCATAAGAGCCCTGCATTGCATTAAAATCCACAATTTTAAGTTTCATTTGATACAAAATATTTAAATAATTATTTTGAATAATTTAAATATATATATCATAAATATTTAATAATTAAAAAAATTACTCATTTTCAATAAGTCTTTATGTTTTAAGTAAAAAATTAGCTCCTTTTCAATGGCTCCATTGTAAGCCCATAAAATTGATCTTATGGTAATAAAGTATAAAGGGAAATAAACAAATAAAAGTTATAGATCATAAAGGTTGAATCTCACATATTTTAGTTATTTAAGAAGCCTTTTGTATTACTCCCAAAATAGATAGCTCATAACTAACATTGAAAATAATAAATTAATGAAGAGAGAAAGACAATAGTATTTCTTATATATTAGCTTCCTTTTTCTTTCAGCTTTCTATCATTTGAACATGAGTAAAACTTCTCTCACATATTTTTAGTTAGCTTTAAATAGAGGATTCACAAGATGAGAGCTAGACTCGAGCACTATAACATACCTCAACCAAAAAACTACAAAACCTGATCCAAACTAAAATTTTTAAAGGCAATTAATGCTTTGAAATGAAGAAAAAAATGTCAAAATTTTTTGTTTAGGACTTAATTCATCCAATTCATTCTAAAATATTAATAGATAAATTATACCTAATAAATTCTATAAAAATCACAAATTAAACTAGAGTATTTGTGATAAAATAGAGGTGATAATTAATGAACATAATATAAATAAAAAAATATTCAAATTCAAATTTATCATAGAATAATTTTGAAAAATTTTTCCAAACTCTCCAATGAAATCATATAAACTTATAGTATCATAAAATTAGGAATCATAATATCACTCAACCAATTTTTTTTAAGGAGGAAAAATAATAATAATCCCAACATAATGTTATGTCATGGATTATATCTTCAAATTGTGATGCTATGCGATAATTTTCCATGAAAGTAAATAAACTTTTTGATGAAGTTTACTATTCCGGATGTAATGATTTGTGGCATTTGAAATTTTATAATTATGAAATTATTCCAAAAATAACGATAGAAATTAGTAATCAATTAACAAAATAATAATAAAAAAGATGATCATTTATATTTAAAATAGATAGTAATCATCAATTAACCTATTTTTGCTCATATAGCATTTATATATGCAATGTATCCACCTCTAGAGAGAAGGATCAAACGTGGAAAACAAAACCATGATGTGACAGTTTCTCTCTTCGCGTGATATGTATACATGGGTAATTATACTTATTTTATACATTGACAAGAAGTTTTTAACCTAAAAATCTCTAATATATAATTCTAACGCATCACCATTGACAGATCTAAAGGACTTAAATGTATCACATCCAATACGATGCCATATATATATATAAAGTTTCGTGGACCTTATGCTAAAATAAATAAATAAATAAAAATAAAATTGAGTCGTATATAAGATGGCTCTAATATCACATGTAAAATAAAATTAATGTAAGAAATTTAGAACACTATAACAAAATTAAAGTGGAAGTGTACTTTTATTATGAATTTAATTAACCTGGACATGGAAGTATCCAAATGAATACCAAAGATATAAATTTTCTTCTCCTTTTTTTAAAGTATGCGATTTTCAATGCGACAAACTAATAATTATAATTAGATTAAAAATAGAGAAGAGACCTAACCAATATAAATAAAATTCTATTAGACTCTCTCATAACAGGTTAGGAAAGATATAGACTTGCATTTTAACCTTCAAACACATTAACCTATAATCAGGTATCCATAAGTTCAAATAATAAATCACTTTAATAAATTAATGTTTAGAAAATAAAAATCTTTTAAATCATTATTTAGTTCATTTTATTCAGAAAAAATAAAATAATGGTAATCAACGTAAATTTGAATGCCTCACTCACAACCAAAGCAACCTACATAATAATTAATACATAACTCCATAATTTATTCAATTTCCAACATCAATAATAGTATCGATCACGGATAGCTTGACATGTTGAGAGAATGAATATTTTTATTCTTAGAATTTTTTTATTAAGATACATATATTTGTTATTTTATGATTGAAAAAAAAAACCAACAAGCAAAAACTTTATTTTTTAAGAAGTTATACTCTCACGGAAAATTATTCTCAAAATAAATATAAATATATTTTAAATAAGTTATCGGAAGAAGGCTTACAATGAGAAGAAGGAAGATGGGAAGGAGATGATGGAACTCCATTCTTATGGAGAACTCATGCAAATGAACGGTGGATAACATCAATGAGGCTCTAAGAGCAAATAGGTGTGCCCATTTTAGACTTTAAAGTGCATGATTTTTATCATCCAGGATACTGGTTGAATTGAGAGTGTATTAACAAATAAAATTTTAGATGTCGGAGAGGAGCCTCATTAAAATGCGAAAAATATATTAAATCCCAAATTTTAGGAATGATTTCTCTACTTGATATCTTAAAAATAAAAAACATTATTTTGATTCTACTTTGAATTACGTCATTAATTATGTCTATGATATTACAATTTCTTTATTATTTGTTTATTCATTATTAAAATAACAGGATAATAATTTAAAATTTAATTTATTATATTATATAATATCAAATATTTATTTATGTATATTGAATTTATAAAAATATATCAAATATTTGTTGAAAGTAGAACTAAAAAGAAGAGTATTTCAAAAAGATCATTGTTTTTATATAAAGTTTGTTAAATGGAAAAAAAGTTACTTGGAAAGGTTGAAAATTTAATTTTAAATTTTAAATTATTTTCGTTGAAAATTTTATAACAGTCATATCAATACAATTAATACCATTAATACAATTAATTTCTCATAAAAAACTTTTACTTTCCAACAACCACATCAATACCATTAATTACCCATAAATTGCTTTTACTCTCTAATATTGAATTTTTGCTTTGCCTTTTTTAAATGGCCTAATGTCAAAAAGGAAAGAAATTTTTTATGATTAATATACTATTCTTATTGCTGCCTGGATTGACTAATTTTTCTTGCTGTTCTGTGCCCCTGTTTTATTACGAGAAGAATTTGTTCTATCTTGAGAGGATATCCGTGCAGGCGGAATAATTCTCAAGGATAGCGTTATTGACGTGGCTCAGATTTTATAATCAAACAGAAGCTTGCCTATTATTCCGCTAACAATCTTAAGAATTATGGATCCTACTTCTTCTGTTCTTGCTCTAACTATTGATTTTTCCAATGCTAATGCTACTGCCGGTGACTTCAACGCTAATGTTCCTCTTTCTGTTCAGTCTATACCAACTATCAAGCCCTTTCTTGATTGTTCAAAAATTGAGCCCTTTGAAGGACAGGATTTTCGAAGATGGCGGCAACATCATGTATTTTCCACACTGGACATGCATGGTGTCACTGGTGCCCTCTTTGATTGGAGATCATTATCAACAGTGGATAAAGCTCAGTTGGATGCTCGAAGTTATGCCAACAAGGTATGTAGGCATACAATTCTTAGCACATTATCTAATGATCTCTTTGATGTTTATTATACACACAAGGAGGCCAGTGAAGTGAAATTTGGGAATCTTTGCTTGCAAAATACACTGCTGAGGATGCTGGAAAACAAAAGTTTGTGATAGGAAATTACTACTGATAGGAGATGACGGATGACAAAGATATTAAATTCTAGATCAATGAGTATCATAAGCTATTGGAGGACCTCTGAGTAGAGAAGATCAATTTGCCTGATGAATTTATTGTAGGTATACTTATTGAGAAACTTCCACAATCTTGGAAAAAATATAAATAACAACTCAAGCATAGGCATAAACAACTATCTTTATCGGATCTCATTACCCACATAATCATTGAGGATATAAGCAGGAAGCAACTTCAATCGACCGAAGCCAAACAAATGACTTCAAAGGCAAATTTAATGGAGACTAAGCCTAACAAAAAAAGGTATGATAATAAAAAGTTTAATTACAAGCCTAAAGCCACTAACCCTAAGTTCAAAAAGAAAAGAATTTGTTATGTTTGTGGAAAGCCAGGTCATCATGCTGCATAATGCAGGAAAAGAGCCAGAAACAACAATCCTTCTAATCCAAGCGCAAACTTGGTTCAAGGAGATGATATAATTGCAGTGGTTGTTTTGCAAGCTCTTCTTGTGGCCAATGTGAAAGAATGGGTGGTAGACTCTGGGGCTACCAGACATATATGTGCAAATAGGGAAATGTTTACCTCCTACACTTCCGTGGGGGATGGAGAAGAATGTGTTTATCTTGGTGATTCTAGAACTTCAAAGGTTCTAGGAAAAGGAAATATTTTTCTCACACTCACATCTGGCGAGACCTTAGCTTTGAAGGATGTCCTTCATGTACCCGACATAAGAGCAAATTTGATTTTTGTAGCTTTATTAGGAAAAGCTGGGGTTAAAGTGTCATTTGAATCTGATAAGATTATAATGACAAGAAACAATGTTTTTGTGGGCAAAGGTTATTGTAATCAAGGATTGTTTGTACTTAATCTTTCTGAATTTAATAAGAATGGCATCATTTTATACTTACTTGGTTGAATCTTTTAATATGTGGCATGCTAGATTAGGACATATTAGTATATCTTATCTTAAAAAAAATGCAAAATCTTAGTTTAATTTCTAGCATAAGTGCTTCATGTTTAAATAAATGTGAAATTTGTGTAGAATCTAAACTAACTAAAAAATCTCACTATTCTGTACAAATACAAATCGAATTACTTAATTTAATTCATATTGATTTAGGTGATTTAAAACAGACTATGACTAGAGGAGGAAAAAATATTATATAACCTTTATTGATGATTTTTCGAGATATACCAAAGTGTATTTACTTAAGACTAAAGATAAAGCTTTTAATATGTTCATTTTATATAAGGCTAAAGTAGAAAATCAATTAAACAAAAGAATTAAAAGAGTTAGATCAAATAGATAAGGGGAATATACCTTATTTAATGATTTTTGTGACAAAAAAGGAATAATTCATGAAACAACCCCACCATATTCTCCTGAATCTAATGGAGTAGCAAAAAGGAAAAATAGAACATTAAAAGAAATGATGAATGCCATATTAATTAGCTCATCTGCTCCAGATAATCTTTGGGGAGAAGCTTTACTGTCAGCTTGTTACCTTCAAAATAGACTTCCTTATAAGAAAACTGGAAAGACACCATATGAATTATGGAAAGATTATGCTCCAAATTTAAATTATTTAAAAGTATGGGATTGTTTTGCAAAAGTTATGTTGCCTAACCCTAAGAAAAGGAAAATTGGTTCTAAAACTTCTGATTGTATGTTTCTTGGTTATGCTGAGCATAGTGTTGCCTATAGATTTCTTGTTTTGCAAAGTGATGTACTTGATCATAATACTGTAGTAGAAACAAAGGATGCTGAATTCTTTGAACATTTTTTTCCTGTAAAAATTAAAAATATTTCTCAAATAACAGAAAATGCTTCTTCTTTATTTGAACAAAATCATATTGAAAACTTATCTGAACGCTTAAGGAGAAGTAAAAGACAAAGAAAAGAAGTATCCTTTGGAAATGATTTTTATACTTACATGGTACAAGATGAACCATTAACTTATTTTGAAGCAATCACATCACCTGATGCACCATTTTGGAAAGAAGCAATTACATCTGAGATTGATTCTATCATTAAAAATAATACTTGGATCTTAGTTAATTTACCTCCAGGAATAAAACCTATTAGTTGTAAATAGATTTTCAAAAGGATATACAATCCTAATGGGATTATTGATAAATATAAAGCAAGGATAGTGGCTAAAGGATTTACACAAAAATAAAATATTAATTATTTTGATACATTTTCACCTGTTGCTAGAATTTCTTCTATTTGAGTCTTGATTGCTTTAGCCTCTATTTACAAACTTTATATTCATCAAATAGATGTTAAAACTGCATTTTTAAATAGTAATTTAGAAGAAGAAATTTATATAGTGCAACCAGAAGGTTATAATATTCCTGGTCAACAAAATAAAGTTTATAAGCTTATTAAGTCTTTATATGGCTTGAAACAAGCTCCTAAACAATGGAATGAGAAATTTGACAAAGTTTTGATAAAAGATGGGTTTTCAGTTGTTGAAGTTGATAGATATGTCTATACAAAAGTTGTGAATAATGAATGTGTTATTATTTGTTTATATGTAGATGACTTGCTCATTTTTGGAACAAGTATGAATGTTGTGCTTGAAACAAAATAATTTCTTGCTTCTGAATTTGATATGAAAGACACGGGTGAGGCGAGTGTGATTTTGGGTGTTAAGATTATAAGGAAAGGTGATAGCATATTGCTATCACAGGAATATTATATTGAAAAAATTCTTAAAAAGTTTAATCGTTTTGATAATAAACCTGTAAGTACTCCTTATGATGCTAAAACTTAATTAATGAAAAACAAAAGTAAACCTATAGCTCAATTTGAATATGCACAGATTATTAGAAGTCTTCTACATTTAATGAACTTCGCCTGACCTAATATAGCATACGTTGTGTACAGATTAAGCAGATACATACATTGTCCAAATAGTGATCATTAGTCTACATTAGTTAGACTAATGAGATACTTGAAAGGTACCATGGGCTATGGTATCTTGTATAGTGGATTTCCCGCTGTACTTAAAGGGTACGGTGATGCTAACTGGATATTAGATTCAGACGAGACAAATTCCACTAACGGGTATATATTTACTCTTGGTGGTGGTGCAGTAACCTGGAAGTCAACCAGACAAACTATTATAGTTAGATCCACTATGGAGTCAGAATTTATAGCTCTAGAGTTGGCTAGCAATGGGGCTGAGTGGTTGAAAAACTTCTTAGCAAATATTCCTTTAAGGGTAAAACCTACACAATCAGTATCTATACACTGTGATTGCCAAATGGTAATAACCATTGCAAAGAACAAAACTTTCAATGGGAAAAGTAGACATATTCAATTAAGACATGATGTGGTTAAGCAACTGTTGAAAGATGATATTATATCAATCAATTTTATGAGTTAGAAGTAAATTTGGTAGATCCCCTGACTAAACCCTTGGGTAGAAAATTAATTTTTAAAACATCGAGGGGAATGGGACTTAAGCTTGTTCGAAATTAACAGTGATGGTAACCTAACCTTTATGATTGGAGATCCCATGAATAAGGTTCATATAGGTAATAACAAGTCACTACTAGTTCTGCTAGTACTTAACTCTAGTCCCTTCCTATGGTGTGAGAAAAAGTGCTAGTATGCATTCACTGAAAGGATGAGCACAAAACTCTTAATGATTTCATAGTTCTTATGGGGTGGTGTATTAAATGCAGATGCACTTGATGAAATCACCTATATGAATGTAGAGTGGGGCCGTTCTTATGAGATTGTGGCAAAATCTCTAAAGCACTCATGAAAACTAGGCACGCACATGGCTAATTAAAGTGCAAACAGCATAAACAGCAGGAAATTGTGGGGATATAAATTGATTAATAAGACCTCTAACATACAATAAGAGTTATTAGTTCATAGAAGTAATAAGCTTCACTGATAACTCTGTGTGTTAAGTTTTATTAGTCTAGGTCTGGTTCATAGTCCAAAAGATACCAAATTCTAAAACATTTACATCCATGCTCGCAACCCAGATGTTCTTTATTTTCTTTTTACCTTTTGAAATATGTGGGGGATTGTTGAAAGTAGAACTAAAAAGAAGAGTATTTCAAAAGGACCATTGTTTTTATATAAAGTTTGTTAAATGGAAAAAAAGTTACCTAGAAAGGTTGAAAATTTAATTTTTCATAAAAAGCTTTTACTTTCTAACAACCACATCAATGCCATTAATTACCCATAAATTGCTTTCACTCTTCAATGTTAAATTTTTGCTTTGCCTTTTTTAAATGGCCTAGTGTGAAAAAGGAAAGAAATTTTTTATGATTAATATACTATTCTTATCGCTGCTTGGGTTGACTAATTTTTCTTGTTGTTCCGTGCCCCCTGTTCTATTACAGGAAGAATCTGTTCTATTCTGGGAGGATATCCATGCAGGTGGAATAATTTTCAAGGATAGCGTTATTGACGCAACTCAGATTTTATAATTAAACAAAAGCTTACATATTATTCTGCCAACAATATTTACATAATTTGGATATGTATTGTCATTTAATTAAAAAATTGATAAATTTAAAAAAAAATAAAGAGCTATTAGCTTATAATCTATAAACTATCTTATGAAATTTATTAAATAAAAGCTTATTTTTTAAAGTAAATTAGTGCATCAAATATTTCTAGAGTTTAACTTATAATTTATTTATCAAATAATAAATTATATGTTAACTTATTTATTATGATAAACATACATTAAAACTTGTGATTTTCAAAATGGAAAGTTGAAAAATTAATTTGATAATTTTTTATGCAGCTTTGCGTAAAGAAATTGAAGTTTTGAATGAATTCCTCTAACAAAATGAGAAATTTTATTTTTTCAAAAGAGTAAAACCGTGAAGAGATTGTGTACAGTGCATCATTTTTAAATTAGTGTAAATTTATACCATTTGATTTGCAGATAAAATATAAACTAAGAAATAAAAGAATTATTTTTAAAAAAATTCTGAATACATCTGAATCATAAATTTATTGACGTAAATTTATATTACCTTCTTAGAAATGCACATCTCAACTATCAAACACACTCTCTGCACACAATTTTTACTACAACTTTTTATTATTATAATCATTTTTTTTGTTCAAATTTTATAAAAAGTTACACACAGGTGAGATAATTGTGCGAGAGCAGATGCTTGTCTACTGAGCATTTGGCTGGAGTTTTCTCAACCGATGTTGTAGATCAGACTACATGGCATTGACAACTTGAAGCTGCATGATGGTGATTGGGGAACAACAGAACAAGAGATAATGCCCCAGCCCCCAGGCCGCAGGCTGCACAGTCAACTCACTTCTGATAATATCCAAAAGAAAAATTTATGGTGATCGGTGGGCTCATATTTTAAAAAGGTAAAGTATTGTATTATAATTTTTTTTAAAATAATAATTAATAATTAAAAATTAAAAATTATTTTTAATCTATTATTATTTATTAAATTCATATATTTATTTTTCTTATCAAATATTTTAACATATTATTTTATTTTTTAAAATATATTTTACACATTAAAAAATTTGATTTCAAATGCAAATACATCATTAGATTTAATGATTGATCCATGTGATGTAGCTTCAAAAAATTGTCAATATAATATGTGATCTGATGATATAATATCATATTATTTATTTTGAGTCGCATTAGCAATTATGACAAAAGATCGAGATATTAAGTGTTTTCGGATATATTTTTTATTTTTATATATTTTTAAAATTTTTTATTTTGAAAATTTATTTTCAAATTAAAATAAAATAAATATTAAATAGTATTCAATATTGTAAAAAAAATATTTCATATAATTACAAAATTAATACAAAAAATAAGAAAATAAAGTAAGAAATTATGTTAAATTATTTTTATTAGTTTTAAATTACATATTTAAAAAATAATTTTTAAAAATAAGTTTCTAAATAAGTATTTTATTTTAAAAAATAAAAAATTATTTTTAAAAATAGTAAATAAATTTACTTGTGCTGACAAAGGTACTATTTGCTGGCGCTAATATAGAAAGGTTGTGTTTGGAATCTTGAAATTACACCTAAGGGGAAGAGATAAACTACAACCTTACAATGGAAATAGGAAAATAACACAGCTAAAATTTAATCTATTAAATTTTCGTTTCATAAATTATAATTAATTTTAAAATATAATTTATCAAGATTTAAAATTGCACTTAAAAGATAATTGGAATTCTAGAGAAGCTTTTATTATAAATTAAATTGTGCCACAAGATTCATTTTAAATTTTACAAAAAAATGAACAAAATTTTCTTTATTTTTTAACAATTTTTAAGGGTCACACATTCTAAAATATAAAGCTTTTTTTACATACAACTTAAAACGTATACTCAAATAAACAACTCAACACATGAAATATAAATTAACATAATTTCTATCTCAAATTCTTGAATTTGATCCCAACAAAATCCTAACTAACAATTTCTCCATGAATTGCCTTGGACTTTTGCATAAATTATGTAATTTGATAGCCTTAAATTGACTCTTGAAAATATTAAAACAAAGGAATGAGTTTTATAAATCCAATAAATATATATCTACCAGTCTATCATATGGTTTAGATAATTAAAATAATTAAATACTAATTAAATAATAAAGATAGAAAATCATCACAAATTCAATTTTTGAATATTCAATTCTAGTACCAAAGTGATATGTTCACTCCACATGTTTCAAGTTACCTATTTCATATCATAATCTTTAATAGTCTCAACCATTTAATTTTACACTATATCATTATCATACCACACGAAACCCATTTCAAGTAGTCATTAATTTCAAGATAGCTAATAAAACTTAATCATAATCAAGTCTTTATAATTATATCAAACAACGCTATTCAATCACAAGCAAATTTTAATATCACATTACAATGCATAACAATTTATAATCGATACACATGTATCTACTTTTTTACTCTCAGGTTAATTTTATACCTTTCATAAACTTTGTATCCTTTTCTCTTCAAAGTGTGCCTTATACCTTTCACAAGCTTTTTATCAGAAAATTTCCAAGTGATATTCATAACTTTGGCCCCATCACAATTCACAATTTCAATGTTACTCGTGACATGATTCATTGTATGATATGCACATTAAAACTCAAGCTTTTGCATATCACAATTACAATGCTATTCCAACACAAAGCATTTAGTTCATTATCATAGAGTAATATCAAAGCACATAATATATATATATATATAACCACACCATGCTTTCTTGCATAGCCACAACATTTAGATAACAATGAGAACTTGATCTCAATCAGTCAATAGTTAGAAATAACACTATCATGCTCTTTAAGAAGGGTCAATCAACATTCACTTAAATAGATAGTTACACCTATATCATGGATATTAGTTTCATATCACTCATAGAAGATACTGAGGACAATTCAATTATAATCTATACTACACAATTGTACTTTTAATAACTCACACATGAATGTATATGTTAACCTTAATTTTACCCAAGAAGGGGTGAATTAGGTTTCAAATAAATTTTCAACAATCAAAATTATACTCAAAAAGTAAGAAAGAAGAATGAGAACAGATATATATGATATGCACGTTTGAGAATTTATCATAGAAGAAAGCAAAAAATAGAGTAACTTCAAATAAATATGGAGATAAAAGAGAGAGAGAGAGAGAGAGAGAGAGAGAGAGAGAGATCAAACGCTGCTATTTATAGTGGTTCTAGCCTTAAAGATCCAATATTCCAAGGTGTACATCCACTACCAAGCCTCTTTAGTTTGGATTTGAACTCTTGATCACTATCCCTTTAAGTTTTAGGCACTTGAAGAAGCCTCAGTATAGTCTCTATTTTTTTTCACTAATCCCTTTAAGAAACCTCTCTTAAAGCTTTTAATCTCTCAAGTGATTCACCACTCTTGAAGTTTCTAGGGATACCTCGCCCTAGACTACAACAAATAAGAACAACTAATACAATTGAGAAGCTTTCAGTCTCTAAAAGATGGATTACACAAGGAAGTGTTATGAGAGGGATGATTCAATCAGATAAGCTCAGGGATTCTTAAGTTATGAAGAAAAGAAAAGATGTTTCTTGTGTATATATAACAGTATATGCACATTCTTGTAGTTTTGAAATGAAATGAAACCTTTATATAGAGTTTGAAAAAGCTAAAAATCTGTTACTTTGAGAAAAATAGCCGTTATGGAGCAGTTGACACCTTGTGAATCAATTCAGGCTCCTCGAAAATTTGAAAACCGCTTAATGAATCGATTGATTAATCGATTCACTCAACACCATTTTGGCTCTGGATGTGAGAATCGATTGATGAATCGATTCATACACAGAGAAAAAGATTTTTTGCAAGGTTTTTGATGAAAACTAGCAAGCTTTGTAAAGGCATAAACCAAGCTCAATTTCTAATGAAAAATAGACACAAGATTTGATGTTTTCTTTTTATGAGAATCTAGAACTCCTTAATGAATAACTCTTCTTTACAAAAAATATGATCCTAACTAGAATGACAAAACTTTCATCATTTGACCTTCACTTTTGCACTAGGAATCTAGTTGAGTAAGTGCTAAGTCCAGTAGTGTCAAAGTACTTTGTTATCATAAAAAAAACTTCTGAAAACAAGGGCTAAGGCTAACAGTGTCTCCCTTTTTGATAATGACAAACTACTTTGAGATCAATTGCTCCCCTTGAAATTGTATGCTCCCCCTTAAATTATGCCATTAAAAAAAATCACACCACACATATCTCTCCCCCTTTTGGCATCAATTAAAAAAGATATTGGTAAAGCATAATATGCAACAAAATATTCAAAATAACCAATAACACATACAAGAAAGTGTAAAAAAAAAAAGGTAACAAAGCATAAGATGCAACAAAATTAGTAGATATGTCTCTGAAAATTAAATCCTAAGGGGATAAACGTGGCTAAGGGAACAATTATTTCTAGTTATCTATCATGTGATCTAAGTTGTCCTCTTCTTCCTCATCATCTGAAGCAGTTGCTTTAGAGTCTTGGTTTACTTCTTCCTCTTCTTCCTTCTTAGTTGGAAAAGCTTCTTACTTTCCTTTTGTTCTTCTTTCTGCTGAAGGGGAGAAGGGTGATTCTTCATCCAGAGAGCTATCATCACCTCCTTCAACAATGTTCAGTTAGCTTCTAAGTTTTCTGAATTGGTGCTTGATGTATAGCTTGAGTTCTCTTCTTGTTTCTTGATGAAGTGTTGTAATGTGATCTTTCAAGGTATGTAGATTGAATTCTTCGGCAGCTTCTCCTCTTTCGATGGAACGTCAAACACCTTCAACCTTTTAAAAAGACATTTGCTTTACATGTTTGGCCTTTAACCTTCTTGATTCCTTGAACTTATCAGCCTTGGCCTCTTTATTTACTTGGATGCCAAAAGTTTTGAATAACTTAGTTAGGATTATGCTATAGGGAAGGAATTCTCTATTTGCATGAGAACATGTGGAGCAAGATTTGATAAGGAAAGTTGACTGGAATGTTATTTCTGATTGCCCACATAAGAAATAATTCAGGATGATTAATTTAAGTGAAGTTATGCCTTTTGGAAGAATTATCTTGGCAATGGTGTAATGCAAAATTTAGTTCTCCATTGAAAGGCTCGTAATTTGTAGTTTGTGCTTTATAACTGTTGGTTAGGATTGAGGCTAAAACATCCTTATGGCAGCTCCCTTGGAGTATTCCTTAATGGATCCAACACTGGTGAAAGGTAAGTTTGCATCCACATTAAAAGCTGCAGCCAATTCTCTGAGACTAATTGAGAAATTTTCACCATTGATAGTGGAATATAACTCAAGTAGTGTTTCTTGTCCACTTTTTTTGAGATTTGCATAAAATTGATATATAAGACTTGGGTAAACATCAGCAACATAGCCAGCAAATTTTAAAAGTCCTAAGTTTTCCAAAATGTGATAAATCTCCAAATTTTCATTTCTTAGGAATTTAATGTCCTAGTAATTCCTAGGTTTTATTTCCTTGGACATACTTCGAAGAAAATTTTCAAAGGCAGTTACCTCCGAGTAGTAAACTTTCTCTGGGATTTGATCAGCAAAGGGTAGTGGTTGAGAGGATGATTCGGAAGCTTTCCCTTTCCTTTTGCTTGAATCAGTTTGTGGACGTTTTGTGGCCATAATTTTCTTTCCTATAATGATCAAGAGGTTTGAACGCAGATAGGAAGGGTTTTTACAGAAGTGGATTTTGGGTAAGGAAATTCAGTTAGTAAAGCAAGGTCTGAATGTGGCGATTTGGATTTGTTTAATAAAATTGGAATGAAGAAGAAAAGGATTATGGAGGATGTTTTTGAAGTTTTTCGAGGGAAGGATATGAAAAGATGCGAAGGTGTGTGAAGGAGAGAGAGAGAAAATAGGGTATGAATGGTACAATTTAAGCGTGGAAGAGTTTAAATAGGGTACAATAAATTGATTATAGAATTGATTCATAAATGAATATGTGAATCGATTTGCCACTCAATTCATTACCTAAAAAATTTGAATTTAAGAATTCCCACCACATGTTATCAATCGCTTGGTGAATTGCTTTGTGTCTTCTAGAGAATAGCTTAATTTTTGGAATCGATTCACCACTCAATTCACTTATCAAAATATTGAGGTTCTAAATCAATTCATTTGCATGTTCTGCCTTGCTAGAATCGATTAGCCACTTGATTCATTTGTGCTGAAAAATATTTTTTTTTTTGCTTCATTTGCCACATGAATACTTCATTAAACCTCTTCTTGATACAAATGAAGATTGATACATGGCATTATTCTGAAGATAAGTGATCATTCCTATAAAAAACCTTTCGGGATATCTCCGATGCTTAAGTTAATATAGTTATGACAATGTTCAATAAAGATTCATCATGCTTAATTCTCTTCTAATAAAAATAAAACGGTATTCACTTAGAGGCTTAGTGAAGATGTCTGCTAATTAAAAGTCTATTTGTACAAATTCTAAAGAAATTATTCCTCTTTTGACATAATCACAAATAAAATGATGTTTTATTTCTATATGTTTGGACCTTGAGTGCATGATTGGATTTTTGCTTAGATTTATAGCACTTATGTTATCACATTTGATAGGAATATTTGCAAAGCTGAGTCCATAATCAAATAGTTGTTGGTTCATCCATAAAAGTTGTGTACAACAATTACCTGCAACTATGTATTCTGCCTCAGCAGTGGAAAGTGCTACACTATTTTATCTTTTGCTATGCTAAGAAACTAGTGAATGACCTAGAAAATGACATATTCCACTAGTGCTTTCTTTATCTATTCTACTACCAACAAAATCAACATTTGAATATCCTATTAGGAAATCTAATTTTTCTTTAGGAAATCATAAACCAAAGTTTGGTGTACCTGTAAGATATCTAAAAATTCTTTTTACGGCAGTTAAGTGAGATTCTTTTGGATTAACTTGGAATCTTGCACACATACATACATTAAACATAATATCAAGTCTACTAGCAGTTAGATAAAGCAAAGATCCTATCATTCCTCTATACATAGTTACCTTAACCTTTTTGCCTTCTTCATCGAGGTTTAGTTTGGTTGCTATACTCATGGGGGTTGGAACTGGTTTTGCTTCATTCATTTTGAATTTCTTTAATAACTCCCTTGTGTAATTGGATTAGCTTATGAATATCCCATTATTTGATTGCTTAATTTGCAGCCCAAGGAAGAAATTTAACTCACCCATCATGGATATCTCAAACTCATTCTGTATTAACTTAGCAAAATCTTTGCACATAGAATCATTAGTGGCACCAAAAATAATATCATCAACATATATTTAAACAAGCAAGATATCACTAGCAAAATGTTTTATGAACAAAGTAGTATTAACTTTTCCTTTCAAAAAACCTTTTTCCATAAGAAATTTGCTTAGCCTTTCATACCAAGCTCCAGGAGCTTGTTTTAGACCATATGAAGCTCTTTTTAGTTTAAACACATGATTTGGAAGGAAATGGTTTTTGAATCCTGGAGGTTGTTCTGCATATATTTCTTCCTTAATGATACCATTTAAAAAGGCACTTCTGACATCCATTTGATAAAGTTTAAAATTTCTCATACAAGCATAAGCTAATAACATTCTAATAGCTTTTAATCTAGCCACACGTGCATAGGTTTCATCATAATTAATCCCTTCCTCTTGGTTGTATCCTTTGGCAACCAATCTGGCTTTATTTCTAATTATGATCCCATTTTCATCTAACTTGTTTCTAAAAACTTAATTTGTGCCAATAACTAGATAATCATTTGGCCTTGACATAAGTTCCCAAACTTTATTTCTTGCAAATTGGTTTAACTCTTCTTGCATTGCCAAGACCCAATATTCATCATTTATTGCTTCATCTATATTTTTAGGCTCAATTTGAGAAAGAAAAGCTAGATGATTACAGATATTTTTGAGTAAGCTTCTAGTTACCCTTTGTGTGATATCACCAATCACTTGATCAATAGGGTGATTTTTCATCATCTTTCATTCCTTTTCATGTCCATGAATTGGTTCTTCTTTTGTATCTTTGGTATGAACTGCTTCTTTGAGATTAATTGCTTTGCCTTCCTTCTTTTGAGATTAATTGCTTTGCCTTCCTTCTTCATTTATGTAACTTGCTCATTTAGAGACATCTAGGAGACTTCTTGTTCCTCACTTTTATTCAACCCCTTTTTCATACTAGAAGACTCATCAAATACAACATGTATAGATTCTTATACTAGCAAAGTTCTTTTGTTATAATATTTGTATGCTTTGCTACTAGAAGAATATCCAATGAAGATGGCTTCATCAGATTTGGCATCAAACTTTCCAAGATCATCCTTTCTATTATTATGAACAAAATATTTGCACCCAAATACACGAAGATGTAAGATATTTGGTTTTCTTCCTTTGTAAAGTTCATAAGGAGTTTTTTTTTAAAATTGGTCTTATGAGAGCTCTATTCATAACATAATAGGATGTATTTACTACCTTAGCCCAGAAAGATTTTGGAATAGAGCTTTCATCAAGCATAATTCTTGCTATCTCTTCTAGACACCTATTTTTTCTTTCAACAACTCCATTTTATTGAGGTGTTCTAGGAGATGAAAATTTATGCTTAATTCTATTTTCATTACAAAACTCAGTAAAAGCAAGGTTCTCAAATTCTCCACCATAATCACTTCTAATATTTACTATAGACATTCTCTTTTCATTTTGTAAGGATTTTACAAGCTTCTTGAAAGCTTCAAAGGTTTTATTTTTAGAAGGAAGGAATAATATCCGTGTAAATCTTGAGTAGTCATCAACAATTATAAGCACATAGAGGTTTCCTCCTCTTCGTTTAATTCTTGATGGACCAACTAAATTCATATGTAATAGCTGAAGTGGTCTAGTAAAGGAAACATGATTTTTTTATTTAAAGGGAGTTTTGGTTTGTTTCCCTTTTTGACAAGCATCACAAACCTTGTTTTCAATAAATTTTAACTTTGGTAAACCATTCACTAAATTATTTTTGAAAAGTTTTCCTATAAGATCCATACTTGCATGGGCAAGTCTTTTATGTTAAATCCAAGAATCATCATTTAAACTAACTAGGCATTTTATTTCTAGAGTAGGTTCATTATTAATATCTATCATATAAATGTTTCCATACCTTTTACCAACTAGCTTAATTTGCTTATCATCTTAATTTTCAACAATACAATAAGAGGAATCAAATGTGACTTTATTTCCTTTGTCACAGAATTGACTTATGCTAAGCAAATTATGCTTAAGTCCTTTGACATATAAAACATTATCTATACATGAATCAAAATTCTTACCCACTTTACCTTTTCCCATGACTTTTTCTTTTAAGTTGTCTCCAAAAGTGATATTTCCTACTTCTTTTAGTGCCAAGGTGAGGAATTTTGATTTATCTCCTATCATGTGTCTTGAACAACCACTATCCAAGTACCACATGTCCCTTTGAGTTCTTAAGCATAACTACAAAGAGAATATTAATTCTTGACTTTTGGTACCCAAGCAACTTTAGGTTTATATGTGTTAACTGGTACATATGAACCTTTAAGAACCTAAATCTTTTTGGTTTTGACATTTATGTTCCTTTTATACACACAATTCCATGCCCCTTTTCTCCACAGTAGTAGTAGGTTATTTTTGGTTAGCTTCTCATGGTCTTTTTAACAAAGAAGTTTTTGTAAAAATAAATTCTCTTATTTTATATGTAGCTAAGACCTTTTTTGTTAAAACTAAACTTTTGACCAGGGAGAATGTCTAAAAAGTTTTTGCCCTTTGTGAATTTCTCAAGAGTTTTAATTAAATCATCAAGTTTTTGCTTGAGAGTAGGAGCACTTTTGAGAAGACTTCTTAAGACTTTCAACTTCTTGAATTAGCTCTTCATTCTCCTTTTGAAGTTGTTCAATATTGTCTTCCAAGGAATATATCAACTTCTTTGAAAGTTCAATATTTCTTTTAACCTTAATCAATTCTATATTTAAACAAGAAAGAATGTATTCTAGTTCTTCATTAGAGCTAGAAATAGATACCTCATCTCCATCTTTTTCTTCAAGAGCCATCAAGCACAGAAAGGCTTTTTCATTCTTGTCATTTTCATCACATGAATCAATCTTATCATCATCTTGTTGGCCTTGGCAACCTACACCCAAGAGGGGGTGAATTAGATATTTTTAAAACTTTTCTTATTTTTACAATTCTTTTTGAAAGCCTTTTAATTTTGGGAAGTCATAAGAAAGATTTTGATTTAAACACTTCCAAGAAGGTTTTATGAATATATTTGCCCTCAAAATATAACAATTTAATTCACTTGTGTAAAGTAACTTATTCAATTATGCATAAATAAGAATTAAGAAGCCAATACATAAAATAAGTTCTTTTTCAGCTATTAAACCAACAAGATCAACATTAAAGCATAATTCATTTAACTAGTTTATCAACTATGCATAGACAAAATAATGATGAAGCATATGCATAGATAAATAATCATAAATGGATTTCTTTTCAATTATTCAATCATTCAAGCATCAAGATTAATATAGGAGTATTTCTCTTTCAACCATTCAATTACTCAATTGATAACTTAAGCTTTACAAGACAATGCATTCAACAAACAACAATAACAAAAAATAAACTATATAAATAGCAAAACAGAGCAATGTGTAGAAACTATAAAGAGAAAAGGGTAGAGAGATCAAACATAAGAATTTATAATGGTTCCTCCCTTGGATATCCTCACCAAGGTGTATATCCACTCTCCAAGCTCTCCAAACTTGTGTTAATCCACTATCCCTTCAAGTTTCAATGACACTTGAAGAAGCCTTACAATTCCTTACTCTTCCTTGAGTAAAAACTCTCTTACAAGGGATACCTCACTCTCTCTAAGTTTTTCCAAGGGATATCTCACCCTTTACAATTAGGAAATGATAAAAAGATGAATAATAACTTAAACAAACTCTCTTATAGAGTAGATGAAACAAATGAAGCTCTAGAATAGAAGAATTTCACAAAGTAGAGCTTAATTCATGATTTGGATAAAGAAAGATGTAAAATGATGTTTTTAATTGAAGTTCAAGCTCTCTCTTTATTGTATTTTGTGTTTCTTAGCTTATATATGAAGCCCATGGAGTATTATACCCATTTGGGGCTATTAGGAATGAAAACTAACCATTACTAGCTATTATTCACACACCAAGACAGCTAGAATCGATTGATGAATCGATTCAAGACATTCAGGGTACTCTCTGGATGTTTGGAATCGATTGGCCAATCGATTCACCCAAATAGAAACATAAACTCAACTTTAAAAGGTCATAACATCTTCATTTTAAGTCCGTTTTAAGTAAATAACCTATCATTGGAAAGCCAATTGAGTCTAATTTCAAATGGGACTAGTTTCATGCTCATATCTAATGTAGTTTTTAAGATATGTTTAAAAGAATGAGCAAAGGTCGGAAACAATGAATTTGTAAAAATCTGATTTTGGGACTCAACTTGTAAAATTCATAACTTTTTCATATCTTATTAATTTTAAGCAAATGATATGTCCATGCAAAGCTCTTTGAGTTTATTTTCATATGGAGAAAGTTTGACAGTAAAATCATGAGTATTTTATGAGATATGATTAATATTGAAAATATTAAAACCTCATATCTCATTTATTTTTGAAATGTTCCCATAGGCTATCTTATAAAAATATGATTGTAGGCTATCTTTTAAAATATTTTGATCAAGTTAAAAATATGAAAATATGTTTGATTTCTATATCATGAAATACTCTATTTTATAAGAAAGACTAAGCTTAAAATGAAAAAACTATACCAATCAAGTTTCTTAGCTTTTCTTGGTGCTTCTAAGCTTTCAAATACTTTAATCTTCTCATCCTTCAATGCTTGGATCACATCTTCTTTCTTGTATTTCTTCCTTGTTCTTGAGTTGAGCACAATATGATCTTCCATTTTCTTGCTTCAATGCTCACTCTTCTTCATCTTGAACTTTCCTATATACAAGTTCATAAACCTTGTAAACAATATAGCTAGTTCAATCTAATATATCAAGATATTAATGCATAATTTATATAAAACCATTTAGTGCAAGAACATGCATAATCATCCTTTTATATATCTTGATTAATCATATGCTTAGTAATGCTTATCTACAATTTAACTCTTTTAACATATAATTAAGCATTGCTAATTCAACCATAGTATAGCATGTCTATTGAAGATTTTATAATATTTTGGTATAAAGACATGCAATGCTATTACAAAAACTTAGTTGTCATCATGCATATACAAAAACAAGCATATTCATTATATCATATATATGCATCAATCATAACATAGTATGTCTATTAAAACTTATATAATGTATCACTTTAGCACAAGACATACAATGCTATTACAACACTTATTTGTCATCATCAAAACTCATCATATATAATCTTAAGGATAACACGTCTCCCCAAGCTACTAAGTGTGCTTTCTTGTAAAAGCTCTTATTCTTCTTTTTCTCAAGTTCCAACTGCTTCTTTAAGTAGACAAGATAGTCAAATTTGATATGTCTTTATTTTTTGCATTCATAGCATGTTGAAATAGCTCACTTGCTAACTTCTCCTTTGTTTGCATTCCTATTTCCTTGTGACATTTTCCTTTTTCCGCCTATTCTTCTAAGAGCTTTGTGGTATTTTTTGGTAAGGAGAGCCAAATCATCTTCTAAGGATGCATCAAATATTTCTTCTTAACAGTTTTCATCACTATTGTCTTCATCTGTATTTGTATCTACTTTGAAAGCCAAGGATTTCTTCCTTTTTTCATTGTCATTTGCATATTTCTTTAATTCTAGCTCGTGCTCTTCCAAATTTTCAAATAAATCTGGTAGAGATGGCATCTTTATCTTCATTGCTTCCTTGATAGCAATTATTTTCGGTTGCCACTCTATGGTTAATGATCTCAGCACCTTGTAGACTAATTCACCATCTGTAAGATACCTACCAAAAAAACTTAATTAATTAACAAGAGCAGTAAACTTTTGCATCATTTCTTTAATAGATTCTCCATCATTCATTCTAAATAATTCATACTGACAAACTAGTGTGTGCATTTTACTTTTTTTAACTTGTGTGGTGCCTACATGAGCTATTTCAAAAACATTCCACATTTCTTTAGTAGTCATACAATTTGATACTGTTTCATATTCACTAGGCCATAAAGCATTTAATAGAATCTATTTAACTTTAGAATGAAGTTGATGTTTTCTTTTCTCTTCATTAGTCCATTTAGATATTAGTTTTAATATTTCTATATTATTTTCTCTTTTCATTAGTAAACTATAACCACTTTCAATCAAGTCCCACATATCAATATTAGTATCTTCTATAAAATCCATCATTTTTTGTTTCCAATATGTATAATTTTATCCATTAAAGCCTGGTGATTTTTTTAATGGGGACACTCAGGTAAAATACTAGCACTAGACATGTCCATAGGATTCTCTCGAGATTGTTAGATCTTATACCAAGAGCCAAGCTCGGATACCAAATGTTAACCTTAATTTTACCCAAGAAGGGGGTGAATTGGGTTTCAAATAAATGTTCAGTAATAAAAAATATATTCAAAAAGTAAGAAAGAAGAATGAGAACAAATATATATGATATGCATGTTTGAGAATTTATCACAGAAGAAAGCAAAAAATAGAGTAACTTCAGATAGATACGGAGATAAGAGAGAAAGAGAGAACAAACGCTACTATTTATAGCAGTTCCCGCCTTGAAGATCCAATACTCCAAGGTGTACATCCACTACCAAGCCTCTTTGACTTGGATTTGAACTCTTAATCACTATCCTTTCAAGTTTTAGGCACTTGAAGAAGTCTCAATATAGTTTTTATTTTTCTGTCACTAATCCCTTTGAGAAATCTCTCTTAAAGCTTTTAATCTCTCAAGAGATTCACCACTCTTGAAGTTTCTAGGGATACCTCATCCTAGACTACAACAAATGAGAACAATGAATATAGTTAAGAAGCTTTCAGTCTCTAAAAGATGGATTACACAAGGAAGTGTTGTGAGAAGGATGATTCAATTAAATAAGCTCAAGGATTCTCAAGTTATGAAGAAAAGAAAAGATATTTATTGTGTTTATGTAACAGTATATGCACTCTCTTGTAGTTTTGAAATGAAATGAAACCTTTATATAGAGTTTGAAAAGGCTAAAAATTTGTTACTCTGAGAAAAATAACCGTTATAAAGCAGTTGGCATCTTGTGAATCGATTCAAGCTCCCTCAAAAATTTGAAAACTGCTTAATGAATTGATTAGTGAATCAATTCATGTTAGAAGAAAAATTATGTGATGAATTGATTAGTTAATTAATTCATGCATCTCGGTTTACTTTTTAGATGCTTAGAATTGATTGGTGAATCGATTCATGCATTCTAAATTACTCTCTGAATGCCTGAAATCAATTGGTGAATCGATTCATACATCCTGATTGCTCTTTGGATGCTTGAATCGATTGGTGAATCAATTCATGCATTCCAGATTGCTCTCTAAATATCTAGAATTAATTGGTAAATCAATTTTTGTACAGAGAAAAATATTTTTGCAAGGTTTTTAATGAAAACAACAAGCTTTGTAAAGGCATAAACCAAACTCAATTTCTAATGAAAAATAGACACAAGATTTGATGTTTTCTTTTTATGAGAAACCAAAACTTCTTAATGAATAACTCCTCTTTACAAAAAATATGATCCTAACTAGAATGACAAGACCTTCATCATTTGAACTTCACTTTTGCACCAAAAATCTAGTTGAGTAAGCGTTATGTCCAATAGTGTCAAAGTGCTTTGTTATCATTAAAAAAAACTTCTGAAAAGAAAAGTTGAGAAAATATGGGCTAAGGTTAACATTATATATATCTAATCTTTATCATCAATAAGAAAAATATAAATTATAACATTTAAAGAACATATTATTAAGACATTAATTTAAGATGAGATATATACTCAACTAGTAGGGTCCATTTACTTCATCCACTCCAAGTGTCTAGGTTTAACTCTCTCTCATTTTCCTACTCACAATTTTGCGATTTATGAATATATAAGTATTTTTTTATTTTCTTCCTAGCTATCTTAATTCTAATTTCATATCATGATATACTAATAATCTAAATTATTAATTTCTTTACTTTTCTAAGGTTAACTCCTGAAACTAAAATATGTTATTATATAGTGATTTTAAATCAAAATTATACAAGTAAAAATAATAAAATTTAAAGCTCCAAAAACATCTCATTTTATGCCACTTGATTATCTTAGATTGTTACTTTCATATATTTTTTAAAATCATCATTGAAAAATTAGAAATTCTCATAAATGAGGAATTTTCCGTTTCAAAGTATAGAATGAATATTGTTTTTATAAAATCATGTATTTAATTTCTAATATTTTTGACTCTATTCCAAAGAAATTAAATTTCAAAATTTATGGACATTTTCTTAGATCAAAGTTATTTAAACATAAATATTAAAACTTGATGACTTAGGCATGTTCCAAAGATGTTACTTCCACATTCCATAAAATAACATTCCTATATTTTTAAAATTTTCAAAACGTGCATGAAAATGCATTTGCCTTGACTCAACTCCAACTCATCCAAAATTAACAATGTTGATGTTATAAAAAGGCTTTTATCATATCACTCATGATACTTCCATTTTTTCGAAGCATTATCATATATTTCCAATTCACGTAAGAATGGAGTTTTCGTAGGTCAATCTAATCGTGTTATCCTAACATTTCATAGCACAAAATTCCTATTTTTAGGAACCATCGTCATGTATTTGAAATATGTAATAAAATGGGTTTTCTATAACATGCATATATAAGAATAGATATTAAGATGTTATCATCTAAAATAGATTAGCTTTACTAGGAAGATTATCGATGACTTGCCAACGCCGGATATCACACAACTCGCTAATAAATCGAGGAAGGAAGAACACCTAGCTCTTTGCCGCATCTCCAATGGCTCTTTTCCCGTGCTTGTAGTTCACGATGGCCAGAGGACAAAGTGCGAGGAATGACGATGGCTAGAGTAGAGGATTATGCCGAAGATTGTCAAGAACTTCCTGAGCTCGTTGACTTTCTGAATTGCCGTTCTGCACACTGATTCAGATGAAGGAGCTTCGCAGAGGAGTGGGGGTGTTGGTAGCACCAGTGCTGGTAGCCAAAAACACTGGAGAGGTGGCAAGAACCCATCGCCCGAAGTGTTGCCAATTGCTCTGTTCGAACTCTCTTCACCACGCTTATGAGCCGTTATCTGGCAGGAAGGGACACACACGATAGGAGCAATTCGCAACAGCGGCGCCAGGGCCGAAAAGGGAGGGAGACGGAAACAGGGAGAGGGAGACTGTCGGCGGGTAAGGAGGAGAAAGGAAAAAGAAATACGGAGCTTTAACTTTTGATTCCATACCTCACACGCACAAAAATTTCTTTTCAAAATAAATTCAAATTATTTATTTCACTTAATTATTTTTTTTCATATTATCTCAACCATTTATTCTTAAAATTATCTTTTTACATTTATGCTTTTTTTAATTAATTTAATAATATCCTGTAAATTGAAAAACATCAAAATATATATTTTGATAGTTTATAAAGCTATTTATTTAACATTTGCATATATTTTCCTAAAGTATCGCACCGATTCTTACTAAAATATTTCCAACATTGTTAGAAAATTACTATAAGGATTATTTAAATAAACTTTTGAAACAAAATCAATAAATGTAATCTAATGACCCCCATCAATTAAAATAAATACCTCAAATATTTTAAATAATAAAATTAAAAAAATTGTTATTATAGGGCATTGCACTTTAAAGGAAAAGCTAAAAACATACGTAAAACGAAAAAGTTTAAAACTTAATAAATATAGCACATTTTATTATTTTTTTTGCAGACATAAAATAGAAATGATATGATATTATTACTCTTTTATTATACATCATCAATCTTTATAAAAATATGCAATCTACGTTTTGGTTTTTAATCATAACAAATATAAATTTATAAATTAATAATATTATATTTATTGATACTCTAACATTTAAATTTAGTTCTCTATTAGGCCTGCAAACCTTCTTACCGATATATTATTTTATTATTTATAATATAAACTATAATCATAATAATTAGCCAATGTTTTTTAATTATATTTATTGATGATTACATCATATATTTTAATAAATGACATTCATCTAAAAAAAATTGTTAGCTATTATTCTATCATCATTAAAAAATAGTCCAGATAAATCATTTAAAATTAAATGTGTTTTTTATTCTGCTTTTGTTTATTAAAATATAACCGAGATTCAATTTTTTATTGATTGGAACTTAAATTATTAATAATTAATAATTATTATATTTATTCATAAAAATAATTATTTATTAAATTTAATAATAATTATATATTATTTATTGCCATGGGAAGTTGTACAATTACATTTCAGATAGTTAAGCGTGTTAGTCACATTAAATCAAAAAAATGAAAAAAATTGCCAAGATAGTTGATTTAATAACATTAGATTATGACCTCCGTGGATTCAATCCAAAATTATATCAAATATCTCTTTTGTTGAAGGAATGAAAAATGTTGGACAACCATATGGACCCAATAAAAATTGAGTAATTACAGATTAGATCTACAACTAATTTGATGGAGCGCAGATCCTACTTGGATTAGACCTATCATGTTCAATACTTCATGGGTTGAGTAAGACTCGATGGATCAGAGTAATTCTATCATCGCCGGTGGTAATTATAATTCTTGTTTAAATTTAATATTTCTTTTAATTTGCTAGCTAATGGCCTTATTAGATCCAAGAAACAGGGGAAAAAAGACTGCCTGAAGTGTAATCGGAACTTAAATTGGGCTTTGTTATCCATTGCCCATTTAAGATAACAAACAAACAGGGACGACCACCCGAGTTTCAGGGGTGCAATTTCCGTGTGTGGGTTCTTTTTTTCTTTTCTTTTTTTCTAAATTTACAAATTAAATTATTATACTACACAAATTTTTATTCAATTAATTAAATACTTATTCTCAAATTTAATTTTTTAATATTTCAAATCAATCTAATCTAAATCAATAATTTTTAAGTTAATGATTTTTTTAAATTAATAATTTAAAATTAACTAATTTTTATTATAATTTTTTTATTCTTAAATTGTTAGTGTGATAAGTGGCAGGCACAGAATCCAAAGACCAATGGGATTAAATATTTATATTTAATACATTAAAATTTTATATATTGAATTTTATACATATTTTGATATTAGTGTAACTTTTTAGGCTTCCTTGAGTGAATAAATTAAATTATGGTATTTAGAAAAATTATGAAAATCTTTTCATTTGTTTTTTTTTTTTTGGTTAAAAAAAGAATGAGTAAGGATAATTAGTGTTGATTACCTTCTTTGAGGATGATCATAGGAGTACTCCCTTATTATAAAATATTTAGTTTAAGCCATAATTATTATCCCAAGAGTGAACTTGTCATTGTAATCCTATCAAAGTATTAATGGTCTCCTGAGTCTTCTCTCTTATATCAAACCATGACTTCTAAAATGAAGTAATAATCATGATCTCTAAAATGAAGTAATAATTTGATACCACTAAATCAACCACCTTGGTGGTAAATATTTTCATTTATTACTATATTATTAAAAGTATCTAAAATTTTAATTCTAAAAATATAAATTATTTATTGAATATAACTTAATTCAATAAAATATTATGCTTTAAACAATATGAGTTTTATTTAGTGAGATAAGTGATTTAATATGTAAGAAAAAAATTATCATTGTTCATAAAAAATTGAAATTAAAGCATAAAATAATATGATTTTTTTTCAAGAGATCATGTAATTCTAAATAAGACTTTAGGTTTGAATATAGATGCAAAATCTAATCATTAATATTTATTTTTCTCACTCTCACAATGTTAAAAATAATTTCTCTTATTTAGTCTAATTCAATTTTAATAATTAATTAATTTAAATGAGATAATAGACTCTAAGTAAAAATTTGAGTGGATCCAATTCACTAATTTGTAGTAATTGTTTAATTAAATGTCATATAGCAATATCTAATTGATAAGAAATTAAAATGTTTGTGGATTTGATACACAAATTTACAGTTTATGAATTTTAAGACTCAAATTTTCATTTAGAGTTCTCACAATTTTTGCATACAGGATCCAATCAGATCTATTTATGAGTGATTGCACGAACGGATTTGCAAATGAACAAGACATATCTATTTAATAACTGTATCTATAATGCTATGGTATTTTCTTCCTTTTTATTTTATTTTTATTGATTTACTTTTTTGCACCTGTTACATAGGGATTGTTCAGTTTAATATTTTTGGTAAATTTTATAAATTTATTTATTGAATTTAAGTTTTTTTAAAAGCAAATATGGAAATTTTGCTTGTGTTTTTTTATACTTTAATTCTTATTTTCAGGAGATTCGAGTCAAGATTTGCAATATAAGTGATTTGTACTCTTGCTTTTTGTAGAGGAGTAAATGATCACGTGTTTTCCTCCAAATTGTAAGAACCTGTTTATAAATAAAATTTGACTAGGCTATTTGTTCCTCAAGTAAATCATAACTTTTTTTTTCTCAAGAAATTAGTGTATTAAATATTTTTAAAAATTAACTTATAAGTTATTGGCCTCAGCTCCATTTGGGTCAGATAATTAATAATTGATATTAGAAAATTACTAGTTGATAAGTGATAAGTTAACTATTTATATTAGATGGTAAAAGTAGCAATTGACCTAATTGAAAAATATATAATAAAAAATATGTTAATATAAATAGATATATGAACTAATTAATTTTTATTTATTTTAAAATTAAATTTATTAATGTAATAAAATATTCAAAATAAGAATATAATTATCTAAAATTTCATTAATTATGTTTGTATGTTATATATTTATTTATTATTTAAAATAATAATATGATAACTTAAATTTTAATTAATTATATTTTATTATATTATATATTCATTTATTTACTCATTTTTAATTTATTTATATTGTAATAATGAGATATGTGAAATATTTTTTATGTAATTACAATATAAATCGTCATTTAATTAGAAGGAGATGGATAAATTTAAATTTTTTTTGAAAATTTACAAACTTATATTTTACAAGCTACCTAATGAAATTTATCAAATAAGGATTTATTTTTTAAAAGATAGCACACCTATATCGATTTCTACGTTATTTATGGCCGACGTCAAACTAGGAAACAGTGTGAAAGCAGCCTACGTTGATTTCTAGTTAGAAACCCAGACCACCGGGTCCTCAGCAGCGAAGTGGCAAATTGAATTCCAGGTTTCACTTTGAGCTCTTGGAAGGCCAAATGCATTGGATTCCATTTTGAGGTGTCTCTGTGACAAATTACAACTGCTTTTACCTTGGTCCTATCAGCAAATACCCTTCAACCCAACATGTGGTTTATGACGATAATAGTCTAATAGAGGACATGTGGGTAATTTAACTTGTAGCACACAGCATCGTTGTCTCCCACAAATTTTACTCTAGTTGTTGTTGGGATAATAATGTAAGATAATATCACTCAAGTTTTCTATTTAAAGAAATTTTTTTCAAAAACCGTTGGAAAAATTAAAATATATTAATTAAGAAAATATTTTATAATAAATATTATTTAAACAATAAAAATGTTTCAAAATAAATATTATAATTTAGCCATTTTACATTTCTACCTTTAATAGCTATTATTATGACTTTATGTGGCTTTAAATGTTTTGAAAACTGTTTTCAATGAGACTATATATATATAAAGAAGGTGAATTGAGAGATATATATATAGAAAAATATTCATCTATTGCTATGTGAATTCTTTCTTTAGTTCCTATTCTACTCTTCTTAAATATCTAGATAATAATTCCTTTTTTGTGAGATTCTAACTCCTAGCCTTGAGTGCACAAGTTTAGGAGTAGAGCTATGTTAACCTTGGGGAGTAAAGCCAATCATCAAGTTGCACCACTGATTTGCCGGAATTCTTGCTTTTAAAGTAGTAGATCACCACGACACAACCATCAAACTTTTCTCTATATTCACTAACAATTTAACAGCAAGAATTATTCTATGGTTCTCTTACTTAACAAAGCAATGCTTTCTGACATCTCCAAGATCGAGCCACTTGATGGAACTAACTACAAGTGTTGGTCCCAAAAGCTCCTCATCTTTTTCAAACAAGTGGAGGATGATTACATTCTCTTTAGTGATGATCCTATCATTCCAAAGCCAATGAGTAAGCTATAGCCGAAGCTACCATGGCGCCAGAAAATTATGAAAAATACAATAAATTTGTTTGAGGCCATTTTTTAAGCAATATGCCTAACAATTTATTTGACTTACTTGTAGCCATAAATCTGCTAAATCTATTTGGGAGACTTTGCAAAAGAAGTATGACACTAATGATGTAGGCAATCGTAAATATGTTATTGGCAAGTGGCTACAGTTTTAAATGGTGGATGACAAGCCCATCATGGAGCAAGTTCATGAGTATGAAAATTTGGTGGTAGACATTTTGAATGATGGTATGAAAATGTGTGAAATTCTACAAACCAATATTTTGCATGAAAATTTTCATTTTTTAGAGCGAATTCAGAAATCATCTCAAATACAAAAAGAGAGATTTTACTTTGCAAGAATTGATTAATCACAGGAGAATCAAAGAGGCAAATCGTCTCAAAGATAAGTATCAATCTGACTTTTAAAATTTATCTAATACTAACTAGTTGAATTTACTGGTAATTCTACTAAGAACAAGTTCAAGAACCAGAAGTAGGGAAAATAACTAAATCAAAATAAGTGGCAAAATTAAAACTAAAATAACAAAATCTAGAAAAATAAAGTGTCATGCTATGTTTGTGGAAGAATTGGTCACAAAGTCTATCAGTATAAACTATGAAAGAATGGAGAAAACAATAACCAAAAACTAACCACTCAAACATAACCTTAAGCAAATTTAGCATAAAATGAAAAAATAATAGTTGCTATCATAGAGGCAAACCTAGAATGTAATGTAGTTGAATAGGTACTTGACACAGGAGCAACAAGACATATATGCACCAATAAGGAGCTATTTCAAGAATTTGGAGAAGTAATTGATGGTGACATAATCTACATGGAAAATTTTACAACAATTGGAGTATGCAATAAAGGAAAAGTCTTACTCAAATTAACTTCTAGAAAAACTCTAGCCTTAAATAATGTGCTATATGTGCCATGTATGCGAAGAAACTTGATCTTTGGTGCACTGCTTAATAAGGCAGGACTAAAAATTGTGCTTGAAGCTGATAAAATGGAAATAACTAGGAACAGTGAGTTTATATGAAAAGGTTATGTGAATGGTGGCCTTTTTGTTTAAATACTATTGAAATGAATAATGCTACCTCTAATTCTGCTTACTCTATTGAGATTCCAAACTTTCAGAATGGAAGATTAGGACATTTAAATTTTAGTTCAATTACAAGACTTAGAAATATAAATTTGATACCCTCTATAATTGAAGAAACAAAATCAAAATGTCTTATATGTGTCGAAGCCAAACATTTTAAGAAACCTTTTAAATCTATATCTAATAGGCAGATTGAACTTTTAGAACTAGTATGTATTGACTTAGCGGACTTTAAGAACACCATAAGTAAAGGCGGAAAATGATATTATATAACCTTTATAGATGACTTCTCAAGATATACCAAAGCTTATCTCTTAAGATCAAAAGATGAAGCAAAAATAATGTTTCTAAAATATAAAGCAAAAGTAGAAAATTAGTTAGACAAGAAAATAAAAAGACTAAGAATAGATAAAGGTGATCAATATAATACAACTAGTCTAGGAGAATTTTGTAAGAAAAATGGCATAGTACATGAATTCATTGCACCCTATTCACCACAACAAAATGAAATAACTAAAAGGAAAAATAGAACTCTTTAAAATATGGTGAATACAATGTTGATTAATTTTGGTATGTCTGACAATATGTGAGGGGAAGCTATTCTAATAACATGTTACATATTAAATAAGGTACCTTATAAAAGGCTAGACAAAACACCTTATGAAATGTGGAAAGGTCAACTTCCTAATTTAAAATTCTTAAGAATGTGGGGGGTGTTTAGCTAAGGTAGGAATACTAGATTTTATATCAAATGTAGGCGTTAAAACTTTTATTGTTGTTTTCATTGGTTATGCTATAGTGTTACTTATAGATTTCTGTATCTTAATAATAATTCTATTATTGAATTAAGAGATGCGAAGTTTTTTGAAAATATTTTTCCTTTAAAGAAATTAGATTCTACATCTAAAAATGATGTTTCAGAGTTTAATAGTTTACATGCATTTAATTCCAATGACTCCAAAAATAATGAACCTAGAAGAAGTAAAAGGCAAAGAACTAAAACTAGCTTTAGACTAGATTTTTTACGACATTCTTGACTAAAATTGTAAATATGGATATATTGTTTGAGGAATTAATACACTCTTATATGTTAGAAGAAGATCTTAGAACTTATGAAGAAGAAACAAAATCGATAAATTCAAATTTCTAGAAAGAGGCTATTAAAAGTGAAATAGATTTAATAATGAGTAATCATACTTGAGAACTAGTAGATTTGCCTAAAGGAAGCAAACCAATTGATAGCAAATGGATATTTAAGAGAAAATTAAGACTAGATAGGTCTATAGAAAAATTTAAAGCTAGACTGGTAATTAAAAGTTATACTTAAAGAAAGGGTATTAATTTCTTTGATACTTACTCTCCTATTACCAAAATATCTACGTGCATGCTCTAATTGGTTTAGCAGTAATGCATAACCTGATCATTCATCAAATGGATATGAAAATAACTTTTTTGAATAAAGATTTAAATGAAGAAATATATATGAAATAACCTAAAGGTTGCATAATACCTAGTCAAGAGCATAAAGTGTGTTAGCTTAAAAAATCTTTGTATCAGTTAAAACAAGCACCTAAATCTTTGTATGAGTTAAACAATGGTGTGAGAAGTTTAATAATGTTTTGATAGAATATGGTTTTATTGTAAATTCTTCTAATACATGCATATATGCAAAATTGTTTGAATCTAAGTGTGTTATAATATGTCTTTATATGGATGATATGTTAATCTTTGGAACGTGCTTAGATACAATAATAAAAATAAAGGAAATTTTATGTTCTAAATTTGGAATGAAAGATTTGGGAGAAACTTATGTGATTTTAGGAATTAAGATTAAGAGGACTGAGAATGGCTTTTATTTAAATCAATCACATTACATTAAAAAATTATTAAGGAAATTTGACAGTTTTTATGTGGTACTTATTAGAACTCCTTATGACCCTAGTTTGCATTTAAAGAAGAATACTAGTGAACTAAGTGTTTCTCAATTTAAGTATGCTAAGATCATCGGTAGTGTTATGTTTCTTATGAATTACACAAGACCTGATATTGCATACGTTGTCAGTAGATTGAGTCATTATACACATAATCCTAGAATGAACATTGGAATGCACTTTATTTCTTATTAAAATATTTGAAAGGTACTATCAATTGAAGTTTGTAATTCTTTAAATTTCCTGCAAATTTAAAAGGCAATTACATGTTATAGGGATCTCAACTAAATTTAATAAGTTTAAGAGTAATTCACTTATTGGATGAAGTTGTTTCCTCACTCCACTACGTGTTAATTCAAATCCTAAGGATATTAACAATTAAGTATAAATCCTTTAGAATGCCCAAATTAATCCTTCTAGTAACTTAATTACCATTAGTGAGGGATTGTTGGGATAATAATGTAAGATAATAGCATTCAAGTTTTCTATTTAAAGAATTTTTTTTTAGAAAACTGTTGGAAAAATTAAAATATATTAATTAATAAATATTTTATAATAAATATCATTTAAAAATTAAAAGCATTTCAAAATAAATAATATAATTTAGCCATTTCACATTTCCACGTTTAATAGTTATTATTATGGCTTTATGTGGCTTTAAATTTTTTGGAAACTACTATATATATATAAAGAAGGTGAATTGAGATATATACATATATATATAGAAAAATATTCATCTACCACTTTGTGAATTCTTTTCTTAGTTCCTATTCTAGTCTTCTTAAATATCTGGGCAATAATTCTTTTTTTGTAAGATTTCAACTCCTAGCCTTGAGTGCACAAGTTCAGGAGTAGAGTTGTGTTAACCTTGGGGAGCAAGGCTAGTCATCAGGTTACACCATTGGTTTGCTAGAATTCTTGCTTTTAAGGCAGTGGAGTACCACGGTACAGCCATCAAATTTCTCTCTATATTCGCTAACAGTTGTCACCTTATATTTCTGTAACATAATCTCTTTCTTAACCTTAGTAGAGATGACATTCACATGTTTTCCAAGTTTGTAGATGCCAAAATCCACCATGGATTCCAAAGATATAGTGCAAAACCTTTCCTCACCTTCCATGGTAGTCTCTTCGCATTCCATTACAACATTCTTTATAATCTTAGCCTCCTTTGATTTGGGTTTAATGGAAAATTTGTGCAATATTTTGAGCACCTTATTTTTTGAAAACAGTATTGAATTTGTAGCTTTACGAGGCTTGAATGTGGCTATATTTGTGCGGTGGAGAAAGGAAAAGTCTAACGTAGTACTAAAATGCAATTCATTTTCCAAGAAGAATATATGAACATGATCCTCATGTGACTTATACCCTCTGGTAGCATACGATATTCTTCCATATGATTTCATGTTGTATAAATGATAAGTGTATATAGATTAATTTATGGCATATAATTTAATGAAATTATACAAAACTTTTCTTTAGTTTAAAAATTTATTCAAATTTCATTATAAGAACAAACATTGTACTTAAATTATAATTAAATTGCTTATTGCTAAAATGATTAAAAAAAACTAAGAGATTCAAATTAAACAATACAAATTGTTCTAAGTATTTTATAATTAATAATAGGATTTAACTAATCTACATGATTAAACATATGATTGACAAAAAAATAAATTTATTTTTATGAAATATTTTTTATTATTTAAATAATGGTCTTTGTAATTATTAAATACATGAAAGTTAGAAATGGTGCACCAATAGCATATTGTTATATTAGTGTATTAGTATATCACTAAATTTGATCACATATTAAATTAATAATGTCTTAGAGTATGTTACACGATAATATATTAATAGTCAGATTCGATAGTATACTAATATAATATTGTATTAGTGATACACCTAACTTCTTCTTTAAAAAGTTAATTCTCTTATAAAATATACATCTTAAAAATAACTTAATTTACAAATAGGTCATTAAATGTAAGAAAAAACAAGCATGCTTAAGCTAATATTATAGATTATAGATTGAACTTTTGAACTAAAAAGATGATAGATATAAGGAATGTTTATGGTACACTAATTGCATCGATTCAACACTACACAAATGAATAAATCCAATTCCTTTATTTTGATAGTGTTATGAAAAATTTTAATGTGGATCTCACATTAATTTACTAAATAGTTATTAATATTAAAATTTGTTATATGAACTCTAGAGAAAGTGACAATAGAAATTAGGCTCTGTGTGGTATTATAGCCCAAATGTAGACTAGTTTGGTATGGATGCTATGATAGGTGAGATCCATGACCTAACTTAATTTATTTAATAAGGTCTCCTGACTCTAGTAACTTAATCCTAGTTTGTGTTATCTCATTGGTACTCAGATATTGTTATTCTTTTCTTATATTAAGAAAGTGGGTGGTTATGATAAAGGCAGAACTAACCTTACATTCTAGTTTAGTTCAAATGGTTTTATAAGATTCCAAATAATCAAAGATTGAATAGAAAATAAAGTCATACATTCTAGGTATTTGATTACTTATTTCTTTATGATAATATATTTGAATTCTTTGATTCCATCTACCTCATACTATAATTAGAAGTCAAGTCCTAGGAATTACTATACATTAAAATCCTAATTCCTACAATTGGTATTAGAGCTAGTTAAGGTTTTGAATTATGGCTGAATGTTTTAGGAATTTTGAAGCAATCTTGTAAATTGTGTAATCTATCCTCTCTCTCCTAATTAGATGCTCTATGGTGCATATATATTTATGAAATGTTAGTCCAATATATGTTTTATGATAAATTATTTATTATTGCCATGCTTCCTGATAATTACTTTTAGTTGTTTCTGCTCAATATATACACATATATGAAATTGTGTATTTGTTTACCTAACACGTATGCTTAAAATAGTTATTGCTAGAAGTATTATCATACTTTAAAGCTATATAGATGCATGTTCTATGTTGATATCTTTTACATGAATGCATATTTATGTGCTAAGTTAGTTTCTGGAACATAGTAATCCTATGGAGTTATGTATTACTCATTGCTTCACAAGTGGCTTCAATTTTTCTTATGTTTGTTGCACATTTAAGTACTATTTTGATTTTAAGAATTTTGATATGTGATTAAGGGAGAAAGTGATTTTTTTGGAAATTGATTTTATCAAGAAACATGAAATGAGTTGATCATGGTGTTTAAAATTCAAAATTCCATTTGTTATAGACTATGATATTAGGATGAGATAATTCAAAAGTGAGGTTCACTAATTAACTAAACCATTTATAAATGCTTCTTAAAATCCCAAATCAATTATTTTTGCAATTTTTGAAATGTTGAACATAGGTGTGAAACAATTTTATGGGAGAAGATTTGTTAGGTTGTTAGTATTGTATCATAGAGAAAATCTTTGTGGAATTTAGGTAAAAACCTTAGTAGTTAGTGTAGGGAATTTGGATTATCATACACAACGAAAATTTAAAATTTGATCTAAATTCAACCTAAGATCCATGCAAAAGAACATAATTAATGATTATGATTTTATCTTTTATGTACTCGTGATCTTTCTGATCAAACCCTTGTTAGACCAAGATGAATCAAATGCCAACTAGAAGGTACAACATCTTTACGATATCCACACGAAGTGAACAACGACTTCTCCCTCCACAAAGCTGTTAGGATTCATCTCTCTCTTTAGGATTAGGCTTAATGCGTTTTCTTGGGTGAGTTAGGGTTTTAATGATAGCTCGTGTATGTTTAGGTGCTACCTTCAAGTTCCTTTTATAGACTTAAGGCATACCACATTCCTAGTCCTACTAGGATAATGCTTTCAGAACCCTAATCTCACTTAACAACTATCACATTATCCTTATCATGAAGAAAGTGAGGAGAGATATGACTTATCTATTAATTATCTAATATTAGATAATTGCATATAGTTATCAAATATTAAAATAATATTATCTTATAATATAATTATCTAATATCAGATAATCTAATTATTTGATATTACTTTAATATTAAATAATATCACATAATAACCATATTTATTATGTGAAAAAATATATTATTATTTAATAATATATATACATACACAAAAATAAGTTCAATTAATTGAATATTAATCTAATTAAAGTTTAATTAATTATTATCTCATTCTTACTCCTTTTGTGTGACCCTGTAGGTTTTTACTACGTTGATAATGACTCATCATTGAGCCATAGACAGTGAGTAGTATCTAATAATATATCACTACCACTCAAGTAGTAAGAATGTCTGTGATTCGATATCCACCTAATACATGATTAACACTTTGCATCATTATCCCTTTTGTAATAATATCCAAATTGAGTTGGAGGAATGAAGTGTGTCATCCTTATCAATGTTCAATTTATATTTCTTGATACTGAGTAGATTTCAAAACAAATGATCAATATCACATATTGATCCATTTGAGCATGGCTATGCATTTCTAAATCTCACTTAATCAAGGGGCCCAAGGATATCTCTCTTTCATACAAGAGTAATAAAATCTCATCTACATCAATCACTTCCCTCTGCATGATTTATGACACATCCAATCAATGCCCTACTCGTCATCCCGATTAAAGGTGACATAGGACGACATCAAAGTGAGTAACCCCTCATGTAGGGAACTGTAATGACTTTAGGTCAAAGGATTATATGCAATTGTGACCATATGAGAATAACTAATGATACATCTATCCATACAGTATTCTCACAATGGATCAGTCCAATACATTGTTCACTAACAATGTACTCATGCATTGACTTGATATCACATATCCATAATTCATAATTATCAATCACTATATATGCTAATCTCGATGTATTATTACTATCTTTTTCATAATAATACTTAACTAAGGGTATTTTAGGAATAGTAAAACTATTCTAAGGGCAATTATTATATTTAAGTTATAATTTACGTAAAATAAAATATAATATAATATAATAATTGTATTACCAAAATGAAGTGTAATACATTGTATAATATTGTAATCATCTTTATGATTGACTCTTAGGATACACACCAACAGTTGGAAGTTGAAAGTGCCATAGAATTCTTGAAATTACAAGTCAAGCGTGTTCCATGTTTTCCAAAAAAATATTAGACAACTCAAAACTGATTTTTTCAATGTGTTTTCGAGATAAATCTCATTAGATTATGTAGAAATTGAGTAAAGGATGGATTTTGTATAAAAGCTCATGTGAAAATGCTAAAAATGGCAAAGAAAAGACGAGTTACATCATGGGTTAGAACCAAGTTGATTCAACTTGAATTGTAAAGAAACGAGTGAGGAAGATAACCCATTGAAAGGTAGGCATGTCACGTGTTACAAATTCTTTATTAAGTTGACAAGTTACAAGTTTTCTGGTCTTAACCAAATTTATGTCGTAATAATGCTGCTGTCATGAATTTTCTCTCAATAATAATGAATTTGCTTGTATAAAGGACTTCAAATTGAAGCACTTGATTATGAGAGAGAAAATACAAGAGTATATTATTTAATTTTCATGAATCATATGTTCACAATCCACTAACCAAAGGTTTAAGGTGAATATAAAAGCATGATCATGTGAATACGTGAATTTCTCTAAGCCTCTTTACGCATTCTAAATTAGTGAGAGTTTTATTGATATGAGCTCATTGATATCTTGTGATATGTTTAAATAAAATACTCATAATTATATATTCGTAATATCGCCATATATTGTACACATTTTAGTCATGGCATCTGAGTAGAGACATTTAAATCTAGTCTCATTATTGTGAATAAAAATATTTAGATCATATCTTATTAATATATTGAGAATATTCATTCTCATAAGACACCTTGGGTAAATGCTGGAATTATTGTGCAAGGAATTTATATTTAGTCATATCAAGATAATGTAAATTCTATTATGCACGTTGTATTTAACCATTTGGTCAATGAGGTGTAGGCATTCAACATATTTAATATTGATGTCCCTTTAGATATAATATTTAATATTGTTGGATACTTATAATATCAAGTAGATCTATAGGTGAAATAATACCACCTTAACATTAATTCTTTTCAAATAGTTATTATTTATCAATTAAAATGAGTCTAAGTAAGAGATTAATAGAAATTTTAATGTGAGCATCACATTAATTTAATAAATGGTAATCAATGTTAAATTTTGTTATGTGAGCTATAAATAAAGTGACAATAAGAATCGGGTCTTACGTGGCATTATGACTCAAATATGGATTGATTGGGCATGGATCCTATGATAGAAAAAATCCACGACCCAATCCAATTTATTTAATGAAGTCTTCTAACTCTAGTAATCTAATCTTAGTTTGTATTGTCTTACCAACATTCAGATATTATTGTTCTCTTCTTAGATTGAGAAAATAGGTGGTTACAATAGAGGTAAAATTGAACTTAGATTCTAGTGTAGTTCAAGTGGCTTTATAGGATTTTGAAGAATCAGAGATTGAATAGCAAATAAAATTTCATATTCCAGATATTTGATTGCTCATTTTCTTATGATAATACATTTGAATTCTTTGATTCCTTCTACCTCATGCTATAATTCAAAACCAAGTCCTGAGAATTACTATACATTAAATTTCTAATTCTTGGTACCATAGATTTCTCATGTATACAAATTCCTTTAATTATAAGACAAGTGAATAGTTTTCTTTAAACTCTTTCCAAATTTTCTCATTATTTTTTTATAACTGCATTTTAAATAGATATGAATTATTTCCTTTTCTTTCCATCATTTTTTATTTTCAAAGAAATAAAAATATAATTTTTACTCTATAATTCATTAACTTTTTTACTAGGATCTATAATTTGAAATAAAATAAAAAATTTTATCGATCCCTCTTCGAATGCCATCATTTTCCAAAAAAAAAAAAAAAACGGAGAGTAAATGCATTCATTTTTATAAACCCACTTCTTATATATTTTTTCAAAGGAAACATACTATTTAAGTTGTGGAAGATCGACACGACTTGCTGCAAGATTTGCGGGAACATATTGGTTTCCCTTATCTACTCTGGAGAATTTAAATAACGTCACTTTACAGGCAAAATAAAATAATGAAATATAGAACTAAATTAGTTTAAAATTAAATGTATTTATATAATAATTTATATATTTAATCTCAAACGAACTTAGTTCTGATTTTTTTTTCTTTCAAACATGAAATTAGGAAGAAACTATAGCATACTACAGTTGTCACCTAAATAATTTGAGGGAAAATTTATATAAATTACAGATATAATCATTAATTTTTAAATTCACAACTTTTTTCATAGATATCTTTATTTTAATATAAAGGATATTGCATATCTAAATCTGTTTTAAATCATACATTCCGTTCTTTATAAAAAGAAATGGGGGGAATTCATATAAAAAAGGTTAATTATTAGTATTACCTCAAAAAATTTATTAGAAAAGAGTTTATTCTTTCAAAAGACAAAAGACGGAGATACTGTTTGCTTGTGCCGACGAAGGTACTGTTTGCCGGCGCCAATATGGAGAGGCTGTTTGGAATCCTAAAATTACACCGACAGGGAAGAGATAAACTACAACCTTATGATTATGATGGAAATTGAAAAATAATACAGCTAAAATTTAATCTGTTAAATTTTCATTTCACAAATTATAATTAATTTAAAATATAATTTATCAATATTTTAAATTATACATAAAAGACAAGTGGATTCATAAAGAAACTTTTATAATAAATTAAATTGTGTTGCATATATTATTGAAAAAGCCAATTAATTCAACTTGGCTCGCACTCACCTATGTGTAAGTTTGTGGCTTATATGGGCTAGTCTATTAAGATCTACGTTTAAACAGGCTCATGTTTATGACGTCTAATCCGGAGCTAACCCGTGGGCTAATCTGTTTATATATAAAATATTAAACATTAAAATATTCTTAAAAAATAAAAAAGTTTGATAAAAAAATATAAAACATTAAAATATATTATATTCTCAGTAAATGTATCTTATATATAACACCATATTTTTATAAAATCATACTAAATGTATTATTTTAACACATTTAATTTTTATTAAAATGAATTTAATTTTATATTTATATCAAAAACATTTTCTAAAAAATTAAATAAGTTGGCTTCTGGGACTCCCAGATTATGGGCTAAAACAAGTGAGCCCATTTAAACTCGCATTTACACGCACCATCTTTTTTAGAATTCCATTTGTAAAAAGGAAGTGTGAATGCGAATTAATTCACAAAATCGTATTTTCAGTACTAGCCACATATACATTATAACACATGTTAACCAATCAAATCAAAACCAAACATTAATGATGTTACTCAACAAATAAAAAGTGCAATGTGACAAAGTGTATCATTCCAACTGGTAGTAATGTTATAGATAATTATCTTTTAATAAATTAAAATATGATGAATAATAAAAATAAAGATGCTTATTATTAGGCATTCTATTAACAATTCTATAAATAGATAAATCATTTATATCATTTCACATAATGAGTCATAAAAAAAAAAGAAAAAAAAATTAAGCTTCAAAGCCCTTCCATGACATTTGAAATTTGCAACCTCAATCAAGTTCAAGTCCATGAATCTTTACAAGCATTGGCAATGTTTCAAGAACTAATTTCTTCAAAACCCTTCATCAAAGTAAAAATTCAATCTTCAATTTGAGAATAAACTTTTTCAAAACCTTATATTAAAATCAAGTTTACAATGTTCAATTTAAGAATAAGCTTCTCCAAAGCCCACTATTAAAGTCAAGATTTGATCTTTGATCCAAAAACAAACTTATTCAAAACATTTTCAACATTTGATTTGAAAACTAACTTTCTCAAAGCCTTCAATCAAAGTCACGTGTATATTATTCAATATAAAATCAAGCTTTTCTAAAACCCTCCACTAAAATTAAGATTCAAACTTCAATTCAAAAATAAATTTCATCAAAGTTTTTAATTGAAGTCAAGTATACCCTTTAATATCAAGCTTCCCTAAAGCTGTCCATTAATTCAAGTATTCATCATTTAATTCAAGATTAGGATTCCTTGAAGTTCCCAATCAAAGTTAAATTAAAGAGAAGAATTAAAAAATAATTTTTTCCTCTTTGAAGAATTTAATATTAAAGATTGTATTCACTTATTCAAATTAATAAATTTAATTTGTTTAACAATTTTTCTTAATTTTTGATTGAGTAATTCCTATATATAAATTTCTGGCATACCCAGTATCTATTATCTCTTTTTTTTCAAAATCAAAATCAAATGATGGTTTCAAAGATACAAATTTCTGATATGAATATGAAACATGAACAAACATAAACTGACAATTCTCAAGGTGGTTCCCACTCAGTGGTAGGACCCACATGGCCGAATGCAAATGAAGAATAGATGAGAGGCTGTCTGTTTGAAATCTTGAAATTACACCTAAAGAATGAGATAAATTTCAATGCTATGGTAGGGATGGAAATAGGAAAACGATAAGCTTGAAAATAATGCATGATTAGACCCACCATCACCATCTCAAATAAAAAATGTAAATAATAGATACTTGATAACCCAATGCACACCGATGAAAGACCTTAGATAAAAATTAAATCCTTGTTTGATAATTAATTAATAAGTATAGCAATTAGTTAATTTAATTAGTTATTAATTGATCACTGATTGTATTAGCAGATTTGACCAGTTAATTGTATTAGTTATTTGAATAAAAATATTTAGTAAAATCAGTTATTTATAATTAACTATTTGTATGTAAAATGATAAATAAGGATATGAGTATATTTTATGAATTATTTAAGTATTTCTTATTTTAATATTTTAGATTATATGTTATTTAATAGATTAAATATCTTGTAAATAATATATCATTATAATTTTTTATAAATTAATATAATTTTTATAATAAATAAATTTACCAAGAAAAATTAATAATTATAATAATTTAAATTTTATGCAAAAAATAAATATTATAATTTTTTTATATTAATAGTGAAAGAAATGGGAAGATTGATAAATTAATATTCTTCATATATATAAATCAATTAGAAAATAATTTATCAATCATAAAATATATTGCTTCATTAAAAGTATCAATCAATATAAAGTTTGGATAACAATTCCAACAAATATATTACAACGTTAGAAAGTACCAATTAAAATAAAATTTTAACAATAAATCCAATCCAATCCAAATTAAAAGTTGATGACACTATTTAATACAAATGCTTATAACACCCTAAAATTATCGTCTTGTTGGCCTATCTGCCATCAAACTAAAAGCAATTGTGTTTTAAATAGTTATCATCTCTCCGATTCTCATCTTTTTGACACTTTCTTGTGAAGAATTAGTCATAACATTTGGAAATATTTCAAGAGGTATAAAATCAAGATCTTGATCTATAATTGTAAAAGTTGAGTTACCAAGTTTATTTCTTTTAATATAATTATGTAATACAAATGATGCACAAATAATTCTATTTTGATCCATTATTGAATATTTGTGAATTTTTTGTAATATCCTTCATTGAACCTTAAGAACACCCAAAGCCCTTTCAATACAACATTTTAAAGATGAATGAGCTTGATTGAAAACTTCTCGGGATCCTCTTCGATTTGCATCACGAAGTTTTGATTAATGATACCTTGTCTTTAGCCATGGTGTCAAATATCCTTTTCTATCTAGGTAGCCTTTGTCTACTAAGCAATATTTTCCTAAGTATACATAAAGGTCATATAATTAGAAAGAAATGTTTCCTAAATCTATAAGTCATACAATAATTAAATCATTAAAAACATAAAAAATTACTTGATGGTAGTTTTGGAAAATGTAGACTTGGATTACTAATTGTATTAAGGAAAATTTGTGCATCATGTGTTGATCCTTTCCATCCAGTTAAAACGTAAGTAAATAGTAAATCAAAATCACATGTTGCCAACACATTTGTGGTTGTTATCCCTTTTCTTCCTCTATATCGTGGTTGATCATCCTCAGGAATAATTACTACTATGTGTGTTCCATTAATTGCTCCAATGCGATCCTAATATGAAATTATGTTTATAAGATGCTAAACTTGTGTTTTTATGCAAAAGTAAAAAAAGATATATGCATACTTTGTTACCTTAAAGTGTGGCATGTATCTACCATTATAGGCAATTTGCGAGGGAATTTCCTTGAATTTAAGATCTTTTGGCCTAATAATATCTCTTGAAAGCCCATCTATATCATCCAAAACTTCTTTAAAAATTCTACTTATAGCTTCAATAGAGTGTTGAAAGCGCCCTTATGCATCTTGATTTGAGGCACCTTTACTAAGGATATATACAAATAATCATATTTTCTCCAAAATTGATATCCTATCTGAAGACCTCAAACTATATTTGTTTTTCAAATCTATGCATAATTGCCAAAATGTATCTTGGGTCATTCTAAATGTATTAAAACATCATTTTTTATGATCAATTAATAACTCATTTATCCACATTTCTCCCATTAGATAAGAAATGTAGCATGACTCCTAATGGATATGATTTAAATAATGAACACATAGGTATCCCATTGCATATACTACTAAGTCCCAAAACTCATTGTTATTTTCAAGAATTTGACAAAGAAGTTCCTTTTTTTTACAGAAGTTGCATAATTTGTATATCATGATTATCCATTCTTACAAATTAACTAGTAAAATATTATTTTTAGATAAACTAATCTAATCTTGTTATGAAAATTTTATAACTTGTAAAGTCCAAGCTTTAGGATATACAAAATAAAGATAATAAAGTAACTATTATGTAATTTGTATTACTTAACTCACCTGAAATGTTTAAAATATATGCATAAGAACATAAATTAATAAGTTTGAATAGAGCTTCCACCCAATCAAAGCAAGTAATTAGAATTTAACTCAATAAGAAATTATGAAATTCTTTAATTCCTTCAAATTAGAATTTAACTCAACAAGAAATTATGAAACTACCACTCTAAATAATAAAAATTTAATAAATAGTAAAGTTCATCTATAAATGTCTACAAAACTATAAAGTTTAAACAATAATGATGACTTCAAAAGTAGCCTCAACAAAAATAAGAATTCTGAGTACCCATAAATATTTAGAACAATAACTTAAATAGTTTAAGTGTACATATTCTTAAATATCTAGAATAACAAGTAAACATGGAAATGCCTAGGATGAATTCCTAATGCTTCTTCCGCTCCTTGTACATAAATTTTATCCAATCAACTATCGCTATATCACTTGGCAAACTAAACAGAATTATCCTTTTTTTTTTATCTTCAATTAATGTGCAAGCAAAGCTAAATTCAGAAGTATCAGATTCTGATCCAAGTAAAGCATAAATCTTTGCCAAAGAATTTGTAAGACTAGGCTTTGAATTATCCATGACACTATGCTTAGATATTTTAACAAGATTCAAAAAGTTCATTATAGCAGTATTTCTCTCCTTAATGGTTTCAAATAAAACATCAAACTTTTCACACATTATTATAGTAACTCTTCCTTTTTTAGTAGAAATGGTTCTTGCACTCTTGTTATTTTTTGAACCATCACTCACTAAGACCCTTTTGTTTCTTTTTCTTCTTCTTTCATGCCCTTAATTTTGCATAGCTCTTGATGTAGGGGTAGAATCTCTCCATATTTCTTCCCATGCACTTTTTACATAACAATTGTTAAGATCACTTGTCTCATCTATATCATCTTCATAGCCTAATGGTATATCATGAGCATTACTAACATGAAGTGGAGAAGGAACATATAAATTATCCATTTCCTGTTGTTGTGGTCGATCACCTATAGGAGTATACTTAGACCCTCCTCCTACTGATGAACATCCAAAAAGTTGATCCATTTTATACTCAAGTTCAAGATCAATCCCTTCATCTCAAAATGTTTCAAATTTGCTATTTTCCTATAAAACAAGACATAGGTAATTAAAGTAAGCTCATTTATCTAATTTTTTAACATCAAAGTAACAAAAACTAAAAAAAAATAAAACTAACCTGAATTTTTAAATTTCATCACTCATCATTAGCACTAATTGTTCCTTTGTCATGATCCCATCCTAATCCAGTCTCTTTCCTTTTCAATTACATCCATAAACTCCATCTAGATCTCATCTAATCATACTTGTTTTTTAGTTTAGATTTTTTCCATGATAATTTGGTTCTTTTTAAGAACTTCATCTTTACCTTCTTCCATGGTAACCTTTGAGAGATCATTGCACCACTTTTTTCTTTGCTTCTTTCCATTTATTTTAAGTTTTTAAATGGTGTTATTGTCTGGATATCAAATAGTAATGTGTTATTGTTTAGTCTACAAATAGTAACACTAACATTTTTAGCACTTTAGTTGTTAAAAAGACCTAATTTATCTATTTATTTTAAATTTTTAGATGGTGTTACTATCTAGATACTAAACAACATGTTACTATTTGGTCTACAAATAGTTAATAGTAACACTAATATCTTTAGCAATTTAATCATTAATGAAACTTAATTTATTTATTTATTTTAGATTTTTAGATGGTGTTATTGTTTGGTTTGCAAACAATAACACTAATATTTTTAGCATTTAGTTATAAATGAGACTTGATTTATATATTTATTTTAGATTTTTAGATAGTGTTACTGTCTGGATACCAAACAGCAATGTGTTGCTGTTTGGTCATGTTGCTGTTTGGTATCCAGACAATAACACCATTTTTTTAGCACTTTAGTTATTAAAAAGACTTGATTTATCCATTTATTTTAGGTTTTTGGATAGTATTATTATTTGGTTTGCAAATTGTAACACCAATATCTTTGGTAGTTTAGTCGTTAATGAAACTTGATTTATCCATTTATTTTCAATTTTTGAATGGTGTTACTGTCTTGATATCAAATAAAAATATGTTACTATTTAGTTGTCAAACAGTAACACCAACATCTTTAGCAATTTAGTTGTCAATGAGATTTAATTTATGTATTTATTTTAAATTTTAGTTAATGTTATTATTTGGTCTCTAAATAATAACACGTTGTTGTTTAGTATTTAGATAGTAACATTAACTAAAAATCACAAATAAATAGGCAAATCAAGTCTTATTAACAACCAAACTGTTAAAAAGTACATGTTACTATTTGGTCAATAAACAATAACACCAACCAAAACTTAAAATAAATAGATAAATCAAGGCTTATTAATAAAAAAAACTACCAAAGAGCAATGTGTTATTATTTGCAGAGCAAATAGTAACACATTGCTGTTTAGTATTCAGATAGTAACATCAACTAAAAACTTAAAATAAATGGATAAATCAAGCCTCATTAACAACCAAACTAATAAATAATACCATGTTACTATTTTTTATTCAAATAGTAATATTAACAAAAAAAATCCTAAATAATCAAATAAATCTAATCTCATTAATAATAAAACTATTAAAGAATAACATATTATTATTTATAAATAAAAAAAATTAAGGAGTAAAAGTTTGATATGGGATTCGAATGAATTTGAATTAAGAAAAATGAGGTCAAAGTTAGCAAAATGACAAGAAAATGAGCAAAAATAAGAAAAGTCATTGAAAAAGTCCTTTTTTCATAAACCAAAGGGAGTAAAATGCCTTTGGCTTTTGCAAGCATGTAAATCTCAAAAAATTACATGAAATCGATGTATAATTTGCCCCAAACAAATGACTAAGTACAAAGTTATAATTATTCAAAGTTTTAAGCTCAATCTATATGTTTCCGGCTAGGTAGACTCCACTGAAATCAAGTTTTGCCCTAATTAGACTCAACATCTCAAAGGATAAAAACCAAGCCAACATAAAATTACTTCAACATTGCTAAAAATGTCATCACAAACCATGTTTCTCTTTATATATATATGTATAAGGAATTAAACCAGATAAAAGGACTCATGTCTTTTTATGTCAAGTGAAGAATGCTATGGAATATATATATATATATATATATATATATATATATATACATACATATATATATATATACATACATATATATATATATATACATACATATATATATATATATATATATATATATATATATATACACATACATACATATATATATATATATATACATATATATATATATATATGCACACACACACTGGGCAATTCTAATACACCATATAACATAGTTTTCATCAAATTAGCCAAACCCAACTAACATGTATAAATGTCGTTTAGCTATCCATACCTAGATTAGGCTAATTTTGTGGATGTTATTATTGCACATTAGGTTACTGGAAAAGGCTTTTCCCAACTCTGAATTTTAGGTTACTATCTTTAGCTCCAATGTCCATCCAAGCACTCCCCTATGAAAATGATTCTATCAAACAATCATAAAAAAGAGCAAGATGGCCTAAAAGTCTACATGTGATATAAAAACTTTCTTAGAAAAACTTATTTTCTTTAAGTTCTTACTTTGAATCATTCAAGACAAAAAAAAAGAACTTATTCTCCCTATATGACATCAATATGCAACAACCCACTGTTAAAATTATCCAAAAAAACCAAAAGGAATACTAAATAATAAATAAGAAGAAAATCTTACAAGTGTAGTTGAGTGAAAAGCTTAAAAATGCTTTATCAATTTCACCTATTGGCAGCCACTCCGTAAACCTTAGAAATGAAAGCTAAAGAAAGGAAAGGAAAGAACTAATGAAATATTTTTAAGGAGGATAATTAAGGAAATATAAAATTTTATTAGAGGTAATTCAATCATTTTGTATATCTATCACACAGCAACTAAAGTAAAACGCTGCTACTGACAACATTTTCATTTTTAGCTAATTGAGGACTAAAAGCTATTTAGAACAGCTACTCACAAAATAGCTAAATCAGCTAATTCTACAAGTCAACCAACTAACAAAATTTAGTCAAATCAACTATAAGTCAGCTGATCAGCTATTTGTCAAACATTTCCTAAATCTTAGTGCATCAAATAGTAAAACCTTTTATTAAAAAATGACTAAAAATAGAGCAATACATTCCATTATAGAATCTTTACGATGTATATAAAAGTTTTAACAACCCATCAAACCAATAAAAGATCATAATTTATAGTGTAAAAAAATATGAATTAAGTTCATTAATTATCTTGCTTTAAAAAAAGTGATTATTTGGAAAATATAGCATGAAAAGGAGAGAATTCAACAACTTAACAAGTAATTATATCCTTACTAATAAATTCAACATGACGTTGAAATCATAATTATTAAAATTGAACTAGATATTAAATCAAATAAAAGTATGATTTATTAGGTTAGTACTTTAATTAGTAGATCATTGATTCAATTGTTTATAATATATGTAATAAAAAAGTATATATTTAATAAGTAAAATAATAATAAGTTCATATTTTGATTCATCAAAATATGATAATAAAAAGGAAATGATTTAAAGTCACATAAGATCTCATAGTCAAATAAATTAGTATTTTCTTTTCAAGGGTAATAATTTAGTATAATGCAATAATTTAACAAGTTAACTAAAAATCACTAGTTGTACTAGTTTTTTTCATATTCACTTGTAAAATTAATATGTTAGTATGATCCAAACCGAATTAATTACCAATTCACTAATCAAATCGATCAAGTTAGTTTGGATGATAACTATGGTTGAAACCCTTTATTGTATATAATACCTAAAATCAATTAACAAGATAAAAGTTGTGCTAATAATTATAATGAAACTAGGATGCTCATAATACTAACAAAGACCTAAAATTCTAATTAAACAATCCAAAGCCTTTAGCTCAAGTGGCATATGATGTTACTTGAAGGTTTTATTTTCCTTCATATCTTGAATTCAATCCTAAGACTTTGCATTTGTGTGTCTAGTGGCTTGACCACTCTTATCATTATAAAATAAATGGTCAAACAAATGCTAATGTACCCTCCCATAAGTAGGACCTCTATCCAAGGTTAAGATAAGTTGATTAAGATTCTAGGTATTCTTCCTTAATTGACATTTGAACTAATAAAGTAGGTAATTAGGTATTATTCCTTACCAAGTTTTCAAGAATACAATCTAGGTTAGGTTAAGAGCTAAATATTAAGGTATAAAAAGTTTCTAGATTTAAAAAACTTCCTTAATATGAATATAATTTTTTGGGATATCAGGTAAAATTTCATTCTAAATATGTAAGATTCTTAAAGAAAGTTAAACAAGAAAGGACTCCATACCTCTTTTCTTCTTGGAATTAAATTGTGTAAAATAAAAAGAGAACTCATTACCATAGAATTACAAATAAATGTTGAGTGTTTAATGGATTATGTGCTAGTTTTCGATCAATGTCTAATTGAATGTCTTTATATATTTGTTATGACAATAGTTATATCACTAACATGAAAAATAAAAATAATATTTTTTATTCTATCATTAAAACTATCATCATTTCTTCATAGGAAATACAACACAAAGAAGTAAAATGTCAATTATTAAGAAAAGGATGTCAATTTTTACCGCATAATTGTTATTGAAAAAGCATTATCTCATTAAAAAGGACTATCTCATTAAAAGGTTCTATCCATCTACCTATCATAAATAACTAGCATGGAACATCATATATACCATGTCGAGTATGTTAAAATAACTAATGAGATATGTTCTCATCCCTTTACCCTAAAAAAAAAACATGTTCCCCTTTATATACCCTTATCTATTCCGTATAGTTTTCTTAAAACACTTTCTGTTACACTATTTATAATTTCAAATATATATAGAACCCCAAAAGAAATAGAAACTAACTCTACAATGCTTTAATTTTAAAATGTTAGTGTATATGCCTTAAAACTAATCATATGAATGATTGTAAATTTGAATCATGCTATTTTAAAGGCAATTCCAATTATCATATTTATATATTTTATCTATATAATACATTTAATTATGATAATAACTTTAGAATAATTATATTCTTAAATATCTCTGATCATATATCATTGTGGATTAGGTTGCATTGATATGTTAAGACTAGCATGTGTGATACTTATATGAGATATTAAATCTACACATGAGTACAAGTTAGAGAACTTGTATATTGGACCGACCTATCCTAAGAACACTGCATGGATCATTATATGAATGTCATGAGTGATTCTTAATGATCATCATTAATATGGTCCTTTGACCTGAGATCACTAAGGTTCCCTATATATGAGTTTTATATTTTGATACTACTCTATGTCACTCATGGTTGAGTGAATGCAAAGATAGTTATTAGATATGTCACATATCATGCGGAGGGATTTGTGTGATTAAGATGGAATTTGTCCCTCCTATAAAATAGGAATAACATTTGTAGGCCCCTTAATTAAGTAAAGCTGAGAAAAATGCATGGCCATGCTTAGATGAATTGACATCGGATGTCAATTACATTTGCTTTACTCATCTTACTTAAGAATCAAGAAATCTTTGAATTAGGCTATACGAAAATGACATAGTCCATGTCTCATGCTTAATCTAGATGTCTAAAATAAAAGGTCATAGATGATGATCACAAATATAAGTTTAGTCAAATCACCTACTTTCTCATTAATTGGGTAACAATGATATATTGTTAAATACCGCTCCTTGTTTATGATAATTAATATGATTTATGATCATTGTAAATGTAATGAGAGCCTGTAAGGTTGCACATTTAGAACCTAATGGATTTAAAATTAATGGACCAATTATTTGGACCTAATATATGGGAATTCCATGTTAAAATTATAAGCCCATAATTATACATGGAATAAAGTCAATTAGTTAAGATTTTTTATGCACATATTTAAATAGGCTTGTTAAGTAATATTTTTTTGTTATTCACGTATCCCAAAATATAGAAAACCCTAACAGCCCTCCTTAACCATAACCCTTGAAGAGGTATAGCTAGCACTACGAAAAAAAGGAGAGAATTTTAATCAGTGGCCATAGGACGTTCATTGGTGATTTGTTGGTTTGTATGAATACTTTGGAGTTTTCAATTGAAAGTAGGTTGAAAAGGTGATCAATGAATAACCTTTTATCTATAAAAGTATCGACTAAATGCTTATTTTAATCTAATGTTTTACATGGATCCTTTGGCTAGGATCAGCTAATTTTTACTGCAACTATTTGGCTCCCGATCCCAACATAAAATACATATAAAACACCAAAATAAAATATAAATAAACATTTTGTATTGTGATACGCAATCCTTTATTCTTCAATCTAATATAGAATAGATCAATTGAAAACAAAAGCCATATTTTGCATTAAACTAATTTTATACAATTAGGACATCAAGTTAGATACCACCTCAAGATAAACACTGAATAACTTAATGTTTGTATACAACCAAAACATGTTGCAAATTGTTAGGGAAAAATAAGCATATGACAATATGTAGTAATCATAAAGAAAAGGTTTACTAGTGAAAGCCAAACTATTTTCTAAATATCATGGATATTTCTTGTTCGAAGATATTCAAATCCATGTCCATTCATTATGATCATCTCTCACATGAAATTTGCATTAATAAAATAGAAACAATTGACCAAATCTGAACTAACAATCAAGCAATTATGTAGGTACATGTTCTCAACTAAGTACCTTGAACCCAAACACAATCATATATTTATATGCATCAAAACTACAACCTTAATAATTCAAAGTTAACCATTTTCCAAGTGCAAACCAGAAACAAATTCATACATTTCTTTGCAAGCTTCTATATGTAATTTATTTCTTACCTAGGGTTATGGTGCATAGTCATAAGCTAATAGAGCATTAAAAAAATATTTTAGTAATACTTCATAACCTTAACCTTAATGTCACACCCAGTAGATTTTACAATATTTCATTTAAAAAAAATTGCCAAAAAAATTATATCTAATGTCATAACAATAACAAATTAAAACTTTAATAATAATGATGTAAATATCAATTTGATAACTAAACTATCAAAACATTACTTGAATTATGATATGCAAAGGGAGCCCAATTTTTAGTCTATTCAACTTCAAAAGTTGTCCTATTTTATCGTGTTGACAAGAGATAAACAAAATAAGAATACAATTATGAGTCTAAAGCAATAACTAGAATGAATATGTCTCAAGCAACAACAAGAATGTATGCAAGCCTCTATTTCATTCCTAAAATGCCACACTAAGCTAGCATACATTCATATTGGTGTAGATGTGCCAATAAATTTTTTGAATAATTATCATCTTTTACTAACTCTTAATAGGAGCTTACTCCCAACTATTATTGAATTAAATGCATTATCAATAGTGACTACTATTCAAAGTGCTAATTATTCTCTTTCTTCCTTCCTCTATTTTTAACCTATATGTAGATTGTAAAGAGTTGCTACTAAGATGTGAACAATTCAGAATTACTCATGTATATAGGGAAGCCAATAAAGTGGCTGATTTTGTAGTTAAAAATGCTTCCTCCTTTTGTAATAATCTTCAAATCATGAATATTGCTCTTCTTGGAATTATTTCATTTTGTTGAAAGATGTGATGGGGGTGTCTACCCCTAAACTTCTTTCTGATATATAGTTAATGAATTCCTTTATTACCAAAAAAAGTTTTTTTTTAAATAACTAATAAAGGAGTGTTACACAAGTTTCTTTAAAAAGCTAGAATATGAGTTGATATTATGACGATCATTATACAATACGATAATAACAGCTCTTGAAACCTAACCTTCAATATCATGGTCTTACAAAAGGCCAAAGTAGCTCTATACACAACAACAAACATATCAGTAAATACTAAATACTCATCAATACCTTATATCCAAATTTGGCGATGCATTGCTTCCAGCATGCTTTTTGATATAATATATTTTTAAATTCCGGACAATTATTCTTTGGCTACGACAGATCATGTAAAATTACAGATGTTGAGTGTATCTGAAATATAATATATTATACCTTAGAATCTCCGTTGTCCTACTCTGGACTTTCAAACTTCAAGAAACTACAGCTTCTTGATACATTATCTGAGCGACTTGGAGATGATTCAAGATCAATAACTGAGCTTACACGTACGGGAGACCAAAGAGGTATACGTCTTGTCATGTGATTTAGTTTCCCATCAGAAGATTGAAAAGCGACTTTTTGGATTCTTCTTACCTAATCATTTTCATGCTTAATTTAATTTGTAAATATAGTGGCAAATTCAGAACCCATGAACCATTGGAGCTTTATTGTTTTAGCTTGACAGAGGCTTACAATAATGGAGCAAGCTTGTACTAATCCAGTTGAGCTTACCCACCACCAAACCCAAATAATAACCACCCAACAGAAGCAAATTAAACAATCAAATAAATTCCTAATAGCTTACCTATATTCCCTTTCAATTTCAAAATCCTCAGCAAATTATACTTCTTTTTTTAAAAACTTCACTGTTCCGTAGTGTTATTATTGAGAAATTTAATAAAGAAAAATCCAAACTTATCTAAGATAGCTATCTATCCTTTTATTTTTTAAGATCTTTGAGGATAATGTCATTACATCTACTACTTTTTAAGATTTTTAAAATTTAAAACCACTAAAGCAAGACCCAGCTAATGCAGCAAGCACGACTAGCAATGATATTACAGGGAAATTGATATGCCTCAGTTTTGTCTATCTCACCATATAATTAATTAGCCGTTAATGCAAACTAAGAATTTAAGTAGGCAATTAATTCAAGTATGAAGATAGTACCTAACCATCACGGATGCTTGCTTAAGAGCATGACTCCAAACTTTATTGCACGATCAAGATAAGGTTTCCAGTGACCAGTGAGTAAATCCCACCAAATCATTTCAACACCCCCTTAATAATACTAAGTCAACAAGCACAACATAGTTATTTACTTACAAAGGCTTTCCAAAATGGCTTGGAAGAAGATAAAAAATTATACAAATAGATACAGAGGGAGAGAGTACCTCAAGCATGAATATGCCTCGAAAATGTTCTTCATTGAAATAATCTTTGCATACAATGATAAAAGGATGCTTGTATGCAAGGGCTTCACTAACAGTGCCACTAAGGATGATTGTTTTAGTTTATCTAGGTAGTAAAGACGTTCATACAAACCAAGCATACGGTCACAAGCTGCAATAATGTCAGGTGTATACATACCTTACAGAAGTTTCATGAAATTTTTTGGAAGGTCCTGATTATCAGTTGCACCCCAAACCTGAATCATAAAACCAACAAACCATTATCATATAATGCTTAAACACAACCATGAGAAGAAGTTTTTTAATTGAGAGAAAAGATGTGAAGCACAATGGCTTGACAACTACCAGGCACAACAAATCAGAAGATAAGAACTCTTCCTTCAAATTCCATCTTGATGGTTGAAAATAGTACAAGACATCACAGAGATAGAAGTTAGACAATGGGAACAAAAGTGTTTAGACCAAAATTAAGCATCCAAAGATTCCAAGCAATCACCTGGCCACCAAAATTGAGGGCAACTAGATGTAATTGGTTAATATTTATGCTTCATATTCGCCCAAAACTTAGTGTGCTGCAGCAGAGTCACGGAAACATATTGTTGAAAAGGAACATGATTTAATGTAGCCAGACAAAGCAATAGTATAATAATGTTATAGTGCTTCTATGCACTTTTCCGACTTAAAAGCTTCATTTCCCGCGTTCTGTAGTTATCAAGCGTAGTGAGGAAATAATGCCAATACCTTACAATAAAAGAAACCTGCAAACCTTAAAATACTTCATATAAAAAGTTAAGTTAATCTAGCTAGTGCCATTTATAAACATGAATTAATCATGAGTTCAAATATCATAACATATCAAGGGTTTCAAACAGAACATTTCATTAGCTATCTCAAGAGATACAAAGACATTTTCCACAAAATTAACTTCAATGGAGATAAGAAGTAAGTATAAGAGAAAATGAGATGAATGTATAAGAAGAAAGCCAAGGACACACAGCTAAGATCTGGAAAGTAAGACATGTCACCAATTGCTGGCAAAAGTATCAATTTACTATTTTCTTGCAAATTTATTTCCGTTTTATCGTTCCTTCAAAATATATTACCAAAATACGCATGTAGGGCGAAGGTGCCAGGCTGGAAGGCGTCCTTGGGAAAGAGGCGCCAATCTGAATGATGCCTCCGGAGTGCTTTGAGGGCGCCAAATTGAATGGTGCCCTTACTCTGTTTCAAAATGAAAATTTAAAAAATAAATAATATGTGAATTTGGCGCACTTACTCTCTCATTTCAAAATGAAAATTTTAAAAATAAATAATATGTGATTGTGACTCAAAATAAATTTTTAAAAATAAATTACTCATTTCATAATTATATTTGATATCATAAATAAATATTTTATTTCACTTTGATATTTAATACATTAATTTATTATAGGAATCAAATAAGAAAGTAGTTAATGATAATAATATATTTAATAAAAATAATAAATATTTAGTAAATAATTGAATATTATTAAAATAAAAGATAGGATCAATAAAGAATAATTATGTAATTTATATTAATGTCTCTCAAATTTTCATCCAATGACACTTAATATTTATCATTTTTTGGAATTATACACTTCCACTATTCGGAATTATAATATTACAAGTAATTATTTAATATTTTATTACACATAAGCAAATTTATTGAATTATTCAGTAACATTCTTTATATACGAAGTTAAAGATTGTTGAAAATGAAAAGAAATATAACGAAATAAATATATTTTATTTTATTTTTTATTTATTCCAATAATATTCTTGCTACTTTGTATTTATTTTAATAATATAATTTTTATTTTGTAACAAAATAAATACGAAATAACGAAGTTAAAGATAGTTAAAAATAAAGAAAAATGTGATTATTTCGTTCTAATAATCTTTTCATTTTGTAATGAAATTAAAATTATAACATGAATTAATTCCTTTTTATTTCATCACAATGATAAAATATTTTGGCAACGAGATGTGGAATAAGGAATAATCCTTATTATTAGAAAAAATAAACACACATTGTTGTAAAAAATTTATAATTAATTTATGTTAGTTAATAATTTATAATAATTAAAATTATGAAAATAAAATACCAGAGAAGAGAATAAAATTCTAGTTAGAATGATGTTATTAGAAAAAATTGCATATATTTGATGCGTTATGTGATAATTGAATTAATTGTGTATTTATGAGAAGATTTGATAATTAAAATTGATATAAGTACCTACACAAGAAGATAAAAATATTGTAATAATCAAAACCATCCTAAATTTTGATGTTTGGCAATAAAGTAATAAGATAGATGTGCATAAATATACAATAAACATGAAAAAGGAAGCTAATGTCTACGTAAGTGATGTCAGTCTCACATCCAGGATCGATAATGTGGCAGCCATATCTACTAACCCTCTGCGCAGGCTCGGGAGTCACATCTCCGGTGTCTGTGGCTCCTCTACCTCCAGCTCCCGCTCTACCTCTGTCTCTAGCTCCTGCTCTGCCTTTACCTCTACCTCTATCTGCAATGACTAAGTCATCTGTCATCATGCCACCAAGTACTGATCCCTAATCCTGAGTATGTAAATCAAATGCAGGACGATATGGCTGTGATGGACCAGCTTCACCGGAAGGAAAGACATGGAATAAAGATGAAACTCCTGATATATGTGAAAATGCCTGAAATGAGGATGGAACACCAAAAGTAAACTAGTACATCTAGAATAATGACGGAGCATATAGTGCAGTCGAGAACATAGTGGAGGATGAAGGAACATCTAGTACAGTAGGGTACATATGAGATGAGGTAGTCATATTTGGCATTATCATCATGGTGTCCTAAGCAGTTGATGATGGAGTCTATTGCACTGTCGAAGTGGACGGAACATCAACCTGCGAACGTAGGTCATGGACCAGTGCGACGACGTCGATGAGTACGAGGCTGATCATGGTCACCCTCCGCAGGGTCAGGGATATGATGGGCATGGGGAGCTGGCTCCACATGTGAGTCAATAATCATATGATCAACCTCCTGAATAGCATGAAGGATGGAGTCCGTCGCTGATCTAAGCGCATCGAAGGTGAACCTAGACTGCACCTCAAGTGTAGTGAAGTCGTGTAGTGTGAACACCTCATTTATTTGTGCAAATTTTTTACATTAAAGTTAGTTACAATACTAATGCACAGGAAGAAAATCAGACACAGATAACTAGCATGCAGTATTACCACAAGGTCTAGTGCTCCCCCAACGGGTGTAATAAATCGCCTAGTAACCCGTCTGTACCATGCCATGTACTTGGACCGTGGGCCTAGGACTAGTCGTGTGGTTGGCTTGGCGATAGCACACAAGTCTTGCCGAATATCCCATAGTGCAATATACGGCTGATGCCAGATGTGCCACTCCTCATTATGCCGACCGGATAAGTGAAGGCAATAGACCTCCGCCACCTACTTTGGTGGCTCAGGAATAGGTTGGCGTAGTCCAAACTGCCACAAAACCCTATCTGACTAGTGCCACTCGACAATCTGAAAGTGTATAAGTGGCACCACTGCTGTCCACATGTCACTCCCGTCAAAACAGTATTGAGGAAGTGATGCGATGACCACTTCAGTGTACGGGATCCAGGTGATCTAAAATTACATATTTATGTTGTCATTTAAATGTGACAATGAAATAGACAAAGGAATGAAATAAAACTATATATTATCCCCTTCATACCTGGTCGAGACGAAGACGGTCCAGCATGTATCTATAATAGGGTAGGTTGTGTGCCGAACTATCCTGGAACGTCTTTTGATAGTACCACCTACCAAGTACAATAACTAAGTTAAACAACTTAGAAGTTAATTAAATTACAAGTGTAAATTAAAAAATTTTCTAACCTACGGGTTAGGGGGCCAATCTCTGCATCCCTCTCTGGTATGTCTGAAACAGTAATCACGGGGGCAATAGTGGAAAATCTATCCCATGCCCAAAGCTGCAGTAGTAGGCAACACCCTCATATCTCCCTATAATCTGGAGCAGTGGCCTTACAGAGCTCTCTGTATAGATAAGCCAAGCAGGCAGATCCCTAACTATACGTCCCAGTCTCGTGGAAGTCTCCGAGTAAAAGTAAGTGCATGAGGTGGACATACGTGTCGGAGTGGTCGGGAAATAACATCCCACCAATGAGATGCAAAATGTAGGCCCGGGTGAATCTCTGCACTATCACCTCATCCATATCATCTGGAAGATGAGTGAAATGCCTCTCCAACCAACTCATCCTCAATTGCCCCCTCTAATGACATTCTCGTCAACCGGTAACTGCAATCCCAAGTATTCCTCTATCAGGACTCCCCATCCCTACACAGTGGGGCCCGTCACTACTCGACTGTCAATGGGTAGGCCGAGCTGAAAAGCAACATCCTGCAATGTAATAGTGGTCTCCCCCTACGGCATGTGAAAAGTGTGTGTCTCCGGCCTCCACCGCTCTACAAAAGCACTAATTAATTGATGGTCAATCGGAACAAATTCGCACATCGTCAAGCCATAAAAACCTGCCTCTCGTAACAAGGGGACGATAAACTCCAGTAGGTGCTGGTGATGGTAGTAATGAGCCCGTTGAATCCTCAGCACACGGTCAGGCTGCAAAAAAAAAAGTAATTATTGCATCTGACAATATGGAAAAGTATAACCAATTTTAAGATCTAACTATTTGCATACATGGTCTGCCCAAATCGATTGGGATATGTGTGAGTCCTGAGCCGTCAGAAGTGAAGGATCCCGTGGTCCAAGATCGACGCGTCGGGAAGTGGATGCCACCTGCCATTAACTGAATTACATTAGGCTGGAATTTAAACACACACTAATATAACATACATGTGCAATTTAACTACAAAGATCCACACAAGAATTTATAGCACTTGGATGATTAAAGTAATTTGTTAACATTACTAGTAATGGGGTCACATATATATCTATAATGGCATGCAATTTTACAACAATCAAACAAATCACATCATCCGACCATTACACTTATGACATTGGTTAACATACTTCGTAACATATTTATAAAAGTAAAAATCAAAATTAACATGAAGAAGGGCCTTCATCTCTATGGAGAAGTGGGCAGCGCCTACGATTATGATCTTTCATCTTACAAAGACCGCATTTTTGCCTGACATCACTCTCTTGAGGCCAATCCATCTCATTCCTGATCCGTGTCAACTTCGATCGTCCCTTTTCACGCAATCTTCCATAATTTGGAACTAGGACAGGAAATGGTGGTAGGTTATTCCATTGTGACCACTCCCCGATCGGCCACCACTCAGATTTGTAGCAATTAAGTAGGGTGTCAAGTCTGTATACAGGATCGACATATGGTTCCCACGATATGTTGACTGAGGCACAAGCAGTAATAATATGAGCGCAAGGATACCTATATGCTTGGAATTGTCCACATTTACATTAGCCTTTGTCTAATAGCACTTGGACGACCTTTCCACATGAGCCCCATGCCATATCAGGGCCCTCCACCACTTCAAACCTAGTTCCTTATCTATTATACGCATGAACATGGTAAGAAGAAGGACGTGACTGGATAGTCGCAAGCTCCTGTCTAAATCTGCTTGCGTATATGTGACCTTGTTGTAGTTCAGCATGTGCTTCTTTTGCCCTTTTCACAAAGTACTTGACACATCTATAGTATGTTTGTTGAATAAGGCTTGTGATTGGTAGCTTCCTTAATCCTTTGAAGAGGTCATTAATACACTCTACTATATTAGTCGTCATATGACCATATTTTCTTCCTTCATCATAAGCAAGTGTCCACTTCTCTATCGGAATAATGGTTAACTTCTTGTGGATCTCCTCATTAACTTTGCTTAAGTTGTCCAATCTCTCCATGACCTTTTCTCGATTTGGCTTATAGGTTGAACACAAGGAGATAAATAGTTTAACCAGATTAAACTACCAGATAGATAAATTTACAGATGAAAGGTTCAACAAAAAAGTTATGCTATAAGGCATACCAATCTTAAGGACAGCTTTCTTGACATTGTCATTCCTGGATTTCTTACGAATGTTGCTAGCAATATGTCTGATATAGTACTGATGAAAAGTATGAGGAGGCTGTCATCCTAGACCTTCATTGGCTACAGCATCTTTTATAACTCAGTGTCTATCTGATATCAAGCATATTCCTTGCTAGTTCGTAACATTTACCCGTAATAATGCCAAAAACCAGCTCTAGTTTTCATAGTTCTCCTTTTCAACAATGGTAAAGGCAAGAGGTACGGGACATTTGTTACCATCCTGAGTCGTAGCAATTAGTAGCACACCTTTGTACTTGCCATACAGAAACGTTCCATCAACTTATACGAATTGTTTACAGTAAGGAAATGCGGCAATACATGGCTTGAAAGCCCAAAAAACTCGGTTGAAAATATATTTTTGTGGATCAATACGGTTGTAAACTGTGACGAATTCTTCTGACTCTAACTTGAACAGAACTTGGTCACAATAGCCTAAAATGTCCAACCATTTGGGGAGTACTTCATATGATTTATCCTAATCTCCATACACCTTGACAATTGCCTTCTATTTTGCCTTCCATGCTTTTTTGTACGAAATCTTATACCCATACATGCCTTCCACCCTCTCTTGTATAAGCGAGATTGGAACATCTTGCTTCACTTTAATCATCTCCAATATCAAGAAACTGATATACTCGGAGTCAAGAGACTTATGATCTTGTGTTAAACTGGCATTAACACATGTGTGAGGCCCTGAAAATCTAGTTATTGTCTAAGTGTTAGAATTCTTCAGATTGGTCGCTCTAAAGCGGAATTTGCATTCATCCCCATAATTATCACACTTCACACTCAATCTTCTAGTATCTGATTCCTCCACGTAATAACTATGGTGCCTTCTGATGTGGTAATGCTTGGTTGCAATAACAATGCCTCCTTGCAATCAAACTCTTATCCAATCTGTAAGTCCTCCATGCCGTAATCATAGCTTGGTTTCATTATTTTCATAAATCCATTAGCATTCCTTACGGCATCCCAATCAATGTAAGAGAATACAGCAGCTTGAGGGACACCACATGATGTCTATGCAACATTGTCACTCCTCACACACCGAGCTGCAACACTATCATCATATGTAGTTACACGTCCTTCATCATCAGTGTCACGATCACCACCGCTAGTACAAGACACCTCATCGTCTTCAAAACCAGACTCAAGGTGGGCATCCATGATTATAGGATCAGTGAATTCTTCCTCTATGACCGGTAAGGCACTTGTTGAACCCATCATGGTATGTGATACATTTCTCGGGAAAACACCTACAATAAATGAGTCCAATGCAGGAGTATAACTATTAGAAATGTGGAACTCAATTCCACCCGTGTAAGGAGGGCCTTCCCGCACCATCGAACAACTAGTACTGACATGAGCAGTTAGATCTACGAGTGATCTAATTAGTAGGACTCTTTCTTGTGAATCAAGGCTGGTAGCGTGCAGTTCGGATGTGATCACCTCCACGTACAATTCCATTGCTGTCATCGTCGGATGTTGTTCGTAGCTTGCTATGGCATATGCTAAGTCGTCATCTTCATCCAATTCGTATACCATATATTGAGCCTCTATTTAATGCTATGGAAACCTATAAATAATTCTCCCAACAGCTTGATCTTGGGGAAGCTTCAGTCGAGCATGAATTTTCTCTCGCAAAACATCCATAGTGCTGCATCCTCTCAATTTCAATGCCTTTGGGGGAGGTCCATCGTACATTACCCCCATTGATCCCTCAATCATTATACCATTTGAATATATAAAAGCAATTAAACTTTTCTTTATCTTATTACTTTTAACTGCAAAACATTCACTGCACCCTCACAACTGACACATATTATCATATACAATTTTTGTACTTATAAACGAATGAACTAGTATTTAATATTACAAGTAAAAATGAACGATATGTATTACTATTTTTGTAAGGTATATATTTAATAGTACGTAACAATTTACCCGCACAGGTCAAACCCATTCTGACCTTTACAGGCCGACATTTTTTTCCAATAAATATATTGTTATTTTTACACTCATTCGTAGTTTTTCATACTTCATAAATTTTTAATGTTCATTTGCAAGTGTGATATAAATAATTTAATCCTAATTCTTCTTTTTTTGCATACTTTCTGATGTAATATAAATAAATTATTACAAACAAAATAAATTTATATTTGAAATAATAATTTCAATTTTCACATACTTGCACACAATGGAAAAAAAGGTTAATTTTTAAATATTATTGCATAACAATTTTTTATATATAACAAGCATATCATATAATAGGATAATTTTTTCCAGCTAAATAAATGTTATTTCTTTTTAAAACTAATATAATGTTTGGCTATATAATCTTATCTATATTTTAATTTATCTTTTTCAATTATCATTTTTTTGTTTATTCGGCATAAATTATACTTATTAAATTGATTAAATTTTTCAATACACTATTTTTATTATTTTCATGACAATTTTCTCTCTTCACACCTATTACTAAATAGCAACAAAAAATATTTACACATTATTATTTGTATATTTTTATAATTACAATCATGAATTCTTTTTTACATACACTGATTTCGTCTAATACTTATATTACAGTACCTCCTTATATATTTTAATACTTTTTGAATAAACCTATGTATAGTATAATTTTTTCGCTATATTTATTATTCTTGCATTTATATATCTACTATTTAAATAGAAAAATATTCATATTTTCAATAACAATATCCTATTTTTTAAAGCTTCTGGTTACATCCATATATCCTAAAATTTTATTTTTATTACTTCTCTTATGATATATTAAAATTTCACATGAAAAAATTCTCTAAGTATAACTTTCATCTAGGTCTTAAAACCTATTTTAGGACACCTTTCTTTATCTCATTTGTTCTTTTTTTAACAGTATAACATATCACAGTATATATAAATTTCTACAAATTTTTCATAAATCAAAATTTCACATCTTAAATCATAATTTCATATCATAAATTATAATAATTAATATAAAATAAAAATATTCATAATATTTATATCATAATATTTTAAATAAATTTCTCTACCACTATAAAAGATATTTTCATTATTACTAATAAAAATTATAATATAAGTATAAAATTTATAAAAATACTAACCAGTAAGTATTAGGAAAAGTAAACAGAAAAGAGCCTCTGCATGAAAGAAAAAATTGTTAGATATTTTAATAAATTTAATCTCTAAGTAAAAATTGTTAGATATTATTGTATCATTAAAAAAATTATGTAAAAATTATGCTAAATTAAATATATTTTACAAGACAATATATAAAAGGAACAAAAGCAATAACATAGATAAAATTTTATTGATGTGTATTTAATTTTAAATATAGTGCTTAAAATTTTTATCAAGAAAATATTAATAAATTTTAAAAGTGAATTAATTTTTATTCTTAAATACTTTTATTAAAACTGAAATACATAAATAATTAATTCAATTAATGCTTCCCATAACATTAATTTTTTTAAATTATTTTAAGATAAAAATAAAATATGTTACATTATGTTAATATTATGTAATTATTCTAATATTTAAATCATAAATAATATGATTCAATATAAAAAAATTATAACAAAATAAATTATAAAAAAAATGCTATGTGAAAGGTAAAGCAATAAGTGTTAAAAATTAAATATATAATCAATTAATTTTATTAAATAATATATTTGATTATTAAAAATAATTTTATGTCAAAAATAAAATAAATTGCATTATATTTATATTATTCAATATATTGCATTTGAACTTTTAATAGAATGATTAAAAAAATAAAGAAGAAAAAATTAAACAAGGTAGATGAAATGAAGAAAAAATAATGTACGAACTGTAAACCCTTGGAGAAATCTTAGTTGATATATTTTAAATTTAAAATATAATATTTAAAAATTATTATCAACAAAAAATTGAAAAAATTTATATTAATAAAATTTAATTTAATTACTAAGTATTTTTTAAAAAAATATAATATGAAATTAATTATTTTTATTAATAAAATGTATATTAAAGCTTTAATTTATTTAAAATATTATAATAAGCTAAAAAAATATAACTTATTATATTTATGTTAATTAATGATGTTGATGTTTTAAACTATAAACAATACAAGTAGATATAAAAAGAATACAATAGAGTAAATAAGAAATAAATAATACGTAAGGTATAAAGTAATAAAAAAATAATTATATAATAAATTAATTAATTAAATGAATTATATAATTTATATAGAATACATTTATAATTAAAAAATTGATATATCTTACTGTTAAAAATTATTGGTATATATGATTTAAATATCATGAGTTAACAAAAAAGAATAAGAAAAATGTACAATAAAAAAATAAAATAAAGAGAAATAATATATAAGATATCAAGTCTTTACAAAATTATCTCAATTGATATTTACTTATTTTGACATATATTACTTCAAAATTAATATAAAAATATTGATCAATAGGACAATATATTCTCGTAATAATCAACATATAATAAAAATAATCTTATTTTTATCATATCCTATATCCTAAAAAATTTTATATTTAAAAAATTTCTAAACATAATTTTTACCTAAATCATAAATTTTATTTTAAGACACTTTTCTTTATCCCATTTGTTCTTCTTTTAAAATCACAAACTATCACATATCATATAAATTTATACAAATTTTTCCTAAATCCTAAATCATAATTTCACATCATAAATCATAATAATCAACATAAAATAAAAATTTTTCTACTACTATAAAATATATTCTTATAATAACTAATAAAAATTATAATATAAATACAGAAATTATAAAAATACTAACCAGTAAAAGTCACAAACTATCACAGATCATATAAATTTTTACAAATTTTCTTAAATCTTAGATCATAATTTCACATCATAAATCGTAATAATCAACATAGAATAAAAATTTTTCTACCACCGTAAAATATATTCTCATAATAACTAATAAAAATTATAATATAAATACAGAAATTATAAAAATACTAACCAAGGAAGAGCAAACAGAGAAGACCAGATCTGAAATCCAAAGAAGAAAATGTTGTCGGATGAAATGCATAAAAGTAAGAAAGGATGAAGATTTGTGAGTGAAAAAATGGGAAATGGTGCGAACAGGAATAGTTGCGAATGAAGGGCGAAGAAGGGCTGCGAAAAGTGAAGGCCGAAGAGGGAGAGGCTAGGATTAAATAGGGCAGGAGGCGCCATTGCAGTTAGTGGCACCTCCCAAAATTTTGAACCAATGGCGCCACCTTGAATGGCGCCTCCAAGGTTCAATGGTGCCAAGTTGGATGGCACCTTCAACCTTAGAACACCATTCAATCTGGCGCCCTCCAAGTTCAGGCTAGTCCAAAGGCGCCAGACAGTGTGACGCCTCCATGTGCCGCAGACGCCATTTTGATTGACGCCCTGCATACTTTAGTAATATGTTTTGAAACCATGGTAAAATGAAAAAAAGTTTAGAAAAAAATTGTATATTGGTATTTTTGCCCCAATTACTCTGCATAACTCTTCAAGAGATCCCTAAAGAAACTATTAGCTAGGCACCAAAGAAATCCATGAAGCTATCCTATCCCATAGCAAATCCAAGGAAAGGAAAGAAACCTAGAAAAAATTAAGGGTATCTGCTATCAGAGAACCACATACAAGAGTGATACTTTCCTCATATTAGAAGCTTCCACCCACCAATTTACATATGAAATTTTTTTTAGATGATATAGGATCCATAAGAAGGACCGAGACAACATATGACACCCAAACTTGATGACAACATAGGAAAATGGCCTGAAATTACCTTGTGGTATACAAGTTTACGTATTGTAGTAGCTAATGAAAGTGAATCTTTGATATTCTCAATTGCAAACTTACATGTTAGAAATGAGCATCAGATACTTCTAGCCTTACAAAAATAATGGGAAATTGAAAGTGCAAATGAAATATTAGCTGTGCTCACCAAATACTTCTAGCCTTACAAAAAATAATGTGAATCTTTGATATTCTCAATTGCAAACTTATGTAGTGAGGAAATTTGCATATTGAATTCATTGTTCATTATTAAGTCAAATTACAAGTAGTTTACAAATTAATTCGATTCATGTCCAAACCTACTTCGTAGGCATTAAATTGCATAACAGTTCCTTCTTTTCCTTGTTCCTACTAACTTTTGTACTAAGAATACACTAGCCTTTTAATATACATGTTCATGGTTTTACTTTGACATAACTTCAAAAAAAGTTGCATATTTTTATAATTTTTTGTGTGTGCGATAATAGAAGTGGCAAGTTACTTGACACACACGCTTAATGTCCCTAGTTCAACCCAAAACAATATAGGCAAAAGTTCTCAAGACAACAACATCAAATGCCTTTACATCATTAAGAGTGCCAAAATGTTTTTGTGAAAGTTTAATGTTAAAGTCACAAAACTTGCAACTTTTAATATAAATCTTATAAATTTTTCATAAAAAGTTAGAAATGTTAAGCTACTATTATCATTTTCCATTATAATCTCAATCCCATGCTAAACAAATTTATATCAGTCTTAGACCAATTCATAAACCTAACCCATTTTTATGGCTCTTAAATGAACTTTAGTCCATAGGTAATATGGATTAGTTTACGAACTTCAATGGGTTTAGACTTCTAAAATTGAATCCATTTTTCTTTACAAGTAATACAAATTGATTTGTACAAATAGAAGTTCATGCAAACTGGGCAAATATGGACTAATCCACAAACTTACCATGAAAGTTTGTAGACTAGTCCATATATGCACAAATATAAACTAGACTTGAACTCCCTAAATTCAATCCATTTTTTTCATAAATAATATAGATTGATTTGTATTACCTATTTGATTGCCTAATCCATTTTACACTTCTATAATAAGTATATATTAGGAAATGTTTACTTGTATAAGATGTAAGCCTGTTTGACCACTTTCTCACATAATTTTCTTATTAGCACAAAGGAGCAAATTGCTTGCTCTTTTAGTTAGTGTACATGAGATTTGGTCCTAGTTAATTCAAAGTTAATAAATAGTAATAACATATTTTTTTAGGTATAAAATAACAAGTGGCACTAAATCATCCAAAGAAACAAGGAAGATCCAATATTTAATTATATTTCTTATGAGACAAATCAAATATTCAATATTTTAAGGTTTCCCTTCTAAAACTTTACTATGATCTAATGGATAAAAGCTTTGGCCATAGGATATTAACTAACATAACTATATCTATTGAATTTAAAACTTATACTAAGCTATATAGATGTAATGATTTTAGCTTAACTTGCATGCTTTGTTATCCATCAAAAGCATTTGGATATTATTCAAAAAAGCTTATCACATGAAGAAAATGTGTTATTTGAAAGATTAGGCTTTTTCAAGAAGGGTGATAGCCCAACACATTTTAAATGTCAAATATTGGGCTTTGTTTAAGTGATCCATATTTTAAATCCATTTTGCAATAAGTTGGATTTAAAGTAAAAATAAAATTTAGTCCAATATTTCCAACCTATATTTTGCATCCTTTTCATAAAATTATTTAAAAACATAAAATTTAAATTAAATGTTTTTAAATTACCTGTTTAATTCTTTATTTTACTCTTATAAATTTGAATTCCTTGTAATTTAAGCATTGAAAAGACCTGATAGGAGCTGCTATCTAAACTTCTATTGCAAGATAGGTACTATAACATTTTCACTTACAACAATACTAAAATTAGCAACAGTTAAAAATCGTTGCCTTAAACCTAAATAAGCAACATTTCTTAAGTGTTGTCTTTTATTTTTGACTTAGGCAACACTTATTAAGTAACATTAAAAAAATTATTGCCTAATAAGAAATAAACAACACTTAAATAATTGTTATTAAGTAAAATCGTTGCCTATTATAAACTAGGCAACACTAATTTCGTGTTGCCTTTATAAACTATTTTAAGTATTAAAATATATATATATATATATTAAACTATTAAATTATACTTGTAAAATTAATTTCTAATTATATTTTTTTGAATGCTACTTTAAAAATATTAACATACTTTAATAAAAATAAGAAAATTATTAAAATATAATAATATTTGATTTGATATTTTGTTAGTAATTTTTTAAAAAAAATTATTTTCTAATACATTTTTTTAAAATTCTGCTCTAAAGGTGTCCAAAGCAACTATTTTCAACAAAAAAACTCATTTTCAACCTTGTGAAGACGCAGTGTGTGAACAAGGACTTATCTTCTCACCAGAAGAAGACTTATCTTCTCACTGAGCTTCATTGCTTCAGCAGTTCGTTATATCAGTTGAGCTCTTCACTATTTCATTTCATCTTCATTGCTCCATCTTCTTCATCATTCACACCATGGTAACTGATTATTTCTTAATCTATCCTATTTCTCCTCATTTGTCCTATTTATTCTACAATTCCTATTTATTACTGTTTTACTTGATGTATTTTTCTCTTTATCTGTCTATTTTTCTTTATCTCCATTGCTTTGTTCTATTACATTATTCTGTTTCAATTCCATATTGATCTTACTATATTTCTGCAATTCCATCTTATTCTATTGCATTATTCTATTTCTACTCATCTGTGATGACTAGCTCATATGGATCGTAGCATAATCTTCTTTGGTGATTTAACATCTACAGTCAGTAAATGGTGAAGTTCAGTGGTGGCAATTTTGATATTGTTGACAGTGAAAGCCAAAAATTATGGCCCTTGTTGAAAATAATTTGTAGCTCTAAGTAATGGCAAAATCCCCTTATACCCCTAACAAATTTGGTATTTGCGAATTCCCAATCCCAAAGCAAGCTATAGATGCCGATAATGGACTTAGTTCTTCATCTGGAGACTCCACAACTAACTGGCCTTGGTCCCCTCTCTTCCATTTGCCACCTTTCTTTATGTTCCGCCACTAATATTCAGTGCTTCCATTGCTCTGGTCAAATCATTAGGCTTCATGGTTCTCTCATGGCCACCGTCGGCACTTTCATAACTAATTCTGTTCCTATACGTCTTCTTTAGATTTGTAGTATCTTCAGTTAAGTCAATTTCTTGTATGTTCATGAGACAATTTAGCTTGCCATATACAAGCAATTAACATCACATTATAGTTTTAGCTTTGGTGTTTACTCATTGCTAGCAGAATTTAATTAGGCTTTAAACTGGCAACCATAACTACCTAGCCTACAACCACTACTACACTAATAAACATTGTAGAAAAATAGAGCATCCTCTTTCCTGCCTTATGATTATATTGTTCCAAATCTCCATTTTTAGCGCCACTCTCTGCTTCTAATTTCATAATTTACATCTTAGTGCTATTTGTTCTATTGCATCTGTGTACTATTTGTGTTAAGTTAATGTATTCATTTAGTTACATGTCTTTATTCAAATTGAGTTTTATATGTTTGTTGAAAATTCAATGTTATTCCATCAAATTCATTTTCTATTTTGCTATGTCAGTCAATCTTATTTCATTCAAGTCATTACTGTGTTATTCAGTTTAGTTTGTTTTCTTGTGTCAATTTCCAATTTAGCAGTGCTATGCACTTTAATTTGTCTTGATAATTACATCCCATTTGTTTGATCAATTGTGCATGTGTCTTTATGTTGTATTAAGTCTTTAAGTGTCCAATTCCACTTAGTTTTATGTTGTTGTCCTTTTGCCATTTCTAATTCAAGTCAATATCAAGTCTTGTTTATGTCTTATCCATCAATTTCATCCCCTTTTTTGCTATTTAATTTTGTTGTCTTGCTATTTGTGTTATTCAAATTCATTACCATGTTCATCTGTGTGCCATGTGCCAAACTGCTAAAACACATAAGTGTAGAAAACGTAACAAAAATTATAGGACAAAGTAACCTCTAAATGTCACCATCCCAATACAAAAATTATTGGAAATTTAGTTGCATTTTTACTCTAGTTCTAACTTCCAAACATTTTCTTATTCATAGAAAAAATGTTTATTGAGTTTCATCCATGCCTATAAATATGTTCTATGCTTGGCCTTAAAGTTCTGGTTCCTTATTTGAAATAAGACAAATTTCCTTGGAAAATATCATTGTAACACTTGTAAATTTTGTCTTGTCTTAATTTTTAGCTTTTAATTGGAAAATTTTCATTATTCACAAGGAAAGTTTGAGTTTTTTCTGCCATTAGATTCATAAAGTAATTAATTTCATTAAGTTCTTACTTCTTACTTTGGCTTTGTGATTAAGTTATTAATAAATTACTTTTAGTGGTTTTCTGGTGTTGCAAATAAAAGGAAGAGTCTTGGAATTTTTTTGTGAAATTTGGGAGTATGATGGTTGAATGTACAGAGAAAATGACATTAGGAGAATGTCCTTGAGCATTGAAAGGAAGAAGATTGCGGTTTCCAACAATACTACTACCTCTCTGATTAAGTCTGATTCAATGACTCCATTGAAGAGAATGTGTAGTGCAAAAATAAATGTTAACTCTGAAAGTTCACCTCTGAAAGCTCTGCCTCAGGACCTTCTGGTGAGTGTTAAAACTTCATTTTGAGCTTTGAATTTTATTTAATTAGTTTTGTATTTGGTCTCTATTTTTGGGATTAGTAATTTGAATGAAATTCTTATTTATTTTGTGAATGTTATTTTTAGATAAGGGTGTTATGCAGAGTAGATCATGAGGATTTGAAGCAACTTTTTCAAGTTTCAAAACTATTAAAGAAGTGGTAAGTATCAACAACATTGTTCAATGTAATCAGTTTATGCATAGAATCAATGATTAGTGATCAATAATTATTACTTTTTAGGAATAATATGGGTAAGTTCTTACATTACATATGTAGTAATTTAAAAATCAATGACTAGAGAGAAATTCTAGAACATTCAAAGATGAATTTCAGCTACATGTGTGGGGCTTTTTTAAATTTGATTCTCCTCGAATAGAAAACCTTGGTTTTTCTAGGCAGAACGAACATGCATGTGTAAGCCTTGTCTTGAAACTTCCTGATAAGCTATAATACTTAAACGTTTGCAATATGGACATATTTATGTGGTGTGTATGCATGTGTGTATGTATATATGAGTATCTATGTACAGGTCATTCTAATATACAATGGACAATCATGTTGTTTTTAAATCAGCATGTGACATGGCACAATAAGAACTAGTGAAACGGATGGAATGAAAATCAAAACCCTCCATCTTATGTAACATGTTGTATCCAATTGTTAATATTTCCCTTACTTGGATTGGATCTTTCATTATGACAACAACTTTAGTAGCTTTTAAGTAATATGTTGCTAGTTGCCACCATCATTCTCGTAAATCTCTTGATTTAAATGGAACCATTGTAGGTAGGATTTAATCTATTTTTACCCTTATACAGAACCAATCTAAATTTAGATGGTAATCAATTGCCTGGTTTGATTGATAGTGAAGGAAAGCTAGTAGCATTTATATATTACTAGAACAACTTATTTTTGTTTTTCTATCTTTCAAATAAGTCACCTTATTGTGTTTTTTTTCTTTTTCAAATAAGTACAGAAATAGGAGCCTTAAAAATTTTTTTACTTCATTTTTTATTTTTTTTACTTGTTTAAAATACATGCTTCATTCCAATTTTTGGCCTTTTATTATTCCAAGATATTTTATTAGTGTGTACTTTAATAATCATGTTTGATGATAATTAATTTTAGTTTTGTAATTTGTGACAAGGAAGAATTGATTATGAAGATGATATGGAAAAATTTGATGACCTAGATGCAAAGGATATCTAAATTTCTTCATGATATTGATGTATAAAAGTTTATCAAAAAAAGTAACATCTTTTCGATCTTTATTATATGAATTTCTTAACTTGAATTAATGAACAAATAGATATGTTTTTGGAATTTTATTTTTACTTTAAATTTTAATATATTTTTATATTAAAATTTTAATTTAAAATTTATAACAAGTGAAATATTAAAATTTTAATTTATGCATATCATTATTTAAAATAAATAAAAATAAAAAAATTAGATACATTAGTGTTCAAAGGTAACAAGGTTAAGATGGTTGCCTAAACACAAATAAACAATAGTCAAAAAGTGTTGCTACAGATAAAAATGTTGCCTATTTTTTACGGGCAATAGTGAAAAAATTCTTGTTAAATATGAAGCAAAATTATTGCTCATAATAAAGAATAGGCAACGGTAAAAAAGCATTGTTAAATTGAAATAAAATTGTTGCATATACTTTAAAAAGGTAAAAACCAAGAAAGAAAAAACTATTACTTATATTCTATCATAGGCAACGGTCAAAAATTATTGCCTATAGTAGTAAAATAGGCAACAACTTTTAAAAAATTTTGCTAATAGTTAGAAAAATCGTTGCCTAAAAAATAGATAATGCTTAAGAAAATAACACTCGAAAAATGTTACCTATTCTTTAGGCAACACTTTTTTAACTTTAGACAATAATTTTTTATTGTTACTGTATATCAAAAATGTTGTAGTGAGGGTATCATAGTGAATTAATGAAGTTTAAGATTGTAGGTTAGGCAAACCACATCATTGTAAAGATTGTGATGGATTATTCAAGACAGAAAATTGATGAATAGCTAATTAAAAATTTATATGTCACATCAAACATCCAAAATACATCATTTACATTATTTAATATATCAAACTCTAGATACTACAATACATTTTTCTTTTACAATAATAGTGATAATTTAAAGTATACACATAAAATTTAGAGTCCAAACCTCACGCATAATAAAAGGTAGAGTCTTTTAAGACAGCATCAAATACCATTACATTAGTTCAAACCTCACGCATAATGAAAAGTAGAGTCTTTAAGACAGCATCAAATACCATTACATTATTAAAATATTGATAGATACCACATTATTTATAGCAGAGGCTAAACTTGAAAACAGTGAAAGCAAGCCTATGTGCTGATTTCTAGTTGGAAACCCAAGTCACAGCGTCTTCAGCAAGAAAATGGCAAATTGAATTAGTTCCAGGTTTCACTTTGAGCTCTTGGAAGGCCCAATGCGTTGGATTCCATTTTGAGGTGTCTCTGTGACAAATTGTGACTGCCTGCACCGTTGTCCCATCAATAATACCCCTCAACCCAACAGAATAAACCACAGTTGCTTCCAGTTTATGGCAACAATAGAGGGCATATGGGTAATTTAGCTTATGGCACACAACCTCCTTGTCTCCTACAAATTTTACCTCAGTTGTTACCTTATATTTCTGCAACGTGGTTTCTTTCTCGGCCTCGTTAGAGATGACCTTTACATGTTTTCCAAGTTTGGAGATGCCATAATCCACCATGGATTCCAAGGATGTAGCGCAGAACTTTTCCTCTCCTTCTATGGAAGCCTCTTCACATTCCATTACAGAATTCTTTATAATCTCAGCCTCCGTTGATTTGGGTTCAATGGAAAATTTGTGTAATATTTCCGGGACCTTATTTTTTGAAAATGGTATTGATTTTACAGTTTGGCGAGGCCAGAATGTGGCTGTATTTGTGCAAATAATGACGGGCAGATTCCACTCAAAACCAGGATGCAACTCATCTTCCAGGAAGAATACATTAACATGATTCTTCGGGATAGCAGCATTTCCTCTTCCATAAAAGTAATTACTGTTGAAATGATAAGTGCACATAAATTAATTTATTAATTTATGGCATACAATTTAATGAAATTATGCAAGACTTTTCTTTAGTTTAAAAATCTATTCAAGTTTCATTATAAGAAAAAACACTGTACTTAAATTATAATTTAAAGTTTTTATTGCTAAAATGATTAAAAACACTATGAGATTCAAATTAAACAATATAAATTGTTCAAGATATTTTATAATTAATAATACTCTTTAGATAATTTACATAATTAAAATATGATTGAGAAAAATATAAATTTATTTTAATGAAATATTTTTTAATATTTGATTAATTATGGTCTTTGTGAGTAATTTTTGAAAATATATGAAAAGTAAGAGATGGTGCACTAATAACATAATAGTATATTAATACATTATTAATTGATAATATTTCATATTATGTGATACGAAAATATATTAATAATTAAATTTAGTGATATATTAATAATATATTATTATATTAATAGTTTATTATAAATTTTTTCTGAAAGGTTAATCTCAATTTTTGAACTAAGCCTTTGTTTGGATAGGAGAGAAGTGGGAAGAGAAAGAAATTAGGAGAGAAAGAAGTTAGGGGAGAGAGAAGTGAGAGGAAAGAAAATTTTCTTTTGTATTGTTTGGAAAGGGAGAAGTTAGGAGAGAAAGAAATTAGAAGAGAAGTGATTTCTTTTGTTTGGAAAGGGAGAAGTTAGGAGAGAAAGAAGTTGTATTTTTATAAAATGACTATTGTATCCTTATATGTAAAATATGAATGCAACTTTACAAGTGTGTATTTTAAAAAATTTCATTCTTGAAAACAACAATTTTAATTTCCAAAATATAGACTAAATTAAAAATTAATCCATAAATTAAATTTTTTGATTTAATAATTAAAAATAAATCCTATCATTAAAAAATACATATATTTATATACAAATTTATTAATATTTTCATTAATTAAATTATTTTATTACTTAATTTTTCTTTTTATTTCCTTAAAATACAATTCCTTGTTATTTTTCTTTTCCAAGTTGTTCTCTTGCCTCCCCAAACACTCAAATTAGGATTTTCTGGAGCCTTTCGTATCCTCCTCCCAACTCTCTACAACATCTTATGTTTCCTCTCTATTTGCTACCCAACCCCAATTGAATCTTGCTCCAATTTTAATAATTGCCGACCGGCAGATGCTAGCTTCTTCAACCACCTGCCAACCAAAAAGAAACCCCAGAAAGAATGCAGATCCACCGTGAAGATGAGCTGCCGAATATTGCCGATCGCGGGAGAAGCTGTGCTCTAATCCGCCACCTGGAACAATCGAAAGCGTGAGAGGAGGCAGCAGGCTTATCTGACTGAGAAGAAAGAAACAATGGTGGGGGGAGCAGGAGACGAGTTGCTGGCAAGGAGCAAACTGAGGGCATGCATGGAAACAAATAATTTTGGTCCGAATTTCTCCTCACTTCTCTCCAAATTTGGAGAGAAGTGTGTAATCTGATTTCGGTGGGTCCCACTGTCCTTTGTCACCTTATATTTCTTTCGCTTCCAACTTCTGTCTGCCGTTCCAAACAAATGATTTTGCACATTTCGCCCCTCACTTCTATCGCACCACTTCTTTCGTCCCTTCTTTCTACCATTCCAAACGGAAGTTAAAAGAATGATAGATATGAAATATTTATTTTAGTGAAATATTTTTTAATATTTGATTAATTATGGTCTTTGTGAGTAATTTTTGAAAATATATGAAAAGTTAGAGATGGTGCACTAATAACATAATAGTATATTAATACATTATTAATTGATAATATTTCATATTACGTGATACGAAAATATATTAATAATCAAATTTAATGATATATTAATAATATATTATTATATTAATAATTTATTATAAATTTTTTCAAGTTAATCTCAATTTTTGAATTAAAAGAATGATAGATATGAAGAGTGTTTATAATGCACCGGTTATAACGAAGCAGCACCACATGTATGAATAAATTCGATCCCTTTGTTTTAACGGCGCACCTTAGATTTTTCCTATATATTAATTCCTTTAAACTTTTTGGACATTTTCCTACTATTATTTTGATAATCACATTTTAGATGAATATGAATCTTCTTCTCTCTTTTTTTATCATTTTTTGTCATTTTCAGAGAAATTTAAAAATATAAATTTTACTTTATAATTCATTATTTTTTTAACCTATTATTTAAAATAAAATAAAATTTTATTTCTTTTTTTTTTTAATGACTGCATCGTTTCGGGAAAAGGGCGCGTATCCGCGGCGCAGTCATTTTTAACCCACTATTTGGATGCTTTTTCAGAGGATACGTACGCTGCTTCGTCTGTTCCGAGCTTTACTGGAGCATATTGCGCCCCCTTATCTGCCCCCGTAAAATGTGGGTGACGTCACTTTACAGGTAAAATAAAATAATAAAATATAAAATTAAATAAGTTTAAAATTAAATTTACATATAAAATTATTTATATTATTTTTAACAGGAATATAAAATTATTTATATATTTAATCTTGAACGACCTTAGTTCTGATATTTTTTCTTCCAAACATGACGTTATATAAATGAAAAAGGAGAGATTATAGTATATCATAATCTTCACCTAAATAATTTGAAGAAAAATTTATAAGAGTTATGAATATAACCATTTATTTTGAAAGTGGTAATTTTTTTTCGTAGGGATCTTTATTTTAATACTAAATGATTTTGTATATCTTAATCTATTTAAAATTCATACATTCCGTTTTTCACAAAAAGAAACGGGGGGGATTCATATACGAAAGGTTGAAGTTAATAATTGGGTTTTCTCAACTGTATAAATATTTCCTCAAATCAATGGTTGATTTCACAATTTTCATTTTTAAAAAATTATACTTGGTCTTGTGTAACAAAATATGAAATAAAATGAAAATTTTTATTACAAAATGTTACTAAATATAGTATATGTACTGCAATTTTCTGAAGCAAGTTGCCAAAACAAATGGTACAATTTCTTGTGAATAAGTTGCTAGATTTGCAAAAAGAGTTAGAGCATTTTATTATTAGCAAAAGCTTAATCTTTATTAATGCAAATATTTTATAGAACAGTTGTATTAAAATATATTATTATTTAGATAATTTACATAATTAAAATATGATTGAGAAAAATATAAATTTATTTTAATGAAATATTTTTTAATATTTGATTAATTATGGTCTTTGTGAGTAATTTTTGAAAATATATGAAAAGTAAGAGATGGTGCACTAATAACATAATAGTATATTAATACATTATTAATTGATAATATTTCAAATTATGTGATACGAAAATATATTAATAATTAAATTTAGTGATATATTAATAATATATTATTATATTAATAGTTTATTATAAATTTTTTCTGAAAGGTTAATCTCAATTTTTGAACTAAGCCTTTGTTTGGATAGGAGAGAAGTGGAAGGAGAAAGAAATTAGGAAAGAAAGAAGTTAGGGGAGAGAGAAGTGGGAGGAAAGAAGAACTTCTTTTGTGTTGTTTGGAAAGGGAGAAGGTAGGAGAGAAAGAAATTAGGAGAGAAGTGATTTCTTTTGTTTGGAAAGGGAGAAGTTAGGAGAGAAAGAAGTTGTATTTTTATAAAATAACTATTGTGTCCTTATGTGTAAAATATGAATGCAACTTTACAAGTGTGTATTTTAAAAAATTTCATTCTTGAAAACAACAATTTTAATTTCCAAAATATAGACTAAATTAAAAATTAATCCATAAATTAAATTTTTTGATTTAATAATTAAAAATAAATCCTATCATTAAAAAATACATATATTTATATACAAATTTATTAATATTTTCATTAATTAAATTATTTTATTACTTAATTTTTCTTTTTATTTTCTTAAAATACAATTCCTTGTTATTTTTCTTTTCCAAGTTGTTCTCTTGCCTCCCCAAACACTCAGATTAAGATTTTCTGGAGCCTTTCGCATCCTCCTCCCAACTCTCTGCAACATCTTATGTTTCTTCTCTGTTTGCTACCCAACCCCAATCGAATATTGCTCCAATTTTAATAATTGCCAACCGGCAGACGCTAGTTTCTTCAACCACCTGCCAACCAAAAGAAACCCCAGAAAGAATGCAGATCCACCGTGAAGATGAGCCGCCAAATATCGCCGATCGCGGGAGAAGCTGTGCTCTAATCCGCCATCTGGAACAACCGAAAGCGTGAGAGGAGGCAGCAAGCTTATCTGACTGAGAAGAAAGAAACAATGGTGGGGGGAGCAGGAGACGAATTGCTGGCGAGGAGCAAACCGAGGGTATACGTGGAAACAAATAATTTTGGTCCGAATTTCTCCTCACTTCTCTCCAAATTTGGAGAGAAGTGTGTAATCTAATTTTGGTGGGTTCCACTGTCCTTTGTCACCTTATATTTCTTTCGCTTCCAACTTTTGTCTGCCGTTCCAAACAAGTGATTTTGCACATTTCACCCCTCACGCCCCACTTCTTTCGTCCCTTCTTTCGCCCGTTCCAAACAGAAATTAAAAGAATGATAAATATGAAGAGTGTTTATAATGCACCGGTTATAACGAAGCAATACCACATGTATGAATGAATTCGGTCCCTTTATTTTAATGGCACGCCTTAGATTTCTCCTATATATAAATTCCTTTAAACTTTTTGCGCATTTTCCTACTATTATTTTGATAATCACATTTTAGATGAATATGAATCTTCTTTCTCTTTTTTATCATTTTTTTGTCATTTTCAGAGAAATTTAAAAATATAAATTTTACTTTATAATTCATTATTTTTTTAACCTATTATTTAAAATAAAATAAAATTTTATTTCTTTTTTTTTTTTAATGACTGCATCCTTTCGGGAAAAAGGAGCGTATCCGCGGCGCAGTCATTTTTAACCCACTATTTGGATGCTTTTTCAGAGGATACGTACGCTGGTGCGTCTGTTCCGAGCTTTACTGGAGCATATTGCGCCCCCTTATCTGCCCCCGTAAAATGTAGGTGACGTCACTTTACAGGTAAAATAAAATAATAAAATATAAAACTAAATAAGTTTAAAATTAAATTTACATATAAAATTATTTATATTATTTTTAACAGGAATATAAAATTATTTATATATTTAATCTTGAACGACCTTAGTTCTGATATTTTTTCTTCCAAACATGACGTTATATAAATGAAAAAGGAGAGATTATAGTATATCATAATCTTCACCTAAATAATTTGAAGAAAAATTTATAAGAGTTATGAATATAACCATTTATTTTGAAAGTGGTAATTTTTTTTCGTAGGGATCTTTATTTTAATACTAAATGATTTTGTATATCTTAATCTATTTAAAATTCATACATTCCGTTTTTCACAAATCAATGGTTGATTTCACAATTTTCCTCAAATCAATGGTTGATTTCACAATTTTCATTTTTAAAAAATTATACTTGGTCTTGTGTAACAAAATATGAAATAAAATGAAAATTTTTATTACAAAATGTTACTAAATATAGTATATGTACTGCAATTTTCTGAAGCAAGTTGCCAAAACAAATGGTACAATTTCTTGTGAATAAGTTGCTAGATTTGCAAAAAAGAGTTAGAGCATTTTATTATTAGCAAAAGCTTAATCTTTATTAATGCAAATATTTTATGGAACATTGTTATGTTTTTCAAAAACTAAATTGCAAATTATAGTTGCAAGGGAGAGTACGACACGACTTCTTACAACTTTTTTTAATGAAATTTGTAAGTTTTTCATAGAGCTGTGAGTATTTTTATTTCGCAAATATGGTTATTAATTATTTTATAAAGTTTATGTAAAATATTTTAAAATTTATATAAAATATTATAAAATTTTACGAAATAATTACATTTCATATCTTAAATATTTGCATAACTTTACGAAAAAGAGTGCAAATCCTATATAAAAAATTGTAATTTTCATAAAAGAAGTTTGATCAAATCACGAAACATACTCAGTATTGCAACGAAATAAAACCCAAAAATAATTAACTTAATTGTTAATGAAAAATTAAATATTGTTACCGGTGGGTAGAATTTTTCTGATCGAATTTGGCATTGGAATAAAGGGAAGCATGGATTTCCAGTAAAGTTCAGGAGGTGATGCAGTACGACTCACCGCCAAAGCAGTCTGCATAATATTAATACATATTACATAACCCCTATAATGTATTCGGAAATTTTCTGACACAAACAGCGGTAACGTTAAAGTTCGACATCGTGAGGGATAGGATGTTTTTATTGTTAGATTTTCTCTTTTTTTTCATTATAATATATTTTCTTATTATTTTTAAATTTAATAAAAGTCAGTCCAACAATGAAAATTTCTTAGAAGTTAAACTCCCCATGAATAGAGATGGAGCCTAGAAAGGGGTACAGGGGATTATGACTCACAAAAATTTTTAAATTATATATTAATCTCGTATAATTATGTAAAGAATGGATCTATATTTAACATTGCCTCACAACCAGTTCACAATTTTGTCGATTCAATTGGCCATTCCGGTGCTATTTTTAAAATATTATTCAAAATATTGGATCCTTCGTTGCTCATAAAATTACTCTTAATATAAAGTAAATTTATTTTAAGCTAGTTACAGAAAGAGAGCTTACAGTGAGAAAAGTTAAGATCGGAAGGAGACGAAGAAATTCCATTCCTCCGGAGAACTTCTGCAACTCAACGGGAGATAATATCAAAGACTGTGAGGCTCCTGCTTGGAAGAACAAATGGGCTGCCCTATTTATAGACTTTAAAATAAATAAATAATTTTGATTGTACTTCAAATTACGTCATTATCTCTCACGCCCATACGTCATACACTTGAATTACAAATGATCAGATTCGTTACGAGGAATGTCCTACCACGTGACTTTGGGCAAATTTTTTTAAAAAATTAGTAAACCAAACCCGTGCGTGGGCTAGTATTTAGTAAAAAAAAATAAAAAATAACCATTTATTTATATATTAAAATATATTATTTAATTTATAAAAAGAATGAAATTCAAAAAAAAATTATGTATCTTATTTTATTATTTTAAATTTTAATTGTACGTAGCTTATACATTATACAATAGTAGAAAATAATGATAATATGAATTTATATCGTGACGAAATGAGATAAAGAGAATAAGAATAGAATAAAAAAATTTATGTAATTATTTTTTATATATGAAAATAATGTAGAAATGATATGAAAAATAAAAATTTAATAACAATTATTTAAAAATATAATTTTCGTATATAATAAATAACATCATTTATTTTTTCAACTTAATATCAATTAAATTCTTTAGACATAGTTCTAATGTTTCTTATTGTAAAATAAATGATAAATTGTTATGAATAAAATTAGTGTAGTTAGACCTAAATCACATTCACTTTTTTTATCTTTCACGAGGAAAAAGGTTTCATGCACTTTTTTTTTATTATACATTGGATAATTCATGAATTTTATTTAGAATGTATCATAATCATTGATTCATTTGATATATTCAAAATTTTGTTACCTACCTTTGTAACTTTATTTAAATTATAAAATTAATTGAATTTAAATATACAAATACATTTTATACCATCACGATGTAATATTATATTGTAAAATTTACTTTTTGTCAAAAATATTAGTTGCATTTATTTTTTAATAATATAAATAATTTTTAATTCACAATAAATTAAATTAATTTAGACATACATGATATTATTTGATTAGTTAAAGTAATATCATTTTTTAGGTATTTTTATATTAATGTATTTCAATATATTTTTTTCAACTTTTACATCCAAATAAAAATTTTATATTCAAAAATAATAAATTATATTAAATATTCTAATAAATAATATTTATTAGTTTATTTTCTTGTTTCTTAACCGCTTTTACATCGATGAATTCACCTATCTTGTTGATAAAAATAAAATAATAAAATGTTTTTAACTTATTTAAAATATTTTTATAACAAAAATACATGAAAATCATATTTAAAGAAGAATTTAATTTAAATAAATTTTTTCAACAAATGTAGAAAGACAATACATAATATCAAGAAAATATTAAAAATTTAAATAAATCAAATTAATTTTTAAATTATTTATTAAAAATAGATAATCTAATTATTCAATTTATGCATTCTATTCTTAGCAAAAAAAATTATATTCTTAATTTATTTAGAATAATTTTATAATAAAAATATTTACAAATCATATTTATAGATGAATTTGACTTAAAAGGACATTTTTTAAGAAATGTAAATTAAAAAGTAGTATATATCTATCAAAGAAAATATAAACTATGATCTTAATAATTAATTAATATTTTTTCAATTGTATTTAATAATATTTATATTATATATTTTATTAAATAAATATTACCTCAAAGTAAAAATTATCAAATATTTTTCTATCATTATAAATCACTTCAAATTAAATATATTATATAATGCAATAGATAAAAAAAATAGTATGTGAATTGTAAAGCATAAATAAAATTTCATTGATATATATTTATTTTGAAATATAATACTTGAAATTTGATATCAATAAAACATTGATAAATTTTAAATAAAAATTAATTTAATTTTTAATTATTTGATTAAAATTATTATGTGCAAATAATTAATGCAATTAATACTTTCTTTAACCTTAAATTATTTAAAATATTTTATAATATAAAAATAAAATATATCATTTTTTATTTGTATTATTTAGTGCTTTTAATGTCTAAGTTATAAATTGTATGAGTGAAGATAAAAAAAAAGGGAAAAATATGTAACAAATCAAATTAAAAGAAGAGAATTAATGCATGAGTTATAAAATAATAAGACTTAAAAATAGAATATGTAATAAATTAATTTAACTAAATAAACTATTTAATTTATTAAGAATAATTTTAAAATAAAAGTGGATAGTATTATATATAATATTCATTATATTGCATTTGAACTTTAAATAGTGAGAGTGAATAGAAAAAAATAAAAAAATATATATAATGGAACAGTTGAAGTGAAGAAAAATAGTGTGAGGCTGTAAACCCTTGGTAAAATCTCAATTGATGTATTTTTAGTTTAAAATATAATACTTCAAAATCATTATCCAGAAAAAATTAAAAAATTTAAATAAATAAAATTTAAGTTAATTTATAAATATTATTTTTAAAAATAAAATATGCAACTAAATAATTTTAGTTAATAATTTTTATATTGAGGCTTTAATTTATTTAAAATATTTAAATAAGTTTAAAGTAATAATAAAAATAGAATACACAATAAATTAAATAATTAAATAAAAATTTTGACTTATTTAAAATATCTTTATAATAAAAAATATAATGTAATATATCTATACTACTTTAAAATATTGGTATCTGAGCTTTATAATCCTTCTAGTTAATATGTATTTATTTTGAAATGTAATACTTCAAAATTGATATAAAAATATTGACAAAATTACAAAAAATTGATTTCCCAAATATTGTTATTTAAAAATATAACATGCAATTGATTGATTCAATTAATAATTTCTAAACTAAAATTTTAACTTCTTTAAAATACTTATAAAATTTGAAAATAATATATATATATATATATATATATATATATATATATATATATATATATATATATATATATATATATAATGTTATGTCTATATTATACAATGATATTGATACTTAAGTTATAAGCAACATGAGTGGATATGAAAAATAAAAAAACATAAAAAAATCAAATAAAGCCTAAATTTATAAATATTAAAATAATATATATAGAAAAAATGAACTACTACCATTAAAGAAAAATTTTAATTTATTTAAAATATTTTTACCATAAAAGGAAGTTATGCTATGATAAATTTATATTACTCAACAGTATTGGTGTTGTAAATAATATATGTAAATTGAAAAAAAAGCATAAGGAATAATATATGAAGTATAAAATCTTGGTACATTTTTAGTTGATATGCATTTAATTTGATATATAATACATAAAACTTAATATCAAGAAAATATTGATAAAATTTAAATAAATAAATATAATTTTAATCTTCATGTATTGTTTTTGAAAAATACAATATGTAATTAATTAATTCAAATAATAATTTTTACACTAAAATTTTAATTTATCTCAAATATTTATAAAAATTTAAATATAAAATAAATAATATAATATATAAATACCTAAATTATGAGCAACAGAAGTAGACATAAAAAATAAGAAAATATGAAATTGACCAAATAAAAAAAAAGAAAAACGATTCTTGAGTTATCAAATAATTTGAGTAAAAATAAATTATATAGTAAAGTAAATTAATTTAATTAAATAAAATTATAATTTATATCAAATACTTTTATTACAAAAATAAATTCAATTATATTAAATTTATATTACTCAACAATGTTTGAGTTGTAAATAATATAAATAAAAAATAAAAAAATCATGTAAAATAGTAAATGAGGTAAAAAACCTTGATAAAATTTCAATTGATATATATTTAATTTCACATATATTACTTAAAGAATGATATCAAGAAAACATTGATCAAATTTAAATAAATAAATTTGATTGTAATCTCCAAATACTTTTATTACAGATAGAATATGTAATTAGTCAATTTAATTAATAATTTTTATAATAAAAATTTAATTTATTTAAAATATTTTTAAAATTTTAAAAATAAAATATATAATATTATATATATTTTATTTTTATTTAGTGATATTAATATATGAATTATAAATAATAGAAGTGAATTAAAAAATAAAAAAATGAAACAAAACAAATAAAAAAGAGAAACAATATCTAAGTTATAAAGCAATAATAGATTTAAAAAAATATATAGTAAAGCAAATTATTTTTATTAAATATAAGTTTAAATTATTTAAAATATTTTTATCTAAAAATTATACTATATTAAATTTATAATACTCAATAATATTTGAATTATAATTTTAAATACTATAATTAGAAAAATAAAAATAAAAATGAAATACAAAAACAGTGTTGAGTGGGGAAAATTTTTCCTACAGGCTGACATGTGGCAAAAAAAAATAATGCCTCTCCCAAAAAACTTTGTTTTCTTAACAGTGTAGAGATTAGTAAAAATTATTAATTTTTTTAATGATGTGTATCATTTTATTATTTATTAGTAGTGTAAAAAATAATCCATTAATAGTGATGAAATTTAAAGTCTTTGTAAATAATGCAAATGGATAGGAGAAAAAAGGAAAAAAACATGCAATAAAATATATTGTGTTATATATTACCTAATAGTAATATATTAAAAGTACTAAAAATTAGACAATTTTAAATAAATAATTTCAATTTCAATTTTAAATATTTTTATCAAAAATAAAAATATAATTAATAAATTCAATTAATACTTACTATATTAAAATTTTAACTGATTTAAAATATTTTAATTTTAACTTATTTAAATTATTTTATAATAAAAATAAAAAATTTTGTATTATATATTATATAGTAATAATTTATTAGCATTTTAACTTTAAGCAATTAAAGTGGAAAAAATGTACATATAAAAAATAAGAATAATAGCATATAAATTATAACATAATAAACTTAAAATAATAAAAAGAAAAACAGAAATTTGCTCTAGGAGACGGAAAAACAAAACAAAGGATGTAAAAGGCGGGAAAATATTTTTTTACAGTGTGACACGTGTATAAGAAAATTGGAGAAGTTAATAAGATAATAAATAGAATTATATAGTTAAATAAGTTGAGTAATTAATTACAGTTAATTTTTGTTTTTCATCTCGATTAATTATTATTTGCTTTAAATTCGTAATTATTAACTCAAACCATAAAAATTGGACCCCTGTTGCTTCCTTGGCCCCACAATAATACTTTCACCTGGCCCACATTTAATTCAAATAAAAAGATGCTTAATTACCCACTTAGTACCGCAGTGCTACAGTGGTAAAAAGTGGCAATAAATTTGGCGGGAAATTATTGCACCAGGAATTAATGCATGGCAAAAAAGGGCAGAAGCAGAGTTGCAAGAAAAACTCTTGATTCATATTTGGAGAGTCAAAGTGATTTATAATTTTTTAAAAGGCACTTAAATATTTGTGTATGGTAAATATGGTTGTCATGACGTATGGTCTTATGAATAGATTACAAGAGAATGAGAAAAGTAAGAAGTTATTTTAAATAAAAAGTAAATTTTCATGAAGAACTTTCTAAAAAATAAATTTACTTGTGAACTTCCATACTTAATTATTTTGTTGACACTAAGTAATTAATATTTTTTAAGAATTAACTTTTTATATTTTATTTGATTTAATTTTAAAATTTTTTAAAAAATATTATTAAAATAACTAATATATTATTCAAAATTATAATTGTTATGATTGTTTTTAAAGGACTAGCATAATCAATTGTTATGACAAACAACTTGCTAACCTTTCTTGCAATATAACTAGACACCTAAAGGAAAATTTCTTAAGAAAAAAAAGAACATAGATTTTTCTTTGACGCTCAATCAGTTTGAATACAAGAAATCAATCTAGGATCTAAGAAGAAAATTTTAGATTTATTCCTAGAATAAATGACCATATTCCTATACCTTTGTCAAAGAAAGAAAAGGAATTTGCAACCTTTTAATCTGTTTATCAAAAGATATGACATTTGCATACATATTATAAGATCACAACTAAGATTTCTCTATGTAATTACTACTTCAAAAGCACATGGAAAGGCACTATAGAATGGTTAATATAAAAGAACTTTTTTTCTTTAAAAGGTAGAATGTCCTTATCATCATGTTTTTTTGTAATTTTTGAAACAACACTACTATTTTCATGTAAAATGTAGAAATTTCAACATAAATGCCACATTTAAAATCACTATCTTTATAAGGCCATTCATGGCCATCAACACAATGCATAAATTTAGAAATTTTAGGGAATTCAATAAGTATGTCATCATGGCTAACATTAATATGTAATCCAGAATCAACATATGCAGAACTCGTAAAATCATAAATAGAAACATCAAAATCAAAAATAGTACAAACAGCAATAGCAAAAATAACAGAATCAATAACGACAAAATGAAAACCAAAAAATTCAGAATAAAAAATGACAACATTAGAAGGATTAGAAGGAGGATTATCATGCAATAAAGGCTCCAAAGTTTGAAAAAAAGGACGTAGAATTATATTACATGGCTTCAAAAATGTCAAATTTAGCTATGACACCATTAAACTTTGCAATTAATGTTCCATCTTGAACATTAACTATGATTTTTGCTATCTTTGAGAAAAAGCTAGCCAAGAATGATTGGTAGAAGAATGTTGGAATCCTTATTTTTAATCTTCAAAATGTAGAAATCTACTAGAAAGATTAATTCATCAACCAGCACTAGAATATCCTCAATAACACCTAAGGGATAAATATTAAATTTATTTACTAATTGAACAACCAATCTTGTTTCTTTCAAAACTCCCAAATTCAAGGCAATAAAAATAGAAAAAAGCATAAAATTGATTAATGCTCCTAAATCTAACATGGCATGCTCAATTTTGGTTTTGCATATGATGCATGGAATAGTAAATGTGCCTAGATCCTTGCATTTTGTTAGTAATTTTCTTTGAATGATTGCAAACATATTTTTCCTTACATTTACTTTCTCTTATTAATGCATAAAATTTTCAAGAAGAAGTTAGTATACCTTGGAATTAGTTTCATCAAATCTAGCAAAGGTATGTTAACTTCTACTTTGTTAAGGGAATCTAAAATCTAGTTTTCTTCCTCTATTTTCTTTTAGTTAAAAATTCTTCTTCTTAGAAAAAGGAAGGGACAAGGAAAGTTAATAGAAGGTGGGGTTGTAGGAAAAGAATTCACCACACTGTCACCGTGTTCACTCTTTTTTTCTAGTTTATTCTATTTGCTATCTTCTAGTTGGCTATTTGTTTCTGCTTGACTACCTATTAGTTCATTAGCTACTAGTGTATGGCTTGCTAGTTTAGTTGTCTTTGGTTGTGAGAATGAAGACATGTTAATTTCTCTACCACTTCTCAGCATGATTGCATTAATAACTTCTTTATTTTTTACATTGCTTGAATAAGGTTATCTAGAACTTTTTGCCTTAAGTTCACTAATTAAGGAAGTTAATTGGCCTATTTAAGTTTTGTAAATTTGTGATAGTGGCTTTTATTTTTTGCTAGAATTGTAGGTTATTTGCTGTCATTTGCTTTAATAACTTTTCAAATGATGGCTGATAAGATGTTATAGTGGAATCTAGTTGGCTGACAAGAATTTGTTACATTCTAGTATATACATGAGGATAATATTGATTTTTGCATGGATTGTTAACATATCTAAAATTTTAGTTATTTTTCTAGTAGAATATTGAGTTTGCTATTATTAGTACTAGTTTGGCTATGGCTATTGGTATGGATATTGGTTAAGCTGCTAGAATTGAGGCTTTATAAGGAAAATGGCTGCTGCATAAGTTAGAGGAAGAGGATACTCATCATCTTATAAAATGTTGGACAGTAATCAATGGGATGATTTAGGTAGGAGCAAATGCTATAAAGCTTTATAGATAGAAGAGCTTGGAATTACTGTTGCTGTCCTATAGCCATTTTCTTAACAAAAGAGGTCAATTCATCTATTCTATTTTCTAGTCTTTGTTGGTTTGAACTAGGGAAATTAAGCTTATGCATGCTTATAATGCTAAATTGCTATGAATTAGCTAACATGTTTGCAATTAAATCTCTAACTACTATAAGAGTCTTGTTTACCAATGCACCACCACTTACAGCATCAATCATACTTTTATGCATAGGAAGAAGGCTTTTATAAAAGTATTGGATAAGGATTTACTCTAATCTGGTAATAAGGACAACTTGCACATAATTTCTTGAACCTTTCCTAGTATTCATATAATGTCTCACTATTTATTTGCCTAATGCCACAAATCTTTTTTCTTGTTGCAGTAGCTTTGGATGTAAGGAAGAACTTCTTTAAAAATAGCCTCTTCATGTCATTCAAGCATACAACAAAACCAAATAGCAAGTAATATGGTCAATTCTTAGTTGCATTAGTTAGTAAAAAAAGAAAGGTCCTTAATTTAAGGTTATCTTCTAATATGTCTTGAGGCTTCATTGTATATCAAATCATGTGAAACTTTTTTTAAATGTTTATAAGGATCCTCACCTATAAGACTATAGAACTTTGGAAGCAAATGTATCAGACTAAACTTAAGCTCAAATTCAATATCTAACTCAAGATATTGGATGCCTAATTATTGGTATGTAACATTAAAGGCAACTAATTCCTTTAAAGTCCTATTGTTATTAGTGTTAGGTTTCATATGTATCGTATAACATAGCGTTAAAAATAAATTCTCAAAAATTATATATGTGAAACCTTCCCAAAATCTATGTATAAAGACATAAATCAATATCATAAGGATTACCTCTTAAAGTGCAGTCCACGAATCATAATCACAGTCAAGTAATCATGTCTCTACAATATCCACACGGAGTGAATGACAACCTCTTAACCTCCTACAAATTTGCTAGGAGATGTCTCTCTTATAAAGGATTAAGGTTTTATGTATTTTTAAGTTATTTTGGTGGCAACTTATTCTTCTTTCTCACAAAATGATACCTTCATGTTTTTATAGAACTTATACACGTCACTTTCCTAGTCCAACTAGGAAACTACCTCCCTTTTTTTGATTTAACTTAAAAACTAAAACCTTATCCTTATCACAATGAAAGTGAGGAAAAAGAGATAAAGTTTATCCATTAGTTATCTAATATTACCTTAATATTAATAACTAAATATTATTAGATAATAATATTATTTTATAATATAATTATCTAATATTACTTCAATATTAAATAATATTATATGATATACTATATATTACATAAACACATATATTATTACTTTGATAATATATATACACTAAATAATAAACCCAATTAATAGGATTTTAGTTTAATTAAAATCTAATTAATTACTATCTCATTCTTATTCCTTTTGTGTGACCCTGTAGGTTCTTACTACATTAGTAATGACCCATCAATTGATCATAGATAATGAGCAGTATCTAGCAATATATCATTGCTATTTAAATAGTAAGAATGTCTGTGATTTAACATCCACCTAATGTGTGAGCAATACTTTGCAACATAGTTCCTTTGTAATGATATCCAAATTGAATTAGAGGTATGAAATGTGTCATCCTTATTAATATTCAATCTATATTTCTTGATACCGATTAAACTAACTTAAATAAATTATCAATATCACATATTAATTTAATTAAGCACAGTCATGTATTTCTTAGTTTTACTTAATCAAGAGGCCTAAGAATATCAGTCCTTTTATAAGAGGAATAAAATCTCATCTACATCACTCACATCTCTTTACATAATTCGTAACACATATAATTAATGTTTTACATGCCATCTTGATTAAAAGTGATACAGGATAACATCAAAGTGTGTAACTTCTCATGTAGAGAATCGTAGTGACTTCAGGTCAAAAGATTACTTACACTATAGTCACATGAGAATAATTAATGACATTTGTAAATCCATGTAATATTCTCACAGCGATTCAATCTAGTACATCTCTTCACTAATAATGTATTCATATATTAACTTGATATTATATATCTATGATTCATAATCATCAGTTATGATATATACTAATCTCGATATATTATTGCTATCTATTTCGTAATAATACTCAACAGGAATATTTTAGGAATAATAAAATTATTCTATGAATAATTAAGTTATAAATTGTGCAAACATTAAAATGAAACAAAATATAATAATTACATTGCTTAAAATAAAATATAATATATTATACATTATTATAATCATTTTACGATTAACTCCTAAGACATACACACTAGTAATTAGCCATGGTTTTGAAGTTGTCTAAGGGATTAGAATGGGGAGTGAGAAAGCTAGAACTATTTTTTTTTTATTCCTACAAAGAGAATGTAATGTCCTATCTATTTCAGAATTAAACTCAGGTAATTCAATAGCACTACTTCTAGTCATGCACTATGCTACATTACATTAAACTACACTAAAGTTACTATAATAACATAAAAACATAAAATGACAATGCACTATGAAAAATCACTCTAAACACAACCAATTAGCCTATCCAGACATTTTTAAGAATTACGAAACCATCATAAAAAATTTACTATGACCATGCAAAACCTAAAAATACAATAAAAAATATTTTAAAAAATAAAAAATGCATAAAATAGTGGAATTTGTCCCAAAACCACCTTATCTCATAATCAAAAGGCTTATGAATTTTGATGAGAAAAATTAAAACTAGGTCTTATATAAATTTCAGCTAAATCAAAGCTAATGAGACCTAGTACTATTCTAGAGGGGATAAGGTGCAAAACTATGTAAAACTAATTTTTTTATACCAAAAGCCTTTGTTTCAATGTTGGATGAAGTAAAATATGATAAAAAAATGATGAATTGAGGTGGAGGAACACTCAGAAATCAAAGAACATGAAAGAATGCAAGTATATGCAAAAAAAACTATAACTACCATAAAATTCAAGTAAGATAATAACAGATATAACTATTGACTAGAATGCTTGGAAAATTATGTAATATATTGTTAGTAATATATAAGAAAAGATTAATTCAAGAGGATCTCCAATAACAACACTAAAATTTTGATAAGCGCATTGCCAAAATTAGATTAAAAATTAGTTTATTATAAAATAATATAGTATAATGGCACAACTAAGCCACAACTCTAGTAATCCCTTAATATTATCTTTTCTTAATCAAATTAACAATATTTACATAATTTTCTAATTTATTATGCACTAAAAACACAAGAAACTAATGCAAATAAATGCAAAACAAAATCAAAAATAGAAACTAGATAGCATGTAATGTAGATATTGTGTTATGTAGAATGTTATATATAGAAAATAGAATTAGGAAAGTTTGTAATTCAACATTAAAATGAATGTATTAAACAAAGTAAAAAAGCAAAACAAACAAAAAGAAGAAAAATCAATGTCATGCAAGAATTGATTCAAGAAATTGAGAGCTCTCGTTTGGATTAATCATGGATAAATTAAGATTTAACTTTTCTAATTAAATTTTCAACCTTGAATTATATGAAACCCTTGTAATAATTCATAAATCCTATGCTAAATTTCCTTAAGTATAGGCCTAACTCGGTATAAAAAATGTTGAAAGGAAGAAAAAAATACATATGTTAGTCATGGCGGATCCATAAAATAGGTATTTGTTTTCTATTTTGTGAGTTAATACTTATTAGTTAATGTTTTTTTTAGTAGAACTAAGATTAGGAAAAGATAGACTTAATTTAAAATGCCACAAAGTTATACCAGGGCACACTCAAAAATGTCAGAATTTGAAGTTTTTGTAAATCTACTTCTAATTGGTTATTAGATAGTTGAACTTAACAACCAAAAGCCTTAGCATAGGCTATAGCTCAGCATAAAATCATAACCCTCCTACCTCAACTGTGATATCATTAAAGCTGAGATAACAAATCCTACCTTTCCTTTGAGGAAACAATTATAATTAGTACACATAATTTAGAAGTTCCACTTATTAAAATACAACCATAGAGCCAACTATAGACTTTTACCAATCCTTAGATCAAATAGAAAGAATGTGCAGACAATTATAATGAGAATATGATAATGGGATTGATAGGATACTAGTTCGAGGATGTAACCTATATTTGAAAACAAGATAGTCAATGGTATGATGAAATATTTGTAGGAATGCTATAATTTACGTAAATACCACACATTAACTTCTATGAAAACCTATGTAATATAATAGGTAGCCCTGGGACTTCAAGAAATTCTAGAAAGGATATTTTGGTCAAATTAAAATTGTGTGGAAATTATGTCTAATGATCAAGAGTTCTGTTAGATTTTGAATTGAGAATTTTGAACTTTGAATTTAAGAAATTTTATTTCAAGGAATTGTTTAGAAAGGGACATGACATGAAACAAATTTTATTTAAAAAGTCTAGATAAATATATAGTATATTTTGGTGCTGCACTATTTTTACTACTGTGTATTACGGTTACATGAACAGCCTCTAGGAAGCTTTGAAATTATGTCAAAACAATTGATATTTTGCAAGATATATGTGTTAGTTATATTGTTACCCATTTTAGTAATTTATGGAAATAGTCTAAATACTCAAAAGAAATTCATTGTAAAGATTGGTAGATCAATAGGATAATATTTTTGTAAAACTCTTATGGTTAGTTAGTAATTATTTGGCCACAATCATGTTTGATGTTTACTATAAATTAATATTATGCATTGTGAGGTGTGATATGATATTGGTATTATGATGTTGAAATAGGTATGAAATTATTTATAGGATCTTTCCTTAGAAAATTGCTATAAGGAAATGTAGTGAGAAATTTTGTGAAATAAATGTTAAGGATGTGTTTCCATTTACCTTTGGAATCATGGTTAGAAATTTTTAAAATTTCAATCACTGGAATTTTAAGGTCATATTTAGTTTTAGAATGATTTTAGATGAAATTAGAAATTTTTAGATACAAGAAAAGTCAAGTTATAAGTGAGATACTCAAAACTATTTATTTCAAACCCTTATTTTGGTTGCTCTCTAGTTTGAAAATTTTTTAGGCCCCAAATGAATGAGAAAAATGATGTAATTTTTTGGAAATAATATTTAGGAATAAGCTTGTCTCAAAATTTTATGGCAAATGGAGTTGATTTAGTTATCCAAATGATAGTTTGATTTTGATAGCTTTAGTAGTGTTCGAATTTGGCAGTTCTGAGTTTATGCTTTTAGTGAATAGGAAAAGTTAAAAAATTTATTGTAAAAAACTTCACTTATTTCTTATTTAACATATTAAAGATGTTATATCAAAATTTGGTGATGATTGGGGATGATTTGGTTACTAAAAAAAGGTTTAGATTGCAAGTCCTCCCATGCTGTCCTGTTTTGCAATTCCCATTTTTGGTTTTGTGTGAATAGCACCCATGGGAAGAAATGAGGCAAATTAATTGATGTTTGATGTGTAATATTATGTTTGGAAATGTTAAGACAAAATTCGATGAATTTTTATTAATAGTTATTGTACCCATTCTCTAGTAAAAAACTATAAAGTATATATATATAAATTGCTATTAGTGCATAGAGCTATTGTTACTACATAAAGGATATTGTTAGCATGTAGGAATTTCTCTATAAGAGTAAGTGCATTTATAAATATTGTTTTATTGAAATTTATTGCACATAAATTCATTATGATGATGATTTACTTTTGATAGTATACAATATAGGTTGTCATATGCTAAGTTAATTAATGTTAATATTTATTGGAAATACTCATTAGAAAAGAAGGTAGACATTTCCAATCACTAAGTACTCTATATTCACTCTCTTTAATTGTGGTGTCCTATTTATAAATGCAAGATGTGGATCTAATGTTGCTTTTGACACATGTACCTATACCTTCCATCAAACCCAATACAAAAGTGGGAGTTTTGCTATTTGTAACTTGATTTTATCTATATTATGATTTTTGTTTATATACAAAGTTTTCAAATACTAAAAATAACATGTAAATTATATTTGCTATATCTAAATATGTTCTAAAATTTTCAAGTGTGCATGTTGTATAAAATATTTTTACTATATATATGTGTAAATTCCACAAGCCTTAACATTGATTTCTCTAATTCTATCCAATGAAAGTATCCTTATTTTGTTGAAACTCAAATTATGCTTTAAATTTTGTAGAAAAATAGATAGAGTTTCCTCTATTTTTGAACATTTTTCGAGGGCTAGCACTTTAAGATACAATACATGTATTATTTTTAGATATAATAGTAACAAACATACACAATATTATACAAATTATTATACAGATAAACAATTCAATGCATTGAGTGCCGAATCAACATAATCTCAATTTCTAATTTTGATTTTAGTCCAACTGTCAAATCTTTTAACAAGATGGTGTTTATTCTCTATAGATGCTACAAGACTCAGAGGCACTTATTTTAACTTGAAAATATTGAAAATAAAATTGAGTGAGTTATGAGAATTCAGTGAGCATATATATCTACCGTTACTTATATGCATACATAATAATCACAAGCTAATTATATATTAAATTAGAAAATAATAGTAAATCCATTCCTTGAATTTCTAAAATATATGAAGTTAAGCCTCGAAAAGAGTGTTCACCTATACATAAGTTAAAATCCATATTTGATTTCACAAATCATAGTAACCTCAACTATACATTGATAGATGATATTCTTATTGTATCACATACCACCCATTCCAATAGTGGTTACATTCACAAATAGTCATTAAGACTTAAACATAAATGAATCATCATAATCACACCAAGTCTTTATAATCACATCAAACAATATTATCCAACCACAACAAGTATTTGCAATCATATCAAACAGTAATATCCAAGATCACCTAATATCAATATCAAAACATAATGCATAATAGCATAAAGAATGGCTATAGTAACTTTCAATAAAAATTTGTTGAATGGCTATAGTTGATATCCAAGATTTCTCCTTATATCTTCAATCCAGCCTTATCCCCTCTACTTTAAGTATGAGGTCACTAATATTTTCCCTCCACTACTAACCATTCCTTTCCTTCTTTGTGGAGAATGTACATCTCCTCCCTTATCATAGATCATATACAAAGTTAGTATTCATACTCATAATGAACAATGATAGGCCATTATTGGTAGCAACTATCCATTTCATTATCTCATATAATAAGGTATGGTCAAAATATCAACTATGCCATTAAGATTTTGTTACCATTCTCATATAATCAACTTTCAACAATAATGAATTACATAATGCAACACACAATCTCAAGCACATCTATTTTCTTAATTAACAAAGAAGAAATGTTGTCTTTGTTAACATCAATCACAAATCATAACTTAGATTCATTTCCCACAATTCAAACTATCATATACTTCTAACATTCAAACCAAAAACAATTCATTAAGGAAATATTTCATCTTTCAAGATAAACTATAAAGAGATTCAACTTATTAACAAACAATTGCTAACACATATATAATAAAAAAATCCATAGAGATCTTCAAAGATATGCCTCACAGCATATTCAACTTACTTATTCAAATTTGATAGTTAAATTACTCTAGCCTATTCAACGTATTTGTTAATAATAGTTACTATAGCCATTTTCTAGTTAGAATTTGTAAATAATACACATAAAATTTCTATTAGGGTATTAAAACTATTATTTTACATAAAAGTTATCATTAGCACTTAGGAATTTTTTATAATATTCCCAAGTTATAATTGTGTATAAAAATCATAAATAATACCTCAGAATTTTAAATTAATTATTGTACAATAAAATATATGTCTGATATAATGTAGTAAAATCTCTCTATAATAAAGAAAGGAATAACCACTCATTGAGTATTTTAATACTCACTCTTATTTTTTTTTATTTATAGATGTAGAATATGGATTTCGCAATGATGATTGATATTTGACCAACAATCTTTCTCTTACTTTAAGAATCTTCCTTATAATATTTCCATGGTGTCCCATTTAGTATTTTCATCTTCTAATAGATATTATGTATAAAATTATGTTAAAAAAAAAGAAGTTTACATTTGATATATGTAATTTATATTTTGAATTTCTTTATGCATGCATAAGTAACACTATTTTCCATTAATGGAAGGTATAGGTACATGTGTCAAATAGTAGCATTGGATCCACATCTTTTATTTGTAAATAAAATACTACAGGTAAAGAAAGTGAGTACAAAAGCGGGGATTTTGTTATCTGTAACTTGATCTATCTATATTATGATTTTTGTTAATATACAAAGTTGTCAAATACTAAAAATAACATGTAAATTATATTTGTTGTATGTAAATATGTTTTGAATTTTTTAGATGTGTGCTGTATAAAATATTTTTGAAAATTAAATAAAAATAAAGGAGTCAATAGTATTAGTAAGGCTTGTAAGGAAATTTAGCTAGTACTAGTTATGTATCTTTACACTAATCATGATACCTAAAAATTGAGTTGTGACAGGATTTGGGGCCCTTTAGCCTATGATGGCAATAGTAAGGATATTTCGGGGATCTTTTATTAATTAGGTATCATAAAACCTAAACCAATGACAAATTAGAATAAATTTAAAACTACCTTATTTAAGAGAAGTCTTTTTTATAAGAGAAATTTTCAAACCTAGGTAAAATCCTAATAAAACACTTGAGGGAGCTCTTTTATAATTAATGTTTTATCCAAACCACATAAGTTTACTCCAAAAAAAATGATGATTAAGCCATATCTTGGTTAAACTAAATGACTTGCCCTTATTTTAAAAATTGAACTTGAATGGCTTATCCTATGTTTTATCTTTTCCCAACTAAATGTGATTGTTATTTTTGCTCTTTGGCATCTTGCATTTATCATTTCATCATACATAGATATCACTAAAGGCCAATCTTATCACGTAAACTCATTAGCAATTGATTGTGAGTTTCAAGGACTAGTACTATGTACCAAAAAAAGATTAAAGCCTATGATCATGAATGATTGAAAATAAACCATGAAAATTTTTTCTTAAGTAAAATGAATGAATTTTAGCAATATCACTTTCTTATAAGTATATCATTACACTCAATGCATTAACCCATTTTTGCAAAAGTAAAATAAATCATCTAAGAAAAGAAACCTTACTTCCATCTATATCAGACTCACTTCCTAACAAGGATTATAGAAGATATGGAAGAAACTCTTACAATACTTAGAATCAAGTTCCCTAATTTTTCCTAATATTTAATTAGGAAATCTAGAAATGCTAACTTGAAAGAATAGAAGTAGTCACACATTTAGGCCTTCCGAAAGATGTGCATTAGATCATGCAAGCTACAGTACATCTAGTAGGTAAGTGTTATGATTCATTTATTAAACATATACTAGGAAGAGAAATAATTTCTTATGTTAGGAAGTGAAGAGCTAAAAGAATGGGAGTTTACCATAAGTGCGTAAAGTGGACATGTAATACATATTGCAAAAGCAATGGAATGGTTTCCCTTAAATTGGGAAAATAAAATTCAGTTCATAAGGGATGGATTGACTAAGGAATCTTTGGATAATATCCTTTAAACTTTTGAGATGCATCCTAGCAGACATGCTTATAATGTTCTTATTGATTTAATAGATCTCTTCAATAAGGAAAAAGAGTGCTACAATCTCAGGAATTTAATGCTAAAAGGCCTTGTTTGCCAATTTATAAGAAAATTATGTGGGAAGTAAATTGTTAACTCATAAAGGGCATTTAAACCATTACTAGACATAAAACCAGAGGAAGATATAAGCTAAAATTAAACTACTATCCATATTCATGCATATATCTTTTCTTTTTTAACTTTTTTAGTCACTTTTTAACTTTTCTTGCATAATTGTTTTTCATTTTTTCTTACTATCTTCTAAAATTACTATGCCTAACTGCTACTTTTGACTTTCTTTCTCTTCAAATTTAAACTTCTTTGACAATGTTTAATTGACATATCTTTTTAATTTTTTCTATACATTCTTCCATTAACATCTACTTTTAACTTTTTTCTTCTTTAAATTCAAACTTCTCTAACAATAGTTGATTTGTATGATCTTTTTGTTGCTCATTTTTGCCGCATAAATATACATATTCATAGTTATTAATACACATATGGCTCATCTTAAGGTAGAAGAAAAAGGGGAAAAGCTATTAATATATAAATTTAAATCAATTTGTGTCTTTGGTAAATTCAATCTAAGGAAAGATGAGGAGTTTGTAAAAGTGATAAATGAGTTTGATAAGATGTTAACTGCTAAAAATGTTAACCTTTTGTATGACAAGGGAACCTAAGGTTTAAGAGGATGCACAATAATAACTACAATCATTAGAGGAAGTAAAGTCTTGAGTATAATTTTAAAAAATTTAAGTGGCAAAATTATCACTAACTATGCCTTAGGCATTCTGTGAAAGGTTTCAAGTTTAGACAAATGTTGTGGAAACATGCTTTAAAATGCTAAAGCCTTTATCATATTACTCGGTCGTTTAGAAACATTAGTAGGGATTTTCAACATTTCATATTAGGCCAAGCTAAACTTTCTTAAAAAGCCATTAGGATTGTTAAACATTAATGATTTTTATGATAGTTTGTTGTCTTTCTTAGATCAAGTTATGGAATAGAAATTCATTTTCTAAGTAAGTCATTGCACCATAATATTTGCTTCAACTACTGATTAGTTAATTAACAAATTACAAATTTGTGTACCTAAACATAAACCATTAATGAAATAAATAGGTTGGCAAACCCAAGATAACAATAAGAAGTGTAAATAGGTAACACTTATCAATTGTAACATTCTCCACACCCTAATTTTTTTATTCCATTTTGTTATTGTGTGTTTCCATTTTTCTTTATCTATAAAAGACATTAGGGATATTGTCTAAATTATATTGGGAGGAGGAATAATAAAAAAATATTATTAGTAAAACCAGTAGTCTCATTGTATGTGTAAATAATGGCCGAGTAAAGAGTTATACTTAACTCTTAATGTGTATTCTATTAGTAACATATTTTTTTTATGATTTATTCGCATTCAAAAAGAGGTCCGATTTTAAATTTTCATTTTAAGTATTTTTATTATTTTAAATTCTCTTGCTTATTTAGATATTTTCCACTAATCTTAAGAATTGTATGAGTCTTAAGTATGAATTAATTGGGTTTAAAGGTTTCACAGCATGATTAAACATTATCTTGCATCTTGGAATTAACAAATTTGGCAATAAACTTTAAATTGAAAGAATTAAGCTTGGCAACCCTTTAATTGTAAAAATTTAAGCTTATTTAATTAATCATGATTATTTTTCTTATTTATGAGATTCACCTATTATGTTATCACTCTAGAACTTGCTTTGGTTTTTGTTGAGATTACATTTTTACATGTATGCACAAATATGATTAAGGCATTTTTTCTATGAATGAACCACTTGTACCTAAGTAACTAACTTTGTATTTCTATTAACTAGTTGTTTTGTGCCTAATCTACTTTTCCTTATTTTTAGTTCATTATAAGCCTAAAGAGAAAAAATATTATTTTACATAACCTTAGAAGTTAATAAAGTATTGAATCAATAAGAGAATGAGTTCTTAAATAAGTATTGTAGTGTATCAAATACTTGATGAAAACGTAAAGCTCATTTAAAAAAAAAGAAAAAAAATTAAAAAAATAAAAAATAAATAAAAAGAGGAAAGGATGATATATTATTAAAGCAACTATAATTCCAATTGTATGTCTTCTTAGTAACTTATTATTTAAATTTATCCATCAATAGTCTTTTAATCTCTTTGATTGATAACTTCTTATTCCATGTCGTTACCTTCTCTTTACCTTGATCCCATTATAACCTTTAATAAATCCTTTTAATTTACTTTGTGCATGTGAAATAAGTAATGGAAATTGAGAATTTAAGCAAGATAAGGGTACTACAATTCTTAATAGATTGAGTTTGAGTAAGACACTTACTCTTAAATACTCGAGGGATTAAGAGTATAACTTGTGATATATTGTCAATTTGATTCTTTCTTTCTCAAATAAAGTTATCATACTTTGTGATTTTAGGTGACAAGCATTATTAATTCATGAATGATATGATCTATGTACACTATATGATATTCTTGCCTATGACTTCACATTTTTTATTTCAAAGGAAAATTAGAGTTTTAGACTTAGTGTTTACCTAGGATGTACAAAACTAAGTGTAAGGAAGTTTTATAAAATCAATTTCCATTTCTTTAATTGCATCATTATTAGATTTTTAAGAATTTCCTAAAGCTCAATTAAGTTGAATTATTTATCTTTTATAAAATTAAGCTCATTTGGATCAAGTTATTACCATTAGAAGAAGCTAAGGGAATTCAGACTTGGTATAATTAATTGAATCTTATCAAAAGAAAAAACTATCTGGATTATATCATGGCTAACCTTATTAAAAGAGGATTGATGAAGACATACACTAAGAGAACAATATGTTGTGAAGAAGGCTTTCTTTGATAAGACTTATTATGGTTGGTTTCATAATTTGTGATCACTGAATCATATATAGTGGTAACTAACATTATTCTTCTAAAACACATTATCAAAAGACTAGAATCCCTTATAAACCTTATTGAAAATAATATTTGTTGTCACCCATACTAGAGGTTTTACTTAATGATTCTTCATTCTTAGTCTTTGTTGCAATGATAATACTTATTATTATGTCGTTTTCTCTTTCCTTGTGTAAATATCATACATTTTCATATAGTAAGTGTGTTGGAATACTATAAGACATTATATCCATCTAAATGTGTTTGGATGCAATTAATAATGTATAATGTTAATTGAAAGTTTAAGTTAAACAAAAAAGAAATGTGTACAATAAGAAATGACAAAACTTAAAACTCTCCAAACATAACCTTCTCAAGAGAAAGTTCCTAAAAGGATAAAGTAAAGAGCTTTTTTAAGAAACAACCAAGTCATTATTACATGTATCGTATTCTTGCATCAAGTCATGTTTGTATAATTTACCTTATTAAATCAAACTTATTCAATCTAGGTTATTTCCTCTTTTTTGTTAAATTGAACTCAATTAAGTTGAGTTAAGCCTACATTAATCCCAATCATTTGCCTTTTAAACCAAACTTAGTCAATTCAGGTCATTTAATTTTGTTAAATTAAACTTAATAAAATTGAGTCAAGCCTTTGTCAATCTAGGCCATATATCTTATTAAATTGAACTTGATTAATCTGAGTTGAGCCTATGTCAATCTAAATCGTGCACCTCGTTAAATTGAATTTGATCAAGTTGAGTCAACCTTGTATCAATCTAAGCCATTTACTTTGTTAAATTAAACTTGATCAAGTTAAGTCAAAACTATGTCAATTTAGGTCATTGACTTCATTAAATTGAACTTAATTAAGTTAAGTTGAGCTTGTCTCAATCCAAGTCATTTACTTTGTTAAATCAAACTTGATCAAATTGAGTCCAACTTGTGTCAATTTAGGTCATTTTCTTTTTCATCATTAAATTGAACTTAATCGAGTTAAGTCAAGCTTATGTCAAACTAGGTCACTTACCTTTTCATCATTAAATCAAACTCAATCAAGTCAAATCAAACTTGTCTCAATCTAAGTCATTTACCTCATTAAATTAAACTCAATTAGGTCAAGTTGAACCTGTGTTACTCTAGGTCATTTACCTCATTAAATTAATCTCAATTAAGTTAAGTCAAGCTTATGTCAATCTATATCATTTACTTTCCATATTATTAAATTCAATTCAATTCAACTAAGTTAAACATGTATCAATTCAAGTCATTTTCCTTAAAATGAATTCGATTAAGTTAAGTTGATCTTATATTAATATACATCATCTTCTTTCTCATTATTAAATCGAACTTAATTAAGTTAAGTTGATCCTATATCAATCAAAGTCATTTAGCTTGTTAGATTAATCTCAAATCAAGTTGAATCGAGACTATATTAATTTAGGTCATTTGCTTTCCATATTGTTAAATTAAATTTAGTCAAGCTGAGTTGAACCTATGTCAATTTAGGTTATTTTTCTTCAATTAAACTTGATCAAATTAAGTCAAGCCTATGTCAATCCAAGTTACTATTTTTCCATTAAACCTTATCATATTAAGTTAAGCCCATGTCGAACCTATGTCAATCAAGTTATTACCTTTCCATTGAGCACTATCATATTAAGTTAAGCTCATGTCAACTTAGGCTATTCACACTAAACCTATCAAGTTGGTCAAACTTATTTTATTTTCATTATGAAATTAAACCTAGTCAGTTGGATCAAGTTAGTGTCAATTTAAGTCATTCAATTTAAACCCAATCGAGTTGGATTAAGCTTATTTCAATTCAATTGTTAAGTCAAAATTAGTAAAGTTAGGTTTAGACTATATCAATTCTATTTATTTATTTTAAAACTAATTAAGTTAGGTCGAATTTATGAGAAAGGGTTATTTACCCTGCCTAACCCAATGTTGGCAGATCGAACCATATTTACCTTTTTTTTTGTCTTCTTCATAATATAATGGTCCTATATTTTGAAAAAAAAAGCCTTCTCTTTTTCTTAACATTATCTCTCTCTCCTGATTCTCTCTTTTTATCCTATCATATCGGCCTCCTTATCATTATTCCCTTATCCTCTTTCCATCTTTATCACCCAATTTCTTTGCCCCTTTCTTTTTAAATTCTTACTTTTTCCTTATCACTATTTCATTATCTTCTATCAATCCCTATCACGTAGTCTATCCACCTCTCTTTGATTTCCTCTACTTTTACCTTAGACCACTACTACTCTGTTTCACACCAAAATAAGATATTATAACAATTTGAAGGCTTATCGATCTTGTAGACACTGCGATGTAGAAATTGAATATTTTGGCAATCATACTCCATGCTATAACTCTAGCATGTGCGGTGATTTGTGATCTATAGTAACATGATGGTTACTCGTGCTTAGGGTTGGATCGATAGGGTATGATAATGATTTTTTGTAATTTTTGTTTACTTGAATTTAAAAGTTATGTACATTTTTTGTAATATAATCTATGTGAAGATGCTCCACAATAGTCTTCCTCATCGATGCCATGCCGATAACATGCCTACATGGCACCCAAGTTAGTTTTTTTCTTGTTGTTAAATTAAATCCAGTCGGACTAGATCAAGCTTGCATCAATTTAGGTCATTCATTTTCTCATTATTAATTTAACTCCATCAAAAGAAACTTAAGTTTGCATTCTAAATCATTAATATTTCATAGTTAAATTTATTCTCATTATGAATTATGTGTCAATACTTTTACTTACCTTATAATCCTAGAAGAATAAGTAAAAATAAGCAACTGTTGATATCTAATTTTGTCTAGGTAATAGTATAATTAAAATAAAAATTAAAAACTCAAAAAAACTTCTAACTAGCTATATGTATGATTCCTATTTTCTTTTCTTTTAATGTGGACAACCATCGATCTTAATTATAGAAGGATGACTGCCATTAAAATCACTACTAGCTATAATGCACTCCTAAACTAAAATTCCTCCTGTAGATAAAGCTGTGAAAAAATTCATCATTTAGAGGGAAGCGGCCTAAAAGCTAAGGGCTTCTTTTTCTCTTTCTTTCTCTTTCTCTCAGCACTAGCTCTTTCTTAGCTCTTTTTCCCTTAGCTTCTCTCTAGTTCTCTACTTAAATAAAGAAGTAGAAACCAATGCAACCAAGCCATTCTAGAAATGATTCACACCAACCAAAAATCACATCTTCTCTATTAATTCTTTTACTTTCATTACTTCCTGCAAGAAGAATCCTATCATCTTTTACCATCACAATTTAGAAAGCTTCAAAACTATGTCTATATTCACCTATTCCTACAGAGAGCTTCCATAATCCAAGAGCTAGAACATCCATACCTAACTTGAGATAATTACTAAATACCAAATCATAGAATGGGTTAGTTCTAGAACCTTCTCTGCCACTAGAAGATTACTACAAGAAGTAAAAGAAATTTCTAAATTTTAAAGTTACAGGTGCACTTGGAGAAACTTAGCAGGGACTTTTGGATGCAATACATCTCTAGCATATCAATGCTATTAGTTGTTCTTCATAGAAGTTAATTGCATAATAGCTCATCAATTTTCTTTTCAATTGTAGACATTTACATTCAATAATGTTTTATTACACAAGAACATGAGAGATAGAATTAGTTAGGAATTTTTGGTGAATATACAATCACAATATTTTTTATTCTTTGTTTCAAAATTTTATGTTTTTAATAATATTATTAGGTTATTATTGTGCAATTCCTATGATGGAACAAATTAAAATAGTCTTAAAGTTTAGTTGATTTTAATACTTTTGAGGTAAGAAATATTTTAAAAGTTAAATCGGGTGATTTGGTTGAACTAAAAAAAATCTCAATATAATAGCATATAAAAATTATTTTACATTTATTATTTTTTTGCATTTGATGTATTTTAATTTATTTTGCTCTATTGAAATTACATATGTACTTATAGTTTATATCATGTTTATATTATTAAAAAATATATTATACATTTTGTGATTATGAAATAATATTAAAATTAATTGTAAGCACAATAAATATGATTTCAATTTTAATGAGCAATTTCTTTATTCAAATTTGACCATGAAGTTGGATAAAGTTGATACTTTAAAAATTATAAAATAATATTAAAATTATGATTTTAATTTTTTAATAATTTTTTATTTAGATTTAGTCATGAAGTTGGATAAATTTAATATTTTAAAATTATAAAATAATATTAAAATTTTATTTTTATTTTTTTAAATAATTTATTTATTCAGATTGATTATAAAATTAGATAAATTTAATAATTTAAAAATTATAAAATAATATTAAAATTATTATTTTAATTTTTTAAACAATTTTTACTTAATTTAGCTATGAAATTAGAAAATTTTGATACTTTAAAATTATAAAATAATATTAAAATTTTAATTTTAATATTTTAAATAATTTTTTATTCAAATTTAGTGATAAAATTGGATAAATTTGATACTTTCAAAACTATAAAATAATATTAAAATTATGATTTTAAATTTTTTAAGCAATTTCTTTATTTAGATTTAGTCAAAAAAATTAGACAAATTTAATACTTTAAAATTATGAAATAATATCAAAATTATGATTTTAATTTTCTTGAATAATTTCTTATCTCCTATTTAGTCATGAAGTTAGATAAATTTGATATTTTTGAAAATTATGAAATAGTATTAAAATTATGATTTCAATTTTTTATTTCAAATTTGACCACAAAATTGGATAGATTTGATACTTTAAATTTAAACTTATTAATTTGATACTTTTTAAATAAATAAATATATAAAATTAAATAGAAATATTTTTTTATTATATTACAATCATTTTATTAAAAATTTTTCAAATATAATTTTCAAAATAATATAATTTTTTTTAAAATAATAAAATTTATATCTATAACTTATTTAAGTTAAGTAATACAATTACAAGTACAAACATGATAGTACCTAACATTATTGAGACATTTTCTTTTGTTCAAATCCTATCATAAAATTGAATGAATTTGACAACTAAATTAACAAATTAATTAAAACTAAAATCATATTTTTAGAGAAACACATATATAATAAAGTAAGGACCATTATAATTCAACTTAAAAAATATAATTAGATTAAATAGGCAACCATTATTTGAATAGATATTGTTGAGTACTAATACCTTCCCTTCATATAGCTAACTCCCTTCATATAACAATGTTTCAAGGATGTACAAAGTTAATTACCTCTTACCATTATGCCTGGGACATTTTGTGGCACTATGCTTATGAAAAATTGTATAAATTGCTATAATATGATAGATTTAGGATTCTTTGGACCACCTTTCACTTGTTCTAACTTGCATAAGGCCCCCAAACATTATCCAAGCTAAACTAGATATAATTTATGCAAATGTGGATTGGATTCTTGATTTTCCAAACTATACAATATCACATCTTCCTATTATCCATTTGGATCATTATCCTATTTGATTAATCTTAGTTTTATGCAAGTTATTGGTCTTCCTTAGCCATTTTGAATAGAAACAATGTGGCATTCCTATCTTTCTTTCTCTCATTTGGTTAAAACATATTGGGAGAATGCTATGAATGATATATAAACTATAATTGATGATTTTGTTGATTTAATAAAAATTTAGAATTGGGATTTTTTTTTATCATATCTTACCTAAAAAAAAAGATATTGGCTAGATTAAAAGATACAAAGATGAAAATAGCTGAATGGCTTTCGACATTTCTTAGTTAGCTTAAAAAAATATTTAAGGAATGAATATCAACAACTACTCCCTACGGAGGAAAAATTTTGGAGAATGAAATCTAGGCTGGAATGGTATGTGACTAGGAATAAAATTACTTATTTCTTCCATATAACCACTTTAATAAGAAGGAAAAATAATAAAATTTCATGCTTGAAAAATAATAATCATAGATGGATTATTGATGCTCTTTTAATCATGGATATGATTCGAAGTTTTTTTGTAAACCTTTATACTTCTTTAAATCAGGGCCATCATTTTCCAATTGAAATCAGTACTAATTAGCCAAGTGTTATACCTAGTCATGTTGAATATAACCTTATTGTTATTCTTAAAGAAATAGAAATAATGTAGGTTTTTTTTTCACAAAAGCCAAGGAAATCTTTGGGTGTTTATGGCTTTCATCCAAGATTTTTTTAAAAAAATTTGGGATCTTACTAAAAGAGCTATTATAAGAACTATTAAAAAATTTTCATCTTTGGTCTAGTTCTAAAATATTCAAATGAAACTTTACTTATTTTAATAGCTGAGGTTAAAAGTCCAAAATTCATTAATTAATTTAAACTTATAAGTTTATGCATTACAGTTTACAAAATCTTATCTAAAATCTTGGTGAGCTAATTAAAGCCTTACTTAGATGAGCTTGTTTTTCCTCTACAAGGGGCTTTTGCTCCGTAGAGTTAAGTAAATGACAATACTGTTGTTGTTTAGGAATTATATCATATTGTTAAAGAAAAAAAGAAGGGTAAGGAAGGTACTATGAGAATAAGAATAGCTTTAAAGAAAGCTTATGATAAGATTGAGTGGAATTTTATTGAAAGAATATTGGAATTTTATAAATTTCCACCAAAATTCAAATAACTCATTATGAGTTACATTTCATCTCAAGCATATCAATTTTGTCTAAGAAAGGTAAGTTGGATAAGTTTTTTCTTCAAGGGACATTAGGCAAGAAGGCCTCATTTCTCCATACTCTTTATTCTGTGTATGGAATTCCTTGCTTGTTTAATTAATAAAAAGGGGGAAGTTGCTAATTGGTCTCTTCTTGCTATATAAAAAAAAAAGACTAGCTTTTTCATATTTTTTCTTTGCTAATGATGTTATTTTAATTGCTAAAGCAAATTCTAAGAATGTTATGTTTGTTAAAGGTGTGTTGGGGAGCTTTTCAAATGCTTTAGGTCTTGTTATGAATCATGTTAAGTTAAAAATTCATTTTTCTTCTAATACCCTTGAGGTCATTAGGTAAGATGTGACTACTACTTTTAATCTTAAATGCATTAAGGAGTTAGGAAATTATTTGGGAATTCCTTTTCAATTTAAAGCCAAAGGTAATTCTTATGATCATCTCATAGATAGATTGAAATCTAAATTAAGTAAGTTTTTTAATTCGACAGGTAGATAAGTTCACGTCAAATCTGTTCTTCAAGCTATCCCTAGTCATTTTCTCCAATGTGCTTTATTACTTAAGAAAGTTTGTAATAGAATTCATAATATCCCTAAAAAATTCTCATAGGGATCAATTGATGATAAGAGGAAAATGCAGCTAGTGGATTAGGATAAGGTTATAAAGCCTTTAAATGAGGAAGCGTTAGGTATTCAAAGAATTTATTACAAAAATTAGCCCAAATTACCAAATTTAGCTGGAAATTTTTAGAAGATAGATCAAAAATCTTGGTTTTAATGTCTTTATCATTGGTATTTCTATAATAGAAGTCAGCCTAAAAGTGTTTCTTCACCAACTTGACAAGTTATGAGACAAACTCATAAGTTCTTTTTGAAAGCAATAAGATGGGTTACTTATAATGGGAAAAATACAAAATTTTGGAATGATAATTGGACAGGTTTAGACCTTCTTAGGAATTTCTCCAAAGAAACCCTTGATAAAAATCAAGAAAATTGGAAGGCATATGACCTTTTAACTAATGTAGGAGTTTAAAATATTAATATGTTATCTGATTTTTTTTGGGAAAGATGTTGTGACTACTATTAATGCTATATATGTTAACTTTACAAGTGACAAAAATGATGAATTAGTGTGAGGTTTAATTCATAATGGTCACTTCTCATTGAATATAGCTTATTTGGTAATTAGATCGTCTTTTGAAAATATAGTGAATATTATAAATTTTAATGGCTTATGGATCTAAAAATTGAATATACCTCCTCAAAATTAATCTCTAATATGGCTTATTTTTTACAATAGTGTGTAGACCTATTTTATGTTGTGCCACCAAGGTGTGAATGTTGATCCTATATGTTCTGTTTATTTAATGCATTTTTACAAGGAAGATTTGGTGTCAATTGAATGCTCCTTTAGATATGTATCTCTTTTTTGCTACAAATTCGCATGATTGGATCTTTTCAAATTGTAAAATTTTGTCTTGCTATTCACATTTCAATGTACCTTAGAATATTGTTTTTGGCACTACTTTATGGTGTATTTGGATCTTTAGAAATAGGGTTGTTCATGAACATTGGAAAAAGATATCAGGTGATTATACCAATATGTCTTAGGTTTAACAAATTAAAGAAAGAGTGGCAGAAACATATAAATGTATCTACGATAATGAAGCTGATAATAGTATCACCATAGTTTTGGAATATGTTAAATGGCAAGCTCCCCAAACTAATTAGTTTTATCTTAATATGATGGGACTGCTTCTGGTAGATTAGGGCTAGTAGGTGTTAGTGGCTTGATAACGAATTCTATAGATAGATGGATTATAGGTTTCTCAAAGGGTCTTAGAATGACAAATTCTATTGTGGCAGAACTATGAGGATTGATTAAAGGCTTGAAATTGGCTATTCAATTGAATATTGTACAATTACATATTCAGCTTAATATAAAAATAGTGGTTAGAACTATAATGAATAATCAAAATGAAAACCACTTGATTAATCATCTTTTAGTTAAATGCATGAATCTTTTGGAGAAAATTTCATGCAAGCAAATGACACATATTTATGAAGAAGTAGACTCTTGTGTAGATGTGCTTGCAAAAAAAAGGAATGAGTGATTAATCTCAATTACAACTGTATTGTAGTCCTTTTAGGAACGTTAAATCTTGTTTAGTTTTTTAATATAATGGCTATTTTCTATCCTAGTTCTATTAAGCTTATTATGGACACTAAGTGATTTGTTGTTTGTTGTTTTGTAACCTTCTGTTTATTATAAAAAAAAAATGTATGATATATTTTCATATAGTTAATATTATTATGTGATATATGCTAAAATAATTAATATATGATCATATAATATATCTTCAAAAATTATCAATATAATACATAATCAAATTTAATAATACATAAATTTAGAATCATATCATCTCAATAATATTATTTATTTTCAATACCATTTGCATTTATGACAAAAGACAGATATTATTTGCTAGCGTTGGTACGGAGAGTTTGTATTTGAAAACTTAAAATCACCTTAACGGAAGGCAAGAGATATATTACAATGTCAAGGCTTTTTTTCATATAATAAATAAGTTAATTTATAAGTTATTAATTGAATGAAAAGTTATAAGTAAACTTTTAAAGTTATTTAGCACACTAATTTATAAAAAAATTAAGTTTAAATTTAATAAATTATTTTAAATAATTTATAATTTATAAACTATTAAATCTTTAAATTTTTTTTAAATTTATCTTTGTTCTTTTTAATAATTTATATATCATGTCCTTTGTTAATTATATTTTATTTATAAATGATAAAAAATAAAAATTGTATAAGTAAATAAATATATGAGTTTATAAAATATAATTAATTAAATATTGATATTATATTTTTATTTTAAATTTTAATTATGTTAATATAATTTGATCTTTAAATAAATATAAATTATTTTAATTTATATATCTAATTCTATTAATGTATCATTATATAATTTCAATTAATTCAATAAATAATTTTGCAAAATACTCCTAATATAATAAACTAATATTCAATTATAAAAATTAAAAAATAATTTGATAAAGTTTTTTACAGCTTTCTGTAAGGAAATTCAACTTTTGAACCAATTCCTCAACCAAAATGAAATTTTAATTTTTCAAAAGAGTAAAGCTACCAAACACAATCTGTGCATGCAATTTTGGCCTTCACTTTTTATTATTAAAATAATTTTATTGATTCAAATTCAATAAAAGAGTAAACCTTATTTTTGGTCTCTGTACAATTTAATTTTTTTAATTTTATTTTTGTGAAATATTTTTATATTAATTTTATTCTTGTAAAATATTAATTTATTTGATTTTATTTTTTATTAGTATTCATATTAAAATTAATTTAATTAATTTTATCCTTCTGAAAATAAATTGATTAAATTAATATTTTATATAAGTAAAATTAATATAAATTATTTTATAAAGTTCAAATTAGAAAAAATTAAATTTCACGTAGACAGAAAAGAAAATTTGCTCTTTGATGAAAGATTACACCGTGCTGGGATAAATGAGTGTGAGCAGATGCTTATGTAACGAGTATTTGGTTAGATTTTTCTCATGATCTCATCCTACGTTGCACGTCAAACTAGATGACGTTGACAGCGCGAATCCGCGTAGCTACAGGCCTCCCGGTCATCCTAGAGCAGTGTCCGGATGAGAGGGAAACCGGGGAGGGGAGGGGAGGGGAGAAATTTTTTTTGAATTTAAGGTTAAGTTTATTTTGGTAGGAAGTGTTTTTTATAAGAAAATATTATTTATATATAAATTAATGGAAAGATGATATATTATTTATATTAATGATAAAAAAATAATATTTAAAAATTTAAAAATAAAAAAATATTTTTTTAAAATAAAAAAATTAATTTTTTAAATTTTTTATATTTAATATTAAATAAATAAAATATTTTACTTCATGTTATTATTTTTATAATTATATTTTGTAAAAAATAATTTTCAATAAAATAAATGAAATCTGAATTGAATAGAAAAATACAAGAAAAATATTTTTAAAATTTGAATTGTTGAAAAATTTTAATTATAAATATTATTTTTTTAATATTTTTCCTTCTTTTTTTCCTTAAATAAAAAAAATTTAAAATTTATTCTTTCTTTATTTTCTTCCCTTTCATCTAAATAAAATTTAAATGTTTATTACCATTCATTTCATCATTTTGTATATTATATCATCTCACCATCCAAATTAAATATGCCAATCCATCAACGATTAATATATGTTTTCCAGGGCGGCAACGGCTCAAAGCCAGTGTCTTCCGATAAGTATCGGTAAAAGCTACATTTAGGGCTTAGGATTTATACTAATGTAGTTAGCTTTCGCTCTCCTCTCTGAGCTGGGAAAAGAGGCTTTATCCGGGGAAGCTCTCCAGGCTGTACAAAAAGCTGACTGCCAGTGCCGTCAGGTGAGTGGCCCTGAAACAATTACAAGGCATTGTAGTCTGGCCCATGTTGCTATCCAATCCAATAATTCCGACCCACTTGCTTGAGATCTCAAGAAAAGGGGCCCAGGAGTCAATCAATTCTGCACGAAAGAGTCACCTGGCACAATTGATCCTTCTGAGACGTGAGCAATCAAGACAAAGACAACACACATAAAATCTATCCGCAGAGACACGGTGGATTTTACGTCTTATGAAAAATAGATTTTGCGGTACAAATGATAAGGTTGATTTGAATATGTTTCTAACTTTGTATTATTAATTTTTTTTTAAAAAAATATTTGTAAAAGTTAAATTTTAAAATTTTATTTTTAAAATTAAGAAAAATAAAAATTAAGGTGCCATTGGTTAGGGACGGCAATTTCATTTGTATTCCATGCATATTTTTACCTTTTACTACGGACGCGATTTAAAAAACCAACACGGATAGCATTTTCATGGATACGGATAAGAAGATCATCCTATTCGATCATTTCTATCCTCATATTATATAATTTATAATTGTATCATCTATATTAATATATGATTATATAATAAAATTTATTATATAATAATAAAAAATTAAAATTATGAAGGCAATAATATTTTGATTTATATATAAACAAATAAAATAAAATTCAATAAAAATTAGATGTTATGTTTTGTTGTGTTGGTATTATTATTTTTAAATATTTATTATTTTATTATATATAAATTTTTATTTTTATAAAAAATATAATATCATATAAATAATGTGTTATTTAAATAAAATAAAAAAATGAGAATCAATAGAAGATTTGATAGGAATAATAATAGGTATCGAAAAGTCTACTTATAGGAATATGAGGGTAGGGAATTGTAGACTATTTCAAAATTGGAATAGATACGGAAATCTTAGTCCTATTTCCAAACTCTCACCATTGTCATTCCTATGATCTATAAAACGAATAAGAAAAAGTTTTATTTAATTGTAAAATTACTATCAATAATAAAAAAAATTAATTAAGAAAATATCTATAAAAATTATTTCTATATTTTATTTTTAAATTATATATTTAGAATTATGATATTTAATAACATATTAGAAAAACAATTAACGAAATAAATACTTTTATTTTTAAAACATAAAAACAATGAATACATCCATAATCTTTCATGCATATATATATATATAATAAAATAATGTTATTTTTTATTTTTAAATTTTAATTTTTATTCACTTCTTCTTTATGGATTATGAGTCTCACAATTTTATTTATTAGAGGGGAGCGAGTGCATAGTACATATCTAAAAGTCCAATGTATCAAATATTTCCCAATTCCAATTAAATATCCCAATTTTGTCAAAAGGGATTTTTTGGCAGCTTTGTGTCAATTTTTTAATGGAATTTTATAAAAATTTACAATTTTTTTTCTTAAATGGGGTCTTGATATATTTTATGCTAAAAGTATAATTATTTATATTTTAAGCTTTTATAAGAAAAAAACAAACAAAGAAAGTAGTGGATGAGTTGGATAAGGGAGAATGACCCAAGAAATGGATGAGGGAGAACATATTTAATTATTATAGTTCAAATTATACAAAATTTTATGACAAATCTATTCTTATTATTATAATTTTTAAATAACATTATGAAGATTATATTTTGAAAGGAACTAAAAACATTTGTAGTTGTATATATCTTTATAATGATTATTAAATTATTTTTCACAAGACTTTAAATCAAAAGTTGTCATCTTTAAAACTTTAAAAATTTGAAAATTTGAAAATTTTTCATACATTTTCTTTAATGAAAATAAAAATTTGAACAAATTCCTCTAACAAAATCAAATTTGAATTTTTTAAAAGGGTAATAATATCAAACATATAATCTTTACACACAAGTTTTTCCATCACTTATTATTATTAAATTATTTTATGGATTCAAATTTAATAAAAAGATTATGTTCACACCAAGGTTTCATATAATAAGTTTTAATGATAAAAAAGGAGCGAAACAATAACATTGCATTTTCTTATCTAAAGTCTTATAAAATCGTTAATAAACATTTTGTACTATAGTTGTAATAGCAATATTTAATCATTCAATTCAATTAAATTTTATATTAAAATTAATTTAAATTTAACTTTATGAATTATAATAATTACTTAATTTTGCTAATCTAAATCGATCAAATTCTAAATGATAATCTAGTATAAAATTTATGAATTATTGTAAGGGTTTCAAATGATTTAAAATGGAGAAATCAATTGCAACTGTCAAATTTATAGTGATCTGTGATTAATTTGTCAAAGAATCTTTAATTTCCTTGAATCAATTTTCTTTCTCCATAATTTTTCTATGATAGTCCTATATTTTATTTTCAATCTTGTAATATGTTTAATTTCAAATTAAAATACCCCAATTCAATTTTGTTTTACCTCTTGCATTCTATATACATATTGTTTGTACAATTATCCCAACTATGAATCCTTAATTTTCACAACTATTTGTATTTTTTTTTATTTTTATTGCATAAAACGACTTAAATAGTCTTGTAGGCATAGTTAGTAAATGAGTGTAATAGGATTTACTATGTGGATCACTAGGGGTTTGACCTAGTTTATTGCCTTGTATTACAAGTTTTCATCAAATTAGTAAATTTTAATTCTAATGGGCTTTGATGTCAGTATCTCTTCTTTATTGATTGGTATCTTTTGAAATTGCTCCCATACTTTAAAGATAGTTAGTTTACTCCTTTTGGAACTAGAGTTATTTTTCTCATTTCAAATCATCATAAAAGTCACTTATTTAAAATAAATATAATAGCATGACACACATTATAAGAGATGAAATAACTCTTTATTCAATCATCATTTACACATAATGAAACTGATGGTTTTACTAACATTTTTTTTAATTATTCCTTATCCCAATCTAATTTAAACAATGTCCCTAATGTCTTTATAAATGAGCAAAGGTGAAAAAAAAGAGGAAAAACAAAAACATAACCACCAAAATAGGATAAAAAAATTGGAAGCAAAACTATGAGAGTAAAAAAAGTTACAATAAAAAAGTTGTATCTAATTTATACTTTTTACCGCCATCCTGGGTTTACCAATCTATCTGTTTTATTAATGGATTAGGTTTATATACATAGATTTGTAATTGGTCAATTAGCTGATCAATAGTTGAAATAGATATTATAGTGCAATAAATTGCTTAGGAAATGAATCCTTGTTCTATAACTTGATCTAAGAAAGATAACAAATAGTCATAAAACTATTAATATTTAACAATCTTAATAGTTTTTTATAAAAGTTTAGTTTAACCTAATATGCAATATTAGAAATTCCTTCCAATGTTTCTAAACCATCAGATAATGCGATAAAAGCTTATACATTATGAAGCATGTATGCAAAATGTTTGTACAAGCTTGAAATATTTAACTCAATACCTAAAGCATAGTTAATGATGATTTAGTCACCTAAATCTTTCAGAATGATACTTAAGAATTTTCTCCCCCTAATAATTGCAATTATTGCCATAAATTTCCTTAAACATTGAATTCCTCCCCCATACACAAGATTCATATTTCTAGAAGTTAACACTCTACAAAACTCATTTGCCACTTTCATAAACTAATCATCCTTCCCTAAATTGGACCCATTAATGATAGATTAATTTAAATCTACATATTAATGATCTTTTCTCTTTTTCTTCTACCTCAGGATGAGCCACATCGGTATTGACAAGTATGAATATGCATATATATATGGCAAAAAATAAGTGGCAAAAAGATAATGTAAATTAACCACTATCAGATAAGTTCAAATTTGAAGAGTGAAGCACAATAATTTTAGAAAATGAGGAAAAGTGTACAAAAAAGTTAAAAAGATTATATAAATTAATTATTGTAAAAAAATTTTAAATTTGAAGAGGAAAAAAGTCCAAAGTAGATGTCAGGTGCAGTAATTTCATAAATAACATGGAAAAAATGAAGACAATTATGCAGAAAAGTCAAAAGGTGATTAAATTGTTAAAAAGAAAAGATATGTGCATGAACAAGAACAATAGTTATGATTTTGGTTCACATCTTCCCCTAGTTTTTTGTCTAGTAACAGCTTAAATACTTTTTATATAAGTTAAGGATTTGATTTCCATTCAGTTTTCTTATAAATTGTCAAATAGGATTTTTTAACGTCAGATTCCTAGGATCATAATGCTTTTTTTCCTTGTTAAATAGATCTACTAAATGAAAAAGAATATTTTAAGCTTCTCCACTAGGATGCATCTTAAGAGTTTGGAGGATATCATCTAATGACTTTTTACTCAGTCTATCCTTTATGAACTAAATTTTTTCTTCCTGATTTTAGGAAACTATTTCGATGCTCTTGTAGTGTATATTACATATCCACCTTGCATACTTATGGCAAACTCCTATTCTTTTAACTTTCTAATTCTTAACATAAGAACTTTTCCTATTCTTGGCATACGTTTAACAAATAAATCATGACACTCACTTGTTAAATGTATCTTAACTTCAATAATCCAAAGCACATCTTCAGGAAGGCCCAAACGCATGAGTACCTTTATTCTTTAAAGTTAGCATTTTTAGATTTTATTAAGCAAATCTTGGTGAAAAGTAAGGAACCTAATTCTAAGCTTTGCAAGGGTTTCCTCCATATCTTTTATTATCTTTACTTGGAAGTAAGTTCAATATGGATGGAAGTAAGGTTTCTCCTCTAAGATAAGTTATTTTGATAGGTGAATGCATGAATATTTATAAGAATGTGATATTGCTAAAAGAAATTCATTCTACTAAAAAAAATAATTTCATGGCTTACTTCCAACCACTTATGATCACATGTTTTAATTTTTTTTACTATGTAATATTGATCCTTGAATCTCACAATCAATTATTAATGAGTTCAAGTGATATAAATGACCTCAAATGATATCTATATATGATGAAATGATAGATGCAAGATAGAAAGGAACAAAAATAACAATCACATTCAATTAGGCAGGAACAAATTATGGGATAGGTCATTCAAGTTTAATTTTTAAAATGAAGGTAAGCCACCTAATTTAACCAATATATGGCTTAATCGTCATTTTTGGATAAACTTGTATGGCTTAGATAAAAGATTAGTTATAGAAGAGTTCTCTCACTTGTTTTACAAAAAATTTTCCTAGGCTTGAAATTTTCTCTCATAGGATAGTTTTAAGTTTATTCCAATTTGTGCCTAGTTTAGGTTTTATAACACATAATTGATAAAAAGTTCCCAAATTGTCCCCTAACTAATCCTAAAAGGTAATTTAAAGCTCAAGTAAGAGGCTTATGATATGTGTGTGAGATTCATAATGGATGGTGTGTGAGAGGGAATACCAACTATTCCATAATCTTCATACGACTAATTTACCATGAAAGAAATAAAATAACCATAGTGAGACAAACAAGATAAACATATATATAAAGAAAATATTAAACTAACATGGACTAAGAAAATTCAAAACTAAGATTAAAAAAAAGAGGAAACAAAATGGCCTAACTCCAATTTAACTCCTTAGTGGAGTTGTCAAGCTATTGTGACAAATTTGTGATGAAATAAGTAGGAGAATATAAAGAAAATGGAGTCACCACCTATTATTTTTAATAATGTGATTGGAACATTGAAAGAGATTTATATTTCTAGAGTTCAGATTTAGGAGTTTGTTACGTATAAAAAAAGTATTAACACCCTACAATGTTTGTTCAAAGAATGGTTGCCTATTTATTCTGATTCTATATTTAGAATGAATTATAAAGGTCCTTATTATAATATATATTTATTTTTCTAAGAAATTTCATTTTGATTTTAGTTAATGTGTTAGTTTAGTTATTAAATCCATCTAGCTTCATGGTAGGATTTGAAAAAAAAAAAGCATCAATAATGTTAAGTACTATTATAATTGCACCTGTAATCAAATTACTTAACTTTAATATGTCATAGACACAAATATAATTATTTTTGAAATATTTTTATTTTATTTTTTAGAAATATTTTTGATAAAATAATTATAATATAATAAGATATAGGAAAATTATTTTAAGTAGTCTTATTTATTTATTAATTTAAAAAAGTAACAAATCAATAATTTTTAATTTAGAGTATTAAATTTGTCTAACTTCATGATCAAACATAAAATAAGAAATTTTTAGGAAAATTAAAATCATAATTTTAATATTATTTTAATTTTTAAAACATCAAATTTATCCAATTTCATGGCAAAATCCAAGAGAAGAAATTTTTTAAAAAAATTAAAATTATAATTCCACAATTACTTTGTAATTTTAAAGTATCAAATTTATCTAACTTCATAGTCAAATTTGAATAAAGAATTATTCAAGCAAATTGAAATCATAATTTCAATATTATTTTGTAATTTTTAAAATATCAAATTTGTCCAACTTTATAATCAAATGTGTAATAAGAAATTGTTTAGAAAAATTAAAATTATAATTTCAATATTACTTCATAATTTTAAAGTATCAAATTTGTCCAATTTGATAATCAAATCTAAATAAAGAATTGCTTAGAAAAATTAAAATCATAATTTTAATATTATTTTATAATTTTAAAGTATCAAATTTATTCAACTTCATTGTCAAATCCCAATAAGGAATTGCTTGCAAAAATTAAAATTATATTTATTTCACTTGCAATCAATTTTAATATTTTTCATCACTATAAAAGATATATAATATTAAAAAAAACATAATATAGATTTTAAGTGAATATATATAATTGAGTCTAACAAAATAGCCACATACGTCTACCACTGTCTCTTACTCTAACAATCATCACGTCTGGAACTCCATCCACCATACTTGCTACATGTCATCTCACACTAAGGTCCTGCATTTCAATATCCGTGGGTCTTAAATCACTGACAATAGGTATTCCCTTCCATTCAACCTGTGTGCATTATAGCTCGTGCTAGTAGTTTTATCCAGGACATGAGCCGATACCAAGTATCCTTGTACAAGTAGAGAACAGCAGAGCTGTTGGCGGAACTTGGAATTGGTGATAGTTCCAGCTAAAATTATTATATTAAAGATGATTTCATTAACTCTAATGTATTTATTAGCAGCAACCATTGGTAGTGTCTGCAAGCCTTAAGTAGGCTGATAAAATGGCCAAGCATATTGTCATGGACATTGAGTCTCAAAGTTCAATGACCCAAATATAAGCCATATGAGATTTCTCACTGAATGGCTTAAAAGGCTTTTACTGGCAATTAAAATTACTTTTTGTGGCAATTAAAATTGCCGCTAATACTTTTACCGACAATTGAGCATTTGCCATTGATGCTTGTATCGGCAAAGACTTTAACGGTAATGACAGTAAATGCTGGTAAATGATAGATTAATTGCAATTAAAGATTATTAGTAATAGCGGCAATTATTTAACGGCAATTATTATTGCTAGCAAAGTCTATAACGGGCAATTGTAGTAAATGCCGATAAAGGATAAAATAATTGCCACTAAAGATTTTTAGTAATGGCGGCAATTATTTAGTGGCAAATGTTATTACCGCTAATGCTGAGGTATTATCGCCAATCCACTTAATCTTTAGTAGCAAATGTTATTCTGCTAATTTTTCTTAATAATTGCTACTAAGAATTCAAAGTAAATGCCAGTAAAAGTTAAAATAATTGCCGCTAAAGATTTTTAGTAATAGTGGTAATTATTTGGAGGTAAATATTTTTGCCCTTAATGCAAAAGTATTATAACCTATTCACCTAATCTTTAGGGCAAATGTCATGCCACTAATTACTTCCAATAATTGACACTAAAGAATTTTAATAATAGTAGCAAATATTATTAATATATGAAATTCAAATTTAATTTTAGTACAAAAAAATTACTACTAAAAGATAATTGAAGTTACAATATTATATCAAATGTCATTAAATTCTCAAAATAAATTTAGCATAGTTCTAATTTTAACGTGATGTATCATTTTACTAGTATTCATCCATGTACATAAAACTAATACATAACATAGTAAATCTTCAAATGTTGCCTAATCATCTTCTCTTGAGTATTTATGAATATCATAGAGTATAACCTACAAAAATAAATTAGATTTAGTTGGCAAATTATACATAAAAATGCTTTTATAATTTATTTGTGAATTATAATTTATTTGAGACTTTAACAAAGTATTCTTACATCTCAATCATTTTGTGATCCCTCTGTATTCTCCTATCAAAAGAATTCCTACATCTAAGCAATCCAATCTTGAGCAAGTAGTAGGATTAAAAAAGTTATAATTGTTAATTTATTAAAAATAATATTAGAAAATTCAATAAGAACATAATAGGATTAAAATTTTCTTCCAAAAGTTACATAGTCTAATTGGAATATATACAACTATGGTATGGCATAAGTCAAAATCTCTACATGTTGCACATATAATATTGTTTCTTACAATTGCATATTTTTTAATTTAAAATAGAACTTGTCATTTTCATATTCAATCCGAGATTATATTGTAGAATGACTCATAAATAGCCATATTGTCAAGTCAAAGTAATTCAAGCTTCAGCGTGAACATGGATGGTTTGAAAGCATAAGTAGCAACTTACAGATCCATATATGGGATTTACTACTACTACAACACTACAACGGGCATTAAGTGATGCATGGATACCCACTTTGGCTATAGTTACAGTCTCTTGTTCCATTACTTCATGTATAGCAACTCTATCTTGATCATTCATCTTATCAAATTCATCAATGTAGACAACACCTCGGCCAGTAAAAACCATTGCTCCAACTTCTAGCCTTCATTCCCCTGGTAACAAGCAATTACAATCCTCCCAAATGAAAAACAACACTAAAATGCTATATAGCCCATGAAAAATGCTTTAACTATTTCTTAATCTAAAGTAACTACTATTGTCAAATTAACCTTCGAAGAATCGCAACTTGTGGTTGATATGGCCAAGGGAGCAATATTCATAATTGCTCTCAGGAGTTGAGATTTGGCAATTAAAGGATCACCAACCATCATCATATTGATGTCACTAAAAATTACAATAGGTACCAGTATAAGTTTCATGTTTAATTAAAATGCTAATGCAGAAATGTCTAAGGCAAGTAAGGATAATAATGCATTTAGCATTGAGTGGGAATAAGGAAGATAAAACAAAAAGAAATAAAAAGGAATAACTTACCCTCACAAATGGGTTCCATTCTTTAAATTCTTTTCAACTCCACTGAGCATAAGTAAAACGACTACCTTCTTTATCCATGAATGCCCATATATAGAAGGGGCAAGTGAATTACCAAGTAGGTCAAATGTATCATCTCTCTCAGCAATCTTTTTGATATTTTTCAAGTCTTCAAGATTGTAGATTGGTGCATTAGCTTCTTTGTTTAGAAGAGAAACATTGTTGGCTATAAGAGCAGTCCTGCACCACAACTTCCATCAGCTTTAACACAAGAAAAAATTTGGTCTAATTAATTTAAGTACAATTTTGGAATTACCTAAATACTCTATTCAAGTTACCGTTATTTTTCCCTAGAAGAGCTTTGTATATGCCGACAATAGCCACACTATCTCCTGGCTTGCAAGAATCAACAAGATCATCCCCAATTATGACATCCACTATTCTTGATAGCTGACTTGGAGCAGAGTTCTCAAGAACTTCTTACATGGACAAGGTTTGATGATCTTTATATTTGCACAATCCACACTCAGTCACCCATAAAATAATTGTTAGATAATTCATTGTATAATGACATGAAGGAGTAATATCTTGAATAACTTTATTGTATGGTGTAACTTAAAGATTGGCCACAATTATGGGTTTACTCCTTTTGTCCACATATTACAGAAGCTCTAGTTTCTAACAACAGTTTATGTAATTTAAGGGTGTTAACCCAAAGAATTTCACTATAATTTTTCCTATAGGCATACTCTAGCCATTCTATCATGGATATAGTGGAAATCAGAAAAGAAATAATAGATGCAGATCATTGAGTATAAATACTTCAACCTACGTAGGCAAAACACTATATATGGCAATAGCCAAGAAATCAGCAACCAAATAGCCAAATGATATGTAGTAGTCTCTAATAAAATTGTTTCAATTATTATTTACCACTTGAAAATCTTAACGTCCTACCAATAATTGAGATGAAGAACATAGTGTCAACATGGTACCTACATGATCATAGGACTAGCAAATAGAAAGCATTAGAGTTGTGTATTGTGAAAATAATAAATCCTAATAACAAACTAAATTAACCACATAAATTATCAAAATGTAAACAAGGATGTAGTTCTACTTTTAACCCACCATTCAATGATAAAAATTGAAAGTTTATACACGTAATAGCTTGAATCTTTGCACTGCCCCATTAAATCGAACTATGACTTCTAGATGCCCATTATTTGTACTTAATTTGTTTTGTATATTAGAAGGCCAAAATAGAATATTATATTTGAGAATGACCAAACAAGATAACCAAAATTATAATTAAGCCTTAAAAAATTTCTTTTTTAGCAAATATTGGAATAAAAAAAAAAGCTAAATATCAAGCTACATATAACAGTAAAATTATGGAAAATGAAAGATATGGAAATACCTTAGAAAGAATAAGTGGCAAGATTCCACAATTAGCTAACCATAAAGCAATGAACTTAACCATTAGCGTCTTCCCATTGCCACCCCAAGTCAAATTCCTAACACTAACAATAGGAATAGGTAACCTTGTAGATAGAAAATAATAAATTAGTTTTTCTTTCTCACTTTCTTTGTTTTCCTAACAACTAAACAGTGCAGAAGAACAAGAGGAATTACTTACTAGTGCTTTATAAAGAAACCAACATGGTAAAGACAGTGGCGAAGAGAGAAGGTGAACTTGTAGAATAAATTCTTATGGCCTTCAGAATTGGTTTTATGCCTTGATGATGCTAATTCATAGCCTAATCCCTCATTTGAGCATAAACCCTTTTTGCTTAAAATCTCTCACTCTCACAGGGGAATGAAACACAAATTAGGAATAAAAGGGACAAATGAACTTGCAGGGGAGGATGTAAGTATGAAATTGACTCAATCGATTATTTCAAACAAGAACCTAAAACCCTATAGCTTTTAGTCTTAATGAAAAAAAAATCATAGATAAGAGATAATTAGCTTAACATACTTTTAAGACGTTGAACTATTGCTTCACCATCGATGTGCGTAATGGAGCCAAACCCTAATTATTAGAGTTAAAAGTGTGTGCCTCCTTCAAGCAAAATGGATGATGCTAATCACTTACACGGGGAAAGAAAGAAAAAAATATGGTTCTCGTTTAGCTTTCATGCTAGAAACCAAAATTAAAAATGCTAAGAAAATAAGGAAAAATAATAATGAATGGTAATTAGAATTGATTGCCATTAAATGGCGTACTTATATTGGCAAATATATAATTGCTAAAGAAAGTTTAATAAATTAGATGAATTAGTGGCCTTTATATAATTGCCACTAAACAATTGCCGTTAAAAGTCCTTTTTGGCATAATGCTTGTTGACAAGTGAGTCCCACATTAGCTCATATAGAAACCATCAATGGCAATGTCTTCTGTCATGAGAACATTGTCAGTGGATTTTGATTTATTTATTTTCAAAGCCAAAATGAATGAATGCCATGAGTTGAAAACTTTTTTGAAAGAACAATCCTCATAAAGGATTTAAGTCTTGATGATGAGTGTAAAGGATCCTATGAGATATTCAATGTAGTTATTATGAGATGGCTTTAGGAATTATGTCCACCAATTCCTTTAATTACTTCTTTCAATTCTAGTAGCTGCTATAATAAAATGCCGATTCGAATCATCCTTAGTTGAATAAGAGATATGGTTGCTTATTCCTCTAGAGCTAAGCACTAGTTGAGCGAAATTCTCTTAGCTATCTTTTCCTTCCATAGAAAAGTTTCTTATGTAATTAGTGTCACCTTGCAGTTGCAAAGAGAAATGGCAATGAGAATGCGGATGCTATATTCATTTTGCATAATAGTTTGGTGTTAAATGTGTAGCTGTTGCTTCTCTTACTAGACTAAAAACTCTACTTGCAATAAAAAATAGTGTCTAGTAATGAGGCATGCCAAAAAAGATGATTGACAATAGCTCTATTAGCTAGAAGTGATATAGATAAAAAGGTCGGAGATGAGAGCAGTAATAAAGGATGAAGACAAAGGTTTGGTTCTTGGTATCTTTCTACAAAATAGTGATAGCTAGTTAATGACCACTAAGAGATGCGTGTGATAGCAAATGACAGCTAAAGATGTAGAAACAACAGTGATAAGTAATGAAACAAAAGGAAATAAGAGAGACAAAGATGCAGGTGAGGAGTAGTAGTTTTTTAGTTCCAGCTTTAAGTTGACTGGGATTGGCTGGGCTATAGGTTTTATTTGTTGTTAATGTTGGCATCTTGAAACATATTTTTGTCATCTTTTTTAAGCTACTAGGACAACAGCAAATTGAGGAAAAGAGGAAAGAATGGTGGTGCGGCTACAAGAACTATAGTGAAAGGCTTTGGAACTAAGGTAAAAAGCAATTGTTGACATGTAAGAGAATTTCTAGGTTTTAATGGGTTGGTTTCGATTTCTTTGGTTGATAAAGAGTAGGGAGAAAGTTTCCATTGCAATGATTATAATTAGCTATCGTTAAGCTCCCTTCATCAGCAATTCAAGATGGCCCTTCTCACTATAATCAATTTCTTCCTAACTTTATCTACAAGAAGAAATTTAGCTAGAGAATGCATTCTAGCTAGTAATAAGTTTGGTGAGGTTCATCCCTCCATAATTAAGGTTGGTGGCCACTTACATTGAAAAAAAAAGAAAATAAGAATAGAAAATACATCTCATTACAACCATTTTATATATTTTTAAAATTTTTTATTTTAGTTATATTACTATTTAAACAAAATTAGGTATCAACAGCTGCCTCCTTTACTCATCTTTCTAGAATTAGGAGATGAGTAAAGGCATTGATACATAATCTATGATAAGATTAAATTCAATTATGAAATACTAATAATTTAGAATGTAAACTTAAACATTCCTTGATAGAGTTTAAATTAACAATGTGAAGATAAATGACTTAAATTAACCCAGGCTTAATCTAATTTAACTAGATTTGATTTAATAGTAACAGAGAAAATAATTTGTGTGCTATATGGGCATTTTACTAACATAACAATAATTTAAGAAGATTATTATGGGATATCATCATACAGATTTATTACAAAAATTGTACATAACATTAAATAAATAATAATTACAAAAAAAATTATTTACAAAGCATTTTTCAAAAGAAACAATAAATCATCTCATGTTAATCCAACCTCACCGTGGGTAACCATCATGCTACCATAGATCACAAATCACCACACATACTAAAGTTATAGCATGGAGTATAACTACCAAAACATACAATTTCCATATCATAGCATTTGTAAGATTGATGAACCCTTAGATTACTACAATGCCTCTATTCTAGTATAAAGTAGAGCAATGGTGATGTAAAGTAAGAGTAGAAGAAATCAAAGATGGCTGGCAAGAAGTCAAAAAGCTTTCAAATTATTGTAGCATTTTTGTTATGGCGTAAAGCAATGCCATGGCAATTTAGAGCAGAAGTAGCAAAAGATGAAGATGGCAAGAATAAAGAGTTGAATGAAGGGAGATCCAAGAAATCAAGTGATAAAGGTTGAAATAAAGATAAGGAGGCTAGTAAAAAAAAAACAAAGAGATTGGGTAGCAAAGATTGTAAGAAGATAAAGGAATATGGTTAAGAAAATTGGTTGATATAATAAAAAAGAAATTGAGAAAGAGACATAATGCTAAAAAAGAGAAGGAATTTTTTCAATGTATAAGGACTATGATGTTGAGCAAAAGATGAAAGAATAGGTAAGTTTAGTTCAACCCTTGCCAATACTGGGTTAGGAAGGATAAACCCATTTCACATATTCAACATGAATTAACTAAGCTTAGAAGTAAATAAACTATGTTAACTAATTTTGACTTAACAATTAAATTGAAATGAGTTTAACCTAACTTAATCAGGTTCAAATTAAATTATCCAAATTAATATGGGCTTGACTTAACTTAGCTATGTTTAATTTAATAATAAAAATAATATAAGTTAAATTGATAAAAACCTAACCTAATTTAAGCAAATTTGGCATGAATAACTTGAATTGACACAGGCTTAACTCAATATGATAAGGCTCAATGGAAAGGTAGTAACTTAGATTGATATAGGCTTAATTTAATTTAATTAAATTTGATTCAACAAAAATGATATGGATTAACTTAGGTTCGATTCAGCTTAATTGAATTTAATTTAATGATATGGAAAGTAAATAGCTTGAATTGATAGAGGATAGACTCAACTTAATTGAGTTCAATTTAATGATGAAAAGGCAAAAAAAAATTAGATTAATAAAGTCTCGACCTAACTTGATTAGGTTTGATTTAATAAAGTAAATGACTTGGATTAACACAGGCTCAACTTAACTTGATTGAATTCGATTTAATAATGAAAATGTAAATGATTTGGATTGACACAAGCTTAACTTGATTTGATAGAGTTCGATTTAACAATGAAAAGGTAAATGACCTGGATTGACATAAGTTTAACTTGACTAGATTAAGTTTAATTTAATGATTAATAAGAAGATGATCTGGATTAACACAAGCTTAACTTAATCTGATTGAGTTTAATTTAATAATGAAAAAGAAAATGAACTAGGTTAACATAGGCTTAACTTAACTTGATTGACTTCGATTTAATGATGAAAAGATAAATAACTTAGGTTGACATAGGCTCGACTTAACTTAATCAAGTTTGATTGAATGAAGTAAATGACTTGGATTGACATAAGCTTGACTTGATCAAGTTTGATTTAATGAAAAAGTAAATGATCTAGATTGACATAAGCTCGACTCAGCTTGATTAAGTTTGATTTAAAAACAAGCTTGAATTAACTTGATTAAGTTTAATTTAATGAAAAAGTAAATGACATGGATTAATACAAGCTTAACTCAACTTGATGAAATTCAATTTAATGAAAAAGTAAATATCTTGGATTGACACAAACTTGACTTGATCGAGTTTGATTTAATGAAAAAGTAAAAATGACCTAGCAAGATACAAGCTCAACCTAACTTGATTGTGTTTGATTTAATGAAAAAGAAAAATGACATGGATTGATATAGGCTCAACTTAACTTAATTGAGTTCGCTTTAACAAAAAAGTAAATGACCCATATTGACACAAGCTCAACCTAACTTGATTAAATTTGATTTAATAATGAAAAGGTAAATAACCTAGATTGAAATAAGCTTAACATAACTTGATTGTGGTTAATTTAACAAGGTAAAGGAAAATAACCTGGATTAACATAGGCTCAACTCAACTTAATTAAGTTCGATATAACAAGATAAAGGAAAATGGCCTAGGTTAACACAAGTTCAACCCATCTTGATTGAGTTCAATTTAATAACAAAGTAAATGACCTAGATTGACATAGGCTTAATTTAACTTGATTGATTTTAATTTGATAATGAAAAGTAAAATGACCAGGATTAACATAAGCTTGACTTAACTTAATTAAATTCAATTTAACAATAAAAAAATAAATGATTTGGATTGACACAAGCTTGACCTAACTTAATTTAGTTTGATTTAATGGAAAAATAAATAACTTAAATTGATTCAAGCTCGACCTAGCTTGATAGGTTCAATTTAACAATAAGAAGGAAAAATACCTGGATTAACAAAGGCTCAACCTAACTTGACTAAGTTTGATTTAATAAGGTAAATAACTTGAATTGACATAGGTTTGACTTAACTTGATTAATTTTGATTTAATGATGAAAAGAAAAATCACCTAGATTGACATATACTCGATTCAACTTGATTGTCTTTGATTTAATGATGAAAAGGTAAATAACCTAGGTTGATATAGGCTCAACTTAACTTAATCAAGTTCAATTTAATGAAGTAAATGTCCTAAATTAATATAGGTTTGACTTGACTTGATCGAGTTTGATTTTATAGAAAAAGTAAAATAACTTGGATTGAAACAAACTCGACTTAGCTTGATAGAGTTTGATTTAATAAAAAAGTAAATAGCTTGGATTAACATAGGCTTAGCTTGACTCGACTTGATCGAGTTTGATTTAATGAAAAAAGTAAAATGGCTTAGATTGACAAAGGTTCGCTTTAAGTTAATTGAATTTGACTTAACGAAAAAGTAAGTAACCTAAATCAAGATAGGCTTAACTCAACTTAACTAAGTTTAATTTAACTAAAAAATAAAATGATCTAGATTGACACTGGCTTAACCTAACTTAATTGAGTTTGATTTAATGAAATAGGAAGATGACCTCGAAACTTAACTTGATTAAGTTTGATTTAATGAAAAAATAAATAACTCGTATTAACACAAGCTCCATCCAACTTAATTGAATTTGATTTAATAATGAAAAAATAAATGACCTAAATTGATATAAGCTCAACATAACTTGATTAAATTTGATTTAACAAGATAAAGGAAAATAATTTGGATTGATATAAACTTGACTCAACTTGATCAAGTTCGATTTAATCAGGTAAAGGAAAATAAGCTAGATTGACACAAGTTCGACCATTTTGACTAAATTTGATTTAACTAAAAATTAAATAACTTGGATTAAAACAAGCTTAACTCAATTTGATTAAGTTCAATTTAGTAATGAAAATGATTGACATAAGCTCAACTTAACTTGATTAGGTTTGAATCAATGGAAAAATAAATGACCTGAATTGACGCAATTCTAACCTAAATTATTAAGTTCAACTTAACAATGAAAAGTAAAATGACATGGATTGATATAAGCTTAATTGAATTTGATTAAATTTAATTTAATAATGAAAAAGTAAATGACTTGGCTTGATATAGAATCAAACTAACTTGATTAGGTTTGATTTAATGAAAAAATAAATGATCTGGATTGACACAGACTTGATCTAACTTGATTGGATTCGATTTAATGAAAAAAAAATAACTTAGATTAACACAGGCTTAACTTCACTTGATCAAGTTCAATTTAAAGAAAAAGTAAATGATTTGGATTAACATAGATTTAATTTAACTTGATTAAGTTTAATTTAACAATAAAAAGTAAAATGACTTAGATTGACACAAGCTTAATTGAACTTGATTAAATTTGATTTAATAATGAAAAAGTAAATGACTTGAACTAACACAGATTCAACCTAACTTAATTGGGTTTAATTTAATGGAAAAAAAATAATCTAGATTGATAAAGGCTTGACCCAATTTGATTGGGTTTGATTTAACAAAAAAATAAATAATATAGATTGACATAGGTTCAATACGACTTAATTGAGTTTGATTTAACAAAAAAGTAAATGACCTAAATTGACACAAGGTTGACTCAACTTGATCGAGTTTGATTTAATGATAAAATAAATAACTTGGATTGATATAGGCTTAACTTGATTGGATCGAGTTTGATTTACTAAAAATAAATAAATAATCTCGATTGACATATGTTCGACTCAATTTAATCAAGTTTGATTTAATAAAAAAGTAAATTATGCAAATATAACTTGATGTAGGAATGCGATACTTATAATAATGACTTGGTTATCTTTTAGAAAAGTTTCTTACTTTATCTTTTTAAGGACTTTCTCCTAAAAAGGTTATGTTTGAAGAGTATTGAATTTTACCATTTCTCATTATGCACATTTTCTCTTTGTTTAACCCAAACCTTCTACCAATATTGCCCTGATTTTTTATTTAGTAGTAATGAAACAATCTTAATGCTTAGTTCAACCCTATATGCATTATTGATTGCATTTAGACATATTTAAATAGGCAAAACATCTTATAGCATTGCAATATGCACTTACTATATGGAAATGCATGATATTTACATAAGGAAAGAGAGAGGGACATAATAATAAGCATTATCATTACAATAAAGGCTAAGAATGAAGAATCATTAAGTAAAATTCTAGCATGGACAATAACAAATATAATTTGTAATACGGTTTAGAACAATAATATCAGTTGCCCCCTATATATGATTTAATGATCATAAATTTTGAAATCAATCATAATAATCCTCATCAAAGAAAGCCTTCTTAAAAACATATAATCCTTTTAGCATATGTCCCCCTCAACCTTTTTCGACACAGTTAGCTATGGTATAATATAGATAATTTTTCTTTCGATAAGATTTAATTGATTATACCAAGCTTCAATCCACTTGGCCTCTCCTAATAGTGACAACTTGACCTAAATGAGCCTAATTTTACAAAATATAAACAACTTAACTCAATTAAACTTTAGTAAAGCCTTAAAAAGTTAAGAATGAAGCAATTAAAAAGATACAAATTGTTTTCACAAAACTTTCCTATGCTTAATTTTGCATATCCTAGGTAGGTACAATATCTCTAATTTTCAATCGAAAACAAGAATATAAAGTCATAAGCAAGAATGTCATTATAGTTTAAAAAGATTATAACATTCATGAATCAATAATGCTTGTCATCTAGAACCATAAAGTATGGCAACTTTATTTGAGAAAGAATGAATCAAATGGATAGTATCTCATAAGTCATGCTTTCAATCTCTCAAGTGTTTAAAGGTAAGTGTCTCACTTAAATTCAATTTATTAATAATTGCACTACCATAGGCTTGCTTAAATTCTTAATCTCCATTAGCTAATTCACATGCATAAAACAAATTAAAAGGACTTAATAATGATTGTAATAGGGTTAAGATAAAGGGAAGGTAATAACATAGAATGAGAAGCTATCAACCAAAGAGATTAAAAGAGTAATGACAGATGAATCTAAATAGCAAGTAATTAAAAAGGTATACAATCAAAATTGCAGTTGCTCTAATGATATATCATCGTCTCCTTTTTTATTTCTTTTTTTATTTTTCCTTTTTTCCTTTTTTGTTCCTTGTTTTTTCTTTTTTATTAAATAAGCTCTTCATTTTCAACAAGCACTTAATACACTTGCACACTTATTTAAGAACTCATCCTTTTATTGATTTAATACTCTTCTTATCTCTAAAGTTATGTAAAATATTTTTTTTTCACTTTGAGCTTACAATGAGCTAAACACAAGATAAGGCAAATTAGGCATAAAAAAGTACTTAATAGAAATGCAAAGGTTAGCTATTAGGGTACAAGTGGTTTATTCAAAGAAAAAAATATCTTAATCATATTTATGAATGCACGTAAAAATGTAATCTCATCAAGAACTAAAGCAAATTCTGAAATGACAATGTAATAGGTGAATCTCACACACATAAAAAAGATAGTTATGGTTAATCAAATAGGCTCAAAGTTTCACAACTAAAAGTTACTAAACTTGATTATTTCAATTTAAAGGTTATTGCCAAATTTATCAATTCTAAGAAGCAAGATAATTGTGCAATCATGCTATGAAACCTTCAAATCCAATTAATTCATGCTTAAGACTTATATAATTCTTAAAATCAATGGAAAGTACTTAAATAAGTAAGAACACCTAGAATAATTAAAATGAAATTAAAAAAAAGGCCCAGTTTTTAATATGAATAAATCTTGAAGAAAAATATATCACTAATAAGATGCGTATTAAAAGCTAAGAATAGCTTTTTACTTAGCTATCCTTTACACACACAATGAGTCTAATAATTTTACTAATAATTTTTCTAAAATAAGGATAAATCATGAAGAAAAACCTATTACTAATGTAATGCATATCAAGAGTTAAGAATAACTCTTTACTTAGCCATTCTTTACATATAATGAAACTAATAATTTTACTAACAATTTTTTTTATTATTCTTCCTCCCAATCTAATTTAGATAATGTCCCTAATGTATTTTATAAATGAGCAAATATGAAAAAAAGGAAAACAGAAACACAATAGCAAAAATGGGATAAAAAATTAAGAGTAAAACCATGAGAGTAGAGAAAGTTACAATTGAAGAGTGGTATCTAGTTTATACCTCTTACTGTTGTCTTAGGTTTGCCAATCTATTTGTTTTATTAATGGATTACGTTTAGGTACACAAATTTGTAATTAGTCAATTAGCTGATTAGTAATTGAGGCAGATATTATGGTTTAATAAGTCACTTAGGAAATAAATCCTTATTCCACAGTTTGATCTAAGAAAGATAACAAACAATGATAAAAACCAGTAATGTTTAATAATCGTAATGAATTTTTATGAAAGTTTAGTTTAACCCAATATACAATGTTAGAAGTTCCTTTCAATGTTTTTAAATCATCAAGTAATGTGATAAAAGGCTTATGTATTATGAAGTATGTATCCAAAACATTTGTGCAAGCTCAAAACTTTTAACTTAGCATCCAAAGTATAGTTAATAATGATTCTATCACCCAAATCCTTCAAAATGATACTTAAGATTTTGCTCCCCCTAATAATATAGTTGCTGCCATAGATCCCATTAAACCTTATATTTCCCCTCCTTATATAAGGTTGATATTTTTCGCAGCTAATACTTTACCAAGTTCATTTGCTACTATCACAAACTTATCATCCTTTCCTAAATTATATCCACTAAAAGCATATATGAATTTAAATATGTGTATTAATGGTTCTTCCCCTTTTGCTTCTATCTTAGGATGAAGCATATGTGTATTTATAAGTGTGAACATATATATTTATACAGCAAAAATGAGTAGCAAATTAACCATTATCAGATAAGTTTGACTTTGAAGAGTTAGGTGCAACAATTTTGGAAAATGATGAAAAAATGTACAAAAAAATTTAAAAAAAATATGTAAATTAATTATTATAAAAAAATTTAAATTTAAAAAGGAAAAAAGTCAAAAATAAATGTCAAGTGCAATAATTTCAAAAAATAACGTGAAAAAAATAAAGATAATCAAGTAAAAAAGTCAAAAGGTGATTGAAAAGTTTTAAAAAAATAAAGATATATGCATGAACATGAATAGTAATTGTGATTTTAGCTAATATCTTCCTTTAGTTTTACATTTAATAATAGCTTAAAAGCTTTTTATGAGTCAAAGATTTGCTTCCTATCTAGTTTTCTTATAAACTAGAAAACAAGATCTTTTGGGTTCAAATTCCTAAAATTGTAAAGCTCCTTTTCTTTATTGAATAATTCCACTAAATTAAGAAGAACACTATGAACTTATCCACTATGATGCATCTCAAAGGTTTAAAGGATATCATCTAATGATTCTTTACTCAATCTATCCTTTATGAACTGAATTTTGTCTTCTTGATTTTAGGAAACCATTCTAGTGCTCTTGCAATGTATATTACATGTCAATCTTGCACACTCATGATAAACTCCCATTCTTTTAGCTATTCACTTCTTAATATAAGAACTTTTTCTCATTCATGGCTCATGTTTAACAAAAGAGTCATGACACTCACTTGTTAGATATACTTTAGCTTCAATAATTTAACACATATCTTTAGGAAAGCCTAAACACATGAGTACCATTATTTTTCCAAGTTAGCATCTGTAGATTTCCTTAACTAAATCTTAGGGAAGAGTGGGGAACTTAATTTTGAGCTTTGCAAGGGTTCCTCAATATCTTTTATGATCTTTACTTAGAAGCAAGTTTGATATGGATGGAAGTAAGGTTTCTCTTCTAAAATGTGTTATTTTAATGGTGAATGCATGAATATTTATAAGAAAGTGATATTACTAAAAGTCATTCATTCTATAAAAGAAATAACTTCGTAGCTTACTTCCAACCACTCATGATCATAGGCTTCAAATTTTTTTAATATATAGTACTAGTCCTTGAAGCTTATAATCAGTTGTCAATGAATTCAAGTGATATAAATGACCTTTAGTGATATCAATGTATGGTGAAATGATAGATGCAAGATGCTAAGGAATAAAGATAACAATCACATTCAATTAGGCAAGAATAAAACATAGGATAAGCAATTCAAGTTTAATTTTTAAAATAAAGGTAAGCCACCCAATTTAATTGATATATGGGTTAATCATCATTTTTGGGTGAATTTGGATGGCTTAGATAAAAGATTAGTCATAGAAGAGTTCCTTTATGTGTTTTACAAGGATTTTTCCTAAGCTTAAAATTTTCTTTCATAGGATAGACTTCTCTCAAATAGGGTGGTTCTAAATTTATCTTAATTTATGCCTAGTTTAGGTTCTATAACTCTTAATTGATAAAAAGTCCCCAAATTATCCTTGCTATTACCACCATAGGCTAACAAGGACCCCAATCCTCACCCATGATAGGCTATAAGTGAAAAAGGTTCAATTTGAGTAAAAGTGTTTTACTAGCCTGCACGAATATTGATGGTCTCACGGAGGCATCGCTATTTTACCTCCTAACTAATTCTAAAAAGTAATCTAAAATTTGAGTAGGAGGCTTATGATATATGTGTGAGATTTATAATATATAGTGTATAAGAGGGAACACTAACCATTCTATAATCATTATATGACTAATTTACCATGAAAGAAATAAAATAACCATAGTGAGACAAATAAGATAAACATACATGTAAAGAAAATATTAAACCAACATAGGCTAAGAAGATTCAAAACTAAGATATAAAAAGAAGAAACAAAATGGCTTAGCTCCGATTTAACTCCCTAGTGGAGTCACCAAGTTCTCGCAATGTGCCTCACGATAGAATAAGTGGGAAAATATGAAAAAAAATGGAATAACTACTAATCATTTTTTAATGGTGTTTTCCATAATTCATATTCAGGTGTTAGTTACGTAGTTAGTTACATGTAAGGAAGGTATTAGCACCTTACAATATTTGTTCAAAGAATGGTTACCTATTTATTCTAACTCTATCTTTAGAATAAATTACAAAGGTCCTTATTACAATATAGGTGTGTTTTGCTATGAAATGTGGTTTTAATTTTAGTTAACTTGTTAGTTTAGTTGTCAAATCTATCCAATTTCATAGTAAGATTTGAAGAAAATGCTTAAATAATATTAAGTATTGTTATAATCACATTTACAATTAGATTACTTAACTTCAATACATTATTAGCACAAATTTAATTATTTTTGAAAGATTTTTATTTTTTATTTTCAAAATATTTTTCTTTTATCTTTTTAGAAAGATTTTTAATAAAATAATTGTAATATAACAAGATAGCAAAAAAAATTATTTTAAGTAGTCTTATTTATTTATCTATTAATTTAAAAAAGTAACAAGTCAATAATTTTTAATTTAGAGTGTCAAATTTGTCTAATTTCATGACCAAATATGAAATAAGAAATTTTTAGGAAAATTAAAATCATAATTGAATATTATTTTAATTTTTAAAATATTAAATTTATTCAACTTTATAACCAAATCTAAGATAAGAAATTTTTTAGAAAAATTAAAATTGTAATTCCAATATCACTTTACAATTTTAAAGTAATAAATTTTTCTAACTTATAGTCAAATCAGAAAAAAAATTACTTAGAAAAATTGAAATCATACTTTAAACATTGTTCTATAATTTTTAAAATGTCAAATTTATCTAACTTCATAGTTAAATTAGAAATAAGAAATTTTTTAGAAAAATTAAAATTATAATTTCAACATTACTTCGCAATTTTAAATTATCAAATTTATCAAACTTCATAACTAAATCTAAATAAAGAATTACTTAGGACAATTAAAATCATAATTTCAATATTATTTTATAATTTTTAAAGTATCAAATTTGTCTAACTTCATGGCCAAATCAAAATAAAAAGTTACTAAAAAAATAAAATTATATTTATTACACTTGCAATTAATTTTAATATTATTCCATCATCACAAAAAAATATGATATTTAAAAAAGAAAGAAAGAAACATAATATAGATTTTGAGTGAATATATATAATTGAGTCTAACCAAATAACCACGTATGTCCACTGATGTCTCTTACTCATATAATTATATGTCACTTGACTTAAATACTTTTGATAAAAATAATATTATTTTTACACTTTAAAATCCACTTCTTACCCATATATATTTTTTTATAAATTATGAATCTTGCAATTCTATTTATTCTAAATGACCTGATTTTATTCGAAGGGATTGTTTTGGTACTTCTCAGTAAAAAAGGGAGCATTAATATGATTGTACAAATTTTTTATAAAATTTTATAATTTATTATAAAAATTTACAACATTTTTGAAAAGAGTAATACTTTCAAATATATAAATTGCATTTGTTTCATTGGAAAATTCATTTTATAAAATATAGTTACAAATTATTGAAATAAAAAATATTTTATTTATTTGATATTAAATATAAAAAATTTTAATTACTTTCTTTATCTTTAGATATTATTTTTAATTATAAATATAAATAATATATTATTTTTATTAATATACATATAAATAATTTTTTTAAAAATATATTTTAATAAAACAAATGAAATCATAATTTTTACTATCACTTATTATCATTATTTTATGAATTCAAATTTAATAAAAAGATTATGCGAGGGAGATAACTGTTTTCTGGTGCTTGGTGCGGTAACTATTTGGTTTGATTATTCTTACTGACAACTGGATGCTGTCCGTGAATTGATGTGCCACAAAATTAATTAAGTCATCATTCCCTCTTGCATATACGTCACGCAGTCACAAGAATGAGAAAAATTCCAAGTTTCTATGTTTATATCAATTTAATTATTATAAAATTAATTTTATATTAAAATTGAATTCATTCAACTGTGGGATCAAGTTAATATACGAATAGAGTAAAATTTAATATAAAATTAAAATCACAAAAATCAAATTAATATAAACTCTTAGATGGATCAAATGGAGACATATAAATTGAGATAAGTATTTTTATACGAAAAATAAAAAGAATAAATTATAATTATTAAACCTAATATTGAAAAGTTAGAATTAAAATGTAAAATTACGTGACTTTTTCAAGTGAGTATGTGACATAATAAATAATTACGTGATCCTCATTAATATCTTAATAATAGTTATTAATATAAAATTTGATGGTTATTATTTATTCCTCTTATTTGATATATTCTCAAGTCAAATTAACATAAATTAATTTTATAAAAATTAAAATAAAATTTTAATCTAAATTCAAATATATAGCACAATTCTTAACTCAATATTTGAGGTCAGAACGGATGAAGGATGATTTGGGTCTGACATTTTAAAATTATACATTAATACAATGTAATTATATAAATTTTTTAATAAAGTTACATAAGTCATTTGAGCTCAATTTGTTTTTAATTATTTGACACCTAAAAGTTATTTCAAAATTCTGAGATGGATAAAAAATTTAAAAGGACAAGACTCGTGAGTTCTTCAAAAATAGAGTCATTTACATATTTTTAAATTTATCTTCCTTCCAATAAAATAAAATTTTCTATTTAATCGTGAAGTATTTTGAAACCTTTCCATAAATGATTAATCCATATCAAATTTTTATATGTAGTGACATTTGAAATACAGTTTTTTCGTATGCAGTGAAATTTATAAAAAAATTTGTATTAATCTCACCCTACCATGATATGGAAATAATCCAAAGTAAAACAAAGGATGCGAATTTCTAAATATCTATTCTAACATTAACAATTATTTGATATTATCTTGAAACATTTGCTTTAGTAGATTAGTAAATTAGTCCTCGAGAGATATGTGGTTTCCTTATTCGGTCCTTAAAGAATTTTAATTTTTAATTTAGTTCAAACTTTTTTTAAAATTGACTCAAAATGGTTCTTTCATCAACTAGAGTTAACAATGCTAACAAATTTTCATATATAACGTTACTATGTATTTGTTAAACATGTTAATTATATGTTCGATTTATTAATTGTGCCGATTCGTGCCTCTTACTAAGTCAACATTCACTGTAAAACTTTCCCTATATTAATTTAAATGTCTTGAGATCGATTATGGAGAAAAGAAAAAGTATTATGTTAGATTATAGGATTTACCCTATGGTTGGTCGTAAGGAAAATAAAAAAAAGAAGAAAATTTTAAAAATTAATTGGAAGGGAAAATGAAAAAAAAAATAAAATATTGATGTATAAAAATAATATTAACCAATAGTTCCTTTCTTTCTTTTTTCTCCCAATCCAATTAAGAAAAAAATTAAAAATTAAAATTTTTCATTAATTTTCTATTCTCCTTTTTCTATCAATCCAATTAAGAAAACAAATTAAAATTAAAAATTTTCCATTAATTTTCTATTTTTTCTCCGGTACTTATTCGGTGCCAGAGGGTTAAAGTCTTGTTTTACAACACTGTATAAAATAAAAGCTAATGATAGCAAAAAAAAAAAGAAAAAATTATATTAATAGATCAAATTTTAAGCGGATACATTGAGAACCTCCTTGACTTCAACGTTGACATGTAACAGTGGAAGGAATATTTTTCTCTATAAATATTTGGATTAAATTCATAATTAAAATTTTAAAAATTTTATAATGCATCATTCATTTATAAATTGATATTTTATTATAAAATATGGGCCAGACAAATTGTTTTGGAGCTATTCCAGGGCAACTTACTCCAATATACTGGCAGCATACTAGTCGGTAATGGATGACTATATTTGGTTTGGATGTTGAAATGATATGATCTGTAAAATGATAGAAATGAGTAATCAATGATACTTACATTTTGCATTTTTTGGCTTTCAAGTATTGTAATTAAAAAAGTTATCCCATATGAATTTTTATTTTTTGTTTTAACCCTACCAACAAGTGAATCCATAACATAATAGTCTAGCTAAGATATTTTAGTAAGTACAAGATTTTGAACACCAAATTTTTTCGAGAGATTCAGCTTTTAGTTTTAAGGAGTTATTTGGTTTGCAGCAAAAATACAGGAAATTATATTTCCCAAGAATAGAGTTGTTTGGTTGCACAAATCTCCAAAAATAGAACTTGAGGGAAAATTGTATTTTCCATAAAATACAGGAAATCACTTACCTACTCCCCCTTAGGTAAAATCTATTTCTTGTGTTTTTAATTAATTTATAGATAAAAATGTCCTTACTAAAACTAATTAATATCAATTTTACCATTTTAATTAATTATCAGGATTCACTTCGTGAATACTGTTGTTTCTTGTTTAAACATCTCTCATATTCTCTCAATCCTAGCAGCAGTTTTCGGCAACGATACTAACAATTTTCGGTAAGCTAACATGACCTTTCTCATGTTTTCCTTTCTCATTTCCTCTTTTTCTATTATGTAAGCTATAGCTTTGTGGTTGAAAAATCTTCACCTTCCCTATTTTCTAAAAAAAAAAAAGAACAGTAGCGTTGGAATACAAATAGTAAAAAAATCATGGTAGAATTCGGCAAATTAGGGATGTATGCTTATGGTTTAGCAAATTAGGATGTTAACTTACCATATTTTCATTATTCTTCTAACTTATAACATTCTTGTATATAATTTGTATATGTCAGACAGTTATAACTCGCTTACCATTGAGTAAAAAGAAGAGGATTGGTACTACATGTATTGTAATATACTCGCAGATGATGCTCATGTTTTTAGAGAGTATTGCCCGAATTTATGTATCTTCTGTCCATTTTAAACATTAGATTGGCCAAGCCTATATCCTATATATTTGATAGTTGTGCTGAAGAAAGATATTATGCTAGGCTTTTAAATCTTAGGCCAATGATTCAAAAAAGTGATGTAACATGCTTGGACAACTTTAGGATAAATAGAGCTTGCTTTTATAAGTTATGTGATATGCTTAGAGATGTTGGTAGGTTACAAGGAAATAGGAATACTAGTTTGGAGGAAATAGTTGCTTTATTTCTATTCACACTTTCTCATGACAAAAAATCAAAGAACTCAATTGTATTTTAGAAGAAGTGGTGAAACAATATCTAGGCATTTCAATTCAGTTCTTCATGTTATCCTTGGATGCCATGATATTCTACTAAAGAAACTTGAGCCAGTGATGGAAAATTGCCAATATGAGAGATGGAAATGGTTTAAGGTAAGTTTAGAATTTTTAGGAAGATTAGATGAATTTGTAAATATTTATAAATATATACAATATATATTAATAAGTGATATATATATATACACTGCAGAATTGCTTAGGTGTTTTGGATGGAACTCATATTAAGGTTCGTGTTGGGGATAAAGATAAAGTTAGGTTCAGAAATAGGAAAGGAGAACTCACTACTAATATGTTAGCTGCATGCATGCGGGATTTGCAATTTATTTATATATTGCTAAGTTGGGAGGGGTTCGCACATGACAATAGAGTGCTTCGAGATACACTTTCTAGGAAAAATGCTTTGATAATTCAACAAGGTAACAACATTAGTAACTTCACATTGTTTAAATTGAACTAAAGATTTTATTTGAAATAAAACTAATTAACACTTATCTTGGTTAATTTTAGGAAACTACTATTTGTGTGATGCCGGATATATGAATTATGAGGAATTTCTAACACCATTTAGAGGCCAAAGATATCATTTAAGTGTGTGGAAGAGTGGTGCTCAACCAATATCTGCTAAGGAACATTTTAATATGAAGTATTCTCAAGCAAGAAATGCTATTGAGAGGTATTTTGAATTGTTAAAAATGACATGGGGTATTCTAAGATGCACAACTTAGTACCCTAGGAAAACTGTAGGTAAAATTATCTCGGCATGTGCATTGATGCATAATTTTATTCGAACACACATGAGTGTGGACCCCATGGAACCTTTGCTTGTGGATGGTGAGAAAGAAGAAAATGGTGAACTTAATATTAGGATTATGAAATCTAGTGCTGCATGGAGTACATTCAGAAAGGATCTTGCTAATAAGATGTACAATGCATGGTTACATGACTCCACATCGTTGAATAGGGTTTAACAAATACTATGTAGCGAGTTTCACTTTGTATTATATTTATGGATTGATGTTCAAGATACATTTTATTCTTGTATTAGAATCTTGCTTATGACTCTAAATTTTTAAGAAAGTTTGTAATAAGATCTTATAAATGACTTCGCCTTGCATCGAACTAGTAAAATTATCATCCTAAATTGCTAAAATACTTAAACCAGGGCAGAATGCTACTCTTACTGTTTCCTATGTTTCCTCTCTTTTTATCTCTCTCTTTTTATAGATGAGTCAATCAAAATCTCAAAGAAATGCTAACCAAGGTGCTAACGATAGGAACCTTTCTAAAGGATGCATAAGATGGGGAAGTGCTGAGGATCGTGCACTTATTAGTACAATGATAGATCTTGTGGAATTCGGCAGTTGAAAAACAGAAAATGGCTAATTCAAGAATGGTGCTTACACCAAGTTGGAACAACTTATGGAACAAAAGCTTCTTGGGTGTGGTATGAAAGCTAAACCACACATCGAGTCCCGAATGAAGTACTTAAGAAATCAATATAATGCTATTGCGGAGATGCTTAGTCTAGCTGCTAGCGATTTTGGATGGAATGATGAAGAGAAGTTTGTAACATGCTCAAAATTAGTTTGGGATGAATGGGTGAAGGTATAATTTTATATTATGCTTTTTCTCTTATGTATATATGTGTGTCTATGTATATTTCTATTGTGTGGTGACAGCTTTTAATGTTTTACCTTCTCCTCTCATTATGTTTTCCTTTATTTTATGCTAGAGTCATAAAAATGCTGCGGGATTAAGAAACAAGTCATTTCCATTTTTTGATGATTTAGGAAAAATATTTGGGAAGGAAAAAGCTATTGGAGATGAGGCTGAAAATCCACAAGATGAATTAAATGGGATGGAAGATGCAGAAAGGATTTGAGAAGAAAAAGAACAAGAAGAATGTTTTGCATTTTCTGTAGAGGACATTAGTTCAATGCCTCCATGTGGCCTAATGGGAACTTTTTCATTAACTACCATCAAACTGTAGGTTAAAGAAGGCAAATATAGAAACTTTGGAAGTTTTGAAAGAATTTTCTTCTAGATTTGCAAAGATGGGTGATGTAATGGAAGATGCAAGTAAACACATAGGCCGCTTGCTAATTGTTTCGAACATGAATCTAATTTGCAAAAGAAGGATGCAAGTGACTAGGAGATTATGAAGGTTGATGGGTTAACTCCTACCCAAGTTATGAATGTGGCAAGGAAAATTGCCCTCAACCCATTAGAAGTTATTTCTTTTTCAGCCTTCCAGAAGATTACAGAGTTGTTTATATGCATGATTTATTACTTCCAGATCAGTAATATTTTATGATATCTAGTAGTCATTTGGACTTTGACACTCACTAAAATCATGTTAAGTTTTTGAACTTTTGCATGTGCTCCAATTTTTGTTACTATTATCTGACATTGGAGCTCAAAATGTACAGGTTGATATAACTTTCTGTTAATGTATTTAAACTACTGTACTAGATTAATGGATTACATTGATGTAATACTTATGGATTTTTATCTTTCTTTTACCAATTTATTGAGACTCTAGTAGTAGCATGCTGGTTCTTTTCTTGCATTATATCTAGATTTCATGAGTTGCATTACTTGGGTGTTACTGTTTTAGTCGAAAATAGTAACACCAAGGTGGAAGCTCGTGAACACACTATAAATAGGCCCTGAATGCTAATAGTAAACTGTGGTATGTTTTTATTCTAATTGGCAGTGACATCATAAAAAAAATAGCAAATTAATGGCATGTTACTGTTTTGATTCGAGATAGTAACATCAGCGTAAGTTGAAGTGATTTGATTTTTTGAATGTTAAAAGACATCGAAAACTAGTTCTTGTTGGGTAATATCATTACTTGATATGACCATGTTTGGAAAAAAAAAACTAAATACTGCACAATCACTTTGATGTTACTGTTTTAATCAAAAACAGTAGCACTAAGGCGGAAGCTCGCAAACACATAATAAATGGGCTCTGAATGCTGATAGTAAACCGTGGTGTGTTTTTATTAGGCTTGGGAGTGACATCATAAAAAAAAATAGCAAATTAATGGCATGTTACTATTTTGATTCAAGACAATAACATCAATGTAAGTTGAAGTGATTTGATTTCTAAATGTTAAAAGAAATCAAAAACTAGTTCTTGTTAGGTAATATCATTACCTGATATGACATTGCTTGAAAAAAAACCAATTGCTACACAATCACTTTGATGTTACTGTTTCGATCAAAAACAGTAACACCAAAGTGGAAGCTTGGGAATACACTATAAATGAGCTTTAAACGCTGAAAGTGGACCGTAGTGTGTTTTTATTAGGCTTAAGAGTGACATCATAAAAAAAAATAGCAAATTAGTGGCATGTTACTATCTTGATTCGAGATAGTAACATCAACGTAAGTTAAAGTGATTTGATTTCTGAATGTTAAAAGAAATCGAAAACTAGTTCTTGTTGGGTAATATCATTACTTGATATAATCATGTTTGGAAAAAAAACCAATTGCTGCATAATCACTTTGATGTTACTGTTTTGATCGAAAATAGTAGCACCAAGGTGGCAGCTTACGAACACACTATAAACGAGCTCTGAATGCTAATAGTAGACCATGGTGTGATTTTGTTAGGCTTTGGAGTGACATCATTGAAAAAATGGCAAATTAGTGGCATGTTACTATTTTGATTCGAGATAGTAACATTAACGTAAGTTGAAGTGATTTGATTTCTGAATGTTAAAAGAAACCGAAAACTAGCTCTTATTGTGTAATATCATTACTTGATATGACCATGTTTGGAAAAAACTAATTACTGCACAATCACTTTGATGTTACTATTTTGATCGAAAATAATAACACCAAGGTGGAAGCTTGGGAATACACTATACATGAGTTCTGAATGCTGAGAGTGGACTGTGGTGTGTTTTTATTAGGCTTGGGAGTGACATCATGGAAAAAATAGCAAATTAGTGGCATATTACTATTTTGATTCGAGACAGTAACATCAACGTAAGTTGAAGTGATTTATTTCTGAATTTAAAAGAAACCGAAAACTAGTCTTGTTAGGTAATATCATTACTTGATATACCATGTTTAGAAAAAAATAATTGTTGCACAATCACTTTGATGTTACTATTTTGATTGAATACAGTAACACCAAGGCGGAAGCTCGCAAACACACTATAAATGGGCTCTGAATGCTGATAATAAACCATAGTTTGTCTTAATTATTATTGGA